>PVHT021183646.1:1552965-1574633 GCA_004024745.2 Catagonus wagneri | reverse complement strand
GGCTGCACTTGTGGCATATGGAGGTTCCCAGGCTAGGGGTCGAATCGGAGCAGTAGCCGCCGGCCTATACCACAGCTACAGCAACGCGGGATCCAAGCTGCATCTGCAACCTATACCACAGCTCATGACAATGCTGAATCTTTAACCCACTGAGCGAGGCCAGGGATTGAAACTGCGTCCTCATGGATACTAGTCAGATTCGTTTCTGCTGCACCACAATGGGAACTCCAAATGGACTCTGTTTCTTTCCTGCCCTAAGATTCTGACATTCGTGAATCTAGAATAACTGGAACACTGAAACTCTACATGAAGAGATTTAATCAACCTCTCTGGGAAACAATTTGGCATTCTCTAGAAAAATTTAAAACGTGGAGTTCCCGTCGTGGCCCAGTGGTTAATGAATCCGACTAAGAACCATGAGGTTGCGGGTTCGATCCCTGGCCTTGCTCAGTGGGTTAAGGATCCGGCGTTGCCGTGAGCTGTGGTGTAGGCTGCAGACGCGGCTCGGATCCCACGTTGCTGTGGCTGTGGCGAAGGCCGGCAGCTACAGCTCCTGTTAGACCCCTAGCCTGGGAACCTCCACACGCCACAGGTGCGGCCCTATGTAAAGGCAAAAAGACAAAACAAAACAAACAAACAAACAAACAAAAAATGTACATACACTATGATCTTGCAAGTCCTCTCCTGGTTTTATATCCCAGATAAACTCCGGCACACATAGGGCAGGAGGCACATACATGAACGTTTCTAGCTGCACTGATTTAGAAAGCAAAAATTAGAAACAATCCAAATTGTTTGAATATAGGTAGAATGAATAGTGTGAAATATCCCCAGCATGGAGGACTGCATAGCAATGACAAAGAATGAGCCACTTCTGCAAGCTACAACATGAGTGCAATGTTGAGTGAAAAAAAGCAAGCTGCGGAGACATCCAGTGTGAATCCATTTATAGAAAATTAAACACGTTGATGAATATGTGGTAGAGCTACACATAAAGAAAGTAAAGAGGGGTTCCTGCTGTGGTACAGTGGGTTAAGAACCTGACTGCAGCAGCTTGGGTCACTGTGGAGGCGTGGGTCTGATCCCCGGCCAGTGCAATGGGTTAAAAGATCTGGCGTTGCTGCAGCTTTGGCTTGGATTCAATCCCAGGTCTGAGAACTTCCAGATGCCATGGGTATGGCTAAAAAACAAACAAACGAAACTAAAGAAACAGTGAAACTGGAGTTCCTATTGTGGCTCAGCAGGTCACGAACCCAACCAGTATCCATGAGGATGCAGGTTCGATTCCTGGCCTCACTCAGTGGGTTAGGGATCTGGTGTTGCTGTGAGCTGCGGTATAGTTTGCAGACTTGGCTCGGATCCCGCATTGCTGTGGCTCTGGCGTAGGCTGGCAGCTACAGCTCCAATTCGACCCCTAGCCTGGGAACCTCCATATGATACAGGTGCAGACCTAAAAAAAAGCAGACAAAACAAAACAACCAAAAAAACCCCCAACAACAACAACAATAAAAAACAAACAAACAGTGAAACCAAAGTTTCTGAAGGGAGAGGAAAGGCATGGGAATAGAGGGACACAGCGGACTTCAATGCGAAGCTTTGAAGCTTTTTTTTTAAGCAGATGGTGGCTGCTGGTGGTTCTACTATTCTTCTTCTTTTTTTTTGTCTTTTTAGGGCCGCACTTGGAGCCCACGGAGGTTCCCAGGCTAGGGGTCGAATTAGAGCTGTAGCCACCGGCCTTTGCCACAGCCACATGGGATCCGAGCCGCATCTGCAACCTACACCACAGCCGTCATGGCAATGCTGGATCCTTAACCCACTGAGCGAGGCCAGGATTGAACCCGCATCCTCATGGATGCTAGTCGGATTCGTTAATCACTGAGCCACAACAGGAACTCCGGTTCTGCTGTTCTTTACACCCTACGTAGTCTATAAGTATTCTTCTGTATCTCCTCATATTTAATTTAAAAATCTTTTTTAAAAACTGAAGATTCTAAGGACAGCATCTTTCAGGCAGGACTGCCCTGGGGTATGCCAGAGCATCTACCCCAGGGCTGTGGTCCCAGGGCTCAGAGGAAGAGGAGTTTGCAACACTTTTTATGGACAGCTGTGTAAGGCCAATGCCCACAGGGTAAGCACTAGATATGGGTGGCAACAGACCTGGGCACAAATTCTCGATCTGCCGCTTCTAAAAATAATAGCACCTACTTCCCGGGGTTGTTGGTTCTAAGGATTAAGTTCAATGAAATAATTCAGGGGAAAAGCTTGGCAGTCTGTGCATAAAGCAAGCGCCCCCGAAGTGTTAGTCTTAAGTCATTTGCCCACGGGTCACACAGCAGCTGTGTGAGCCGTGGGCAAATGACTTAATCTTTCTAAGCCTCTACTTCCTCATCTATACAGCAGAGGTAACTAATACCTAACCCACAGGGTTGTGGTGAGGATTAAATCCGAAATAATATATGCAAAATACTCGGCAGAGTGTCTGGCACATACCGAGCCCTCAATAAGTGGTCTCAATTATTTCTATTATTTTCATTAAGAAATCCCTGCTCAGTTTCCTAGCAGTTTTCTCAGGCACCTGGTCCTTAACCAAAGCCACACTCATTACCCTGTGTCTTACTTAAAGGAAATTCAGGTTGGGCTATTAGTGCTGTTATTTAAACACACAAACTCCTGCCTATGGGGAAGCCTGGTGGTTGGAGGCACTTGGATCTGGGGAATACGCGGCTGTCATGATGTCAAGACTGGGGCGTTACTTTGGGCTGGGGGAGACAGGTGGTTTTCTTTTAAATCGGATTCAGCAGCAGTAGCAAGCCAATCAAATGAAATCTCTTTAAGAGTCTATTTTATATTAGATGCCGTCTGGGAGATAGGAAAGGAGATTTGTCCATTCTGCCAGTACCTGGTTCATATCAAGGACTCTGCCAGTTGGAAGAGATACAGACATGAGGAAGCCCAGCCTTCAAGGAACGTACAATCAATGGGGAGAGTCAGTTTCTTTTTTTTTTCTTTTTTTGGGGGGCTGCACCCATGGCATACGAAAGTTCCCAGGCCAGGGATCGGACCAAGCTGCTGCAGTGATACCACCAGATCCTTAACCCACTGCACCACAAGGGAACTCCAGTCAGATTTTAAACAGAGATGACCCAGTGAGAAGACAGCATGAGAAGGTCACCCTCAGGGGCTGAGGGAGAGGGGTGCAGTAAACTCCGATTGTTGGAGGGTGACATTTGTAAAGTCCCCTGGGGAAGAAGTTTGGGCTGAGCACTAAGCCACAGGTAGGAAGAGGAGTAGGCTGGACGGGCAACTGAAACCACGTCATCGTGGCAAGAAGTTTGCCCCTGACCTGGGGTATGGGGAAAAATAAGGGATTAGGGGTAGCCCAGCATTGGAGGAAGAGCGGCATGACAACTGGCGGAAGGTGTCCAGGAGATGGACCTGACTGGCGGCTGGATGGCCAGTTAAGAAGTGCTTGGGGGTCTGACCCATGATAGCAGCAGTGCCGATGAGGATGGAGGGTGTGGTGGAAGCAAAACTCCCCTTGAGTGACGGGGTGGACAATTCATCCCAGCTGGGACACAGAGAGGTGTAAGACCATCTCTTTCCTTGTGGGATTTTATTTTTGGCTGATTCCCTGGCATTCAGAAAGTTCCCGGGCCAGGGATCAAACTGCTGCCACGGCAGTGACAATGCCAGATCCTTAACCCACTGAGCCACCGGGGAACTGCCCCCATGGGATTTCTTTTTTTCTTTTTGAGGGCCACACCTGCATGTGGAATATGGAAGCTGCAACTGCCAGCCTATGCCACAGCCACAGTGATGCCAGATCTGAGCCACATCTGCAAGCTACGTGGAAGAGTGTGGCAATGCCGGATCCTTAACCCACTGAGAGAGGCCAGGGATTGAACTTGCATCCTCATGGATACTAGTCAGGTTCTTAACCTGCCTCAGCCGCGATGGGAACTCCCTATGTTGGGTTCTCAATCCTGCTGAGCCACGACAGGAACTCAGGGATTTTTAAATCTAGTTGGAGAACAAGAGCTGCTAACACCAGGTCTGGAGAGCACTCATCCAGGGAGGGAACAGAAGCAGGAAAAAGATCTTTTGCTGGAGACCTTTTTTTGCATTTTGAATCCTGACTACATTACCTATTCAAAAATTAATCAAATTAGAACTCAATAAGAGCACAGACAAGTTGAGAAAGGTAGAGTTCCCCGTGAGGTTAGAGAAGGCGTCAGCGAGGAAATGGGGATTCAGTGTAGAGGCACTTTCCTGTCCCAGGGGCTGAGCTGTGCTGGGCGGGCACAAAGGGTTCTGCCCGACCTTGACACCTCATCAGTTCTGTGATTGCCACGGCTAAGCACATCTTCCCTGACACTCTGTCTACCTTCCCACTCCAGCAAGAAGGAGGGAGCACAGTTAGAAACAAAGGTATGGTACGGGCAGACCTCAGAGATACTGTGGGTTTGGTTTCAGACCACAGCAACAAAGCAAGTCATGAAAGTTTTTTTTTTTTTGGTTTCCCAGTGCATATAAAAGTTACGTTTACACTGGAGTTCCCGTCGTGGCTCAGTAGGAACCATGAGGGTGTGGGCCTCGGCCTTGCTCAGTGGGTTAAGGATCCGGCGTTGCCGTGAGCTGTGGTGTAGGTTGCAGACGCGGCTCGGATCCCGTGTTGCTGTGGCTGTGGCGAAGGCCAGCAGCTACAGCTCCTGTTAGACCCCTAACCTGGGAACCTCCATATGCCATGGGTGCGGCCCTAGAAAACGCAAAAAGACAAAAAAAAAAAAAAAGTTATGTTTACACTATGCTGTAGTCTATTAAGTATGCAGTAGCGTTATGTAAAAAACAAAACAAAACAATGTGTATACCTTAATTAAAAAATCAGGCTGTTGGAAAAATGTCAGCAACAGACTTGCTCGACACAAGGTTGCCACAAACCTTCAGTTTGTAAAAAATCTCACAATCTCTGTGAAGGGAAATAAAGCAAAGCACGATAAAACAAAGTATACCTGTAAAGCTTAGTTACCAGCTGCTGCCAAGTGCTTAACTCACCTCCTCTGGGAAGGCCACCTTGATTGACTCAATCAGAATCACCCAGATCACTCCAGCTCCCTCTTCCTGGCATAGCCTCGTGGTTCCTTGCAGTGTGGTTCACCTTTAATTCCTTTTCTTCCCCCTGGAGAGAGACTTAGGGTTAAAATGAGCCCTTCCGAGGCAGCTGCTCTCTCGATCCAACCTGCAGGCTTTCTCTCTGGTGCCTGCAGTTCCTCAAGGTACAAACCACATCCTGAAATGAAACGAGACACCTGTGATTACCCTTGGCAGTAAGGGACTCTGGTTTGGTTTGTTTGCTCAGCGTGAGGGCAATGGGAAAGAGTCCCTTAGAAGGGACACATAATTTGATGGAAGCCAGAAGACTTGGCGTTTCAGGATTTCTGCTTTCTGCGTAGGAGACGATTCCCAGAAGTGTGGCTGGCAAAGTTGGGGAGGTCACCAGCCTTGGGGAAGAGACAGCCCCTCTTGTAGGCAATCTTGTTCACGAGTAGGGCTTCACAGGATCCTCCCCCTTGTCGCTCCCCCATCTTCGGGCTGGTCACCAGTTCCACTGGCAAGTATGGCCACTGCCCTCACCCACTGAGTCCTCTCCTGATGCTGCTGAGCTATCGTTCCCCAGTCTCTTTCCTCTAGCCACCCTTGGGATTGCAACATGTCAGTCTGTCTTGGTTTTAGTACCGAGAGGAGGATGCCAGAAATCCCTTTATCCTGGGGAAGATTTCCAGTAAACTGGACCTGTTTTCCTGGCCTTGCCAGTAAGATCACAAATTTACCATCTTGGAGTTCCTGTCGTGGCTAAATCTGACTAGGAATCATGAGGTGGCGGGTTCGATCCCTGGCCTGGCTCAGTGGGTTAAGGATCCATCATTGCCATGAGCTGTGGTGTAGGTCGCAGACGCGGCTTGGATCCCGTGTTGCTCTGGCTCTGGTGTAGGGTGGCAGCTACAGCCCTGATTAGACCCCTCGCCTGGGAACCTCCATATGCCCCGAGTGTGGCCCTAGAAAAGGCAGAAAGACAAAAAAAAAAAAAAAAAAATTTACCATCTCTCACTGGTAGAAGGGAACTGAGGCTTCACCCAGTCCAGTGTCTATCAAACCACTGATGGCAACTCATTGTAGGATTGTGAAATAAATTTAAAGTGTTGCAACTCAGCATGAAAAAAAAATTTCTTTAAAAATTCAGATTAGAGGAGTTCCCTTAGTGGCTCAGTGGTTAATGAATCCGACTAAGAACCGTGAGGTTGTGGGTTCGATCCCTGGCCTTGCTCAGTGGGTTAAGGATCCGGCGTTGCCGTGAGCTGTGGTGAAGGTTGCAGACGCAGCTTGGGTCCCACGTTGCTGTGGCTGTGGCGAAGGCTGGCACCTACAGCTCCTGTTAGACCCCTAGCCTGGGAACCTCCATATGCCGCGGGTGCGGCTCTACATAAAGGCAAAAAGACAAAAAAAAAAAAAATTCAGATTAGAAAAAAAAAATTTCAGATTAGGAGTTCCCACTGTGGTATAGTGGGTTAAAGGTCAGTATGGCCTCTGTAGTGGCTCGAATTCAGTCCCTGGCTGGGGAACTGGGGAACTTCCACATGCTATGGGTGTGGCCAAAAAAAGAAAAAGAAAGAAAATACCGAAGTGCATCCTCTGTAATTTGGGTAAGCACTGTTTTGTTAAAATTTCTTTTTAGTTATTATATATACATATAGAGTGTACCGAAAGTCCTAGTGCAGTTTTAAGCTTTAATAACTTTAGAGATATAAATGCTATGGATTTACAAAGAACACCATTTGAAAGTTTCATTTAAATTCCTTTTGCATTATTTTTATGAACTTTGAATACATTTTTATTCAAAAATTTTGTTTGTCTCTGTCCTCTGGAGACAATAAACATTTCCTGATACAAAATTAAAATGAGAGATCTGTTATTCAAAATTCAAGAAGGTAAAATAAATTGAAATTATTATATTTTCAAATGATTTTTTTTTGGTTCGTTTGTAGAATTCAGACCTCTTATGTGCTTACAATGTAAAAACTTCCCTACAACTTTTGGGATACCCTGCAGCAGGTAAGTGGTTACTGAGACCCTTATAAAATGTCTTTCTTACTTTGGTCCAGTGAAAAAGCCAGTGACACAGTCCAATCCCTCCATTTCACATTCCAGCCGCTTCCAAGAAGCCTTCCCAGATCTCTAGCAGAATTCACCTCTTCCCTGTTTCACCCCATGGGCAAACTATACTTCTACGCTGGCCTTACCACGGTCTGCCCTCTCTCACTTTTTAAGAACTCCCGGATCAGAGAGGATGGGTTGTTTTTAACCTTTTTATCGCTTGCAAGGTCCAGCACAAGTTTTTTTTTTGTCTTTTTATCATTTTAGGGCCGCACCCACAGCATATGGAGGTTGCCAGGCTAGGGGTCAAATCGGAGCTGTAGCCGCCAGCCTAGGCCACAGCCACAGCAACGCAGGATCCGAGCCGCATCTGCGACCTACACCACAGCTCACAGCAATGCCAGATCGATAACCCACTGAGCGAGACCAGGGATTGAACTCACAGCCTCACGCATGGTTCCTAGTCGGATTCGTTAACCACTGCACCACGATGGGAACTCCCAGCACAAGTTTTGTATGTAGCAGGTATTCCATAAACTCTGGCTAAATGAGATGAAGCCAGAGAGGTTAACACAACCTGTTTATAGCCGCAAGGGCGAGTACTGGTTTCACTAAATGATATTTGTTGCTGTTGTTTGTTTCTTGTCTGTGCTCCAGGCATACAGAAGTTCCTGGGTCAGGGGTCAGACCCATAGCACAGCTTCAGCCTGAGTTGCAGCAGCGACAACACTGGATCCTTAACCTGGCTGGGCCACCAGGGAACTGCACTCAGTGACGTTCTGAATGCACTTACGCCAATATGTGAGTTACATGATACTCCGTTGTTACATACTAGGGTGCCACTTAGGCTAGGTCTGCCTTTGAATCCAGTTCTCTCATCTGACAGTGAGGCCAGAGTGGCTAGGTGACTTCTTTAGTGTCACACAGCTCATGGCTCTCCGGAATATCAGATGCCCATCTCCCAACTCCCAGGCCGCTGCTCTGTGCTCACACTTTTTCCTCTCCCTTGGAAGTCACCTGGGAAGTCTGGGGACTGGGTTTGGCTCTCCTGAACCTGGGGCGGGGCTGTTTTCCAGAATGTCTGGACTCTGCTGACCCCTCCTACCTCTTCCTCCCTCCCCCCCGACTGCTGGCGCTTGCCCTCCTCCAACTCCCACCCAGTTACTTTAAAGATGCCGCAAATGAGAGTCTCAGGCAAAGTTTCCGCTTTTGCGAATGCCAGGGTCAGCCGCCCAGAACACGCCCTTGCTGGCCAGGTGGCCTCTTTGTAACAACGTTTCTTTCTATTTATCAAGGGAGCTGCTCACCTCCTGGACACGTGGCGGCCAGGAAGTTAGCAGTCAACACCACCAACAAGGATGTTAGCTCAAGTTAGTCAGACTGCGAATTACAGGTTTCTTCGAAAAAGTGAGGACTGCCCCCACTTTCACTCAGCGCAGGTGTGTGGAGGAGCTGGACCCGTGCTGGGCAGGGACAGGTCAATTTCAAGCTACTGGTTTGGGGGGAGGGAGCCAAGAGGCTGTTTTGGACAAGCGATTCTCCCTTTCTTCCTGGCAAGCACTTTCTGGCTCTCAAACCCAGCTTGCATTCACTTCCTCTGTTCTCAGGCTGCGAACCAAGTAGCAAATCATCTCCTTGGAAGCCCTCCTCCCGTCTCTGACCCTGATTACAGAAGGCTGGGAGGTTTTCACTTTCCCCCGTAATTACACCTTCAAGACACTTCAGCTTTCCCCTAAGACTAAAGCTGCAGGACGTGGCTTATTTTCCCAGAAAGACTCACTGAAAGTAATTTCAGTAGCAAGTCTATCAAGTTTTCTCCCCAGTGAATCTAGGTTCATGTTTTGTTTGCTTAACATTTTAAGCTTTAGTTACCCCAATACTGATTTTCCATGGAAAAACGCAACCCAACTTTTTTTCTCACACTGTATAACTAGAAGGTGCTCGGCATATAGTAGGTGCTCAGTAAATATTTGTTCATTTATTCCAAGTTTGTAAAAGTCACTGAAAATCAAAATAATATGTGACCAAGCAGGAAGTTCAATAGCTCACAGATTTTTTTTTTTTTTTTTTTGGCCAGAGGACCTCTGGATCCTGCCAGGTGGGGCTGGGATGTACAACTATCTCAAATTGAGCTTTTTTTTTTTTTTGTCTTTAGGGCCACACCTGTGGCCTATGGAGATTCCCTGGCTAGGGGTGGAATTGGAGCTGTAGCTACCAGCCTACGCCACAGCCATGCCAGATCCAAGGTCTGCGACCTACACCACAGTTCATGGCAACACCGGATCCTTAACCCACTGAGCAAGGCCAGGGATTGAACCTGCGTCCTCATGGATACCAACCAGTCAGGTTCGTTAACCAGTAAGCCATGATGGGAACTCCTCAAACTGAGCCTTAAGACGCTTGGGAAGCCAACCTGAAGAAGGACCCCAAGAGCACAGGAACTGGGCTTCCCTAATCACCTAGGAACTCTGCTGACAATCAGGCTGGGTTTGAGAGAAGGCAAAAAAAAAGGAACTTGAATTGAGTCTCATCATCCTTGGGTTGCCAGGGGGAAGAGAACGGATGTGGCATTTAACCAGAGGCTCTCCAGATTGGCGTGGGGCAGGTCACGGAAGAGGACAGAACTGAAGTTTTCCCTTCTCTCCCCACCCCACAGTGTGCCCCTGGCTGTAGGACTTCTACCCTGGGCCACCAGATACTCAATGTGCCACACCCTGACCTCAGGGTCTGTGCCCTGCCCCCTAAGCTAGCCAGCTTTTCCAATTTCCCCATTGCTGCCAGTAACACTGACACCCTTGAAACCACTCCTGCCCCTGCTCTACTCCCAGGCACGGAGTTTTTAAACTGTTCTCAAGGTCTCAGATTCACTCCATGCCCACTCCCAAGCCCTGCTGATTCATTCTTTGCTACCTGGATCTTCCTCTTCCACTCCACGCTCAGAACCATCATCTGAGGCTCTTATCATTGCGCAACATCTGGAGAATCAGCAGACTCTGCCTGCCAGCCTCCTCTGCCTGAGGTCTCTCTCTCCCTTTCACAATCATTAGAGTCTTATTCATATTCCTTCGGCGCCATTTTCTTTTTTTTTTTTTTTAAGGGCTGAACCTGCGGCATATGCAGGTTCCCAGGCTAAGGGTCAAATTGGAGCTGCAGCTGCGGTCTAGGCCACAGCGACAGCCACGCCAGATGCAAGCCACATCTGCAACCTTTGCTGTATCTTGCGGCAATGCTGGATCGTTAACCCACTGAGTGAGGCCCGGGATCAAACCCACATCCTCATGGATAACAGTTGGGTTCTTAACCTGCTGAGCCACAATGTGAACTCCACCTAGATTTGTTCTTCTTCCCAATCCTTAAATCCTGGTGCCCAATCTTCTGCCTCTAGAAGACTTTTCCCAACCATTCAAATAGAAGGCTGCTGCTTTTTTTTTTTGGTCTTTTTAGGGCCGCACCTGCTGGCATATGGAGGTTCCCAGGTTAGGGGTCTAATCTGAGCTGTAGCTGTGGCTCACGCCACAGCCACAGCTACGTGAGATCCAAGCCGCATCTGTGACCTACACCACAGCTCACGGCAACACCGGATCCTTAGCCCACTGAGCCAGGCCAGGGGTCGAACCTGCAACCTCATGGTTCCTAGCAGGATTTGTTTCCACCGCGCTACGATGGGAACTCCCACATAAGCTTCTAACCTCTGCAGCATCCCTCGGTCCTGAGGTATTTGGTTATGTTATTCCACTGCCCTGAACTGTCCGTTCTTTGTTTTCTGCTATATGCAAACCTGAGGGGGAGGATTGGGTTTCTTCCTTTCTTCATATCTCTACATGGGGCTCAGGACCAGGTTGCACAGGGGACAGGAGAATAACCTGACCTCCCAGGGTTCTCAGGTGCCACAAAAGAGTCTTCTAACAGCCCTTTCTCTCCCCAGACTGAGCCCATCCTTGTTCACTGGGCAAGCCTTTTATACAACACAATTACAGCATTGAGCTTGACACAGAGACAGGCACTGCCCTGCACTTGACCTCTCATTTATTCAAACCCTCACTCTCATTCCCATCAAATAAGAAAGGGCATTTTAGGCTCTCCCAGAGAGGGGCAGAGGGCTGTATGATAAGCTGAGGTCACCCAAATCTTTGGCACAGTCACTGGGTCCCTCTGGTCCACAGACACCCGCTTTGGTCCTGAGCCTCACTTCCAGGGCTGGAGATGTCAGAACACGTCTGTGGAGCCAGAGGAAGTTCAGAGCAATACCACCACCATTTTATTTTTATTAATCATGGTTTTTTTTTAGGGCTGCACCCGCAGCATATGGAGGTTCCCAGGCTAGGGGTCGAATCGGAGCTATAGCCTCTGGCCTACACCACAGCCACAGCAACGTAGGATCTGAGCTGCATCTGAGACCTATACCACAGCTCATGGCAATGCCAGATCCTTAATCCACTGAGCAAGGCCAAGGATCAAACCTGCGTCCTCATGGATGCTAGTCAGATTTGTTTCCACTGAGCCGCGACAGGGACTCCTACCACCACCATTTTAAATATCACTACTTACCCTATCAAGTCAAGAAACAGTTCTCTCTTCCATTTTACACATAAGAAAACTGAAGCGGGGGGGGGGTGGTGGTGGTTCAGTAACCTGGCCAAGGTCACATAGCTAGGAAGCGGCAGAGGCAGAATTTGCTCCCAGGCCCATCTCTCCAAAGCCCATTGCCTTAACCACGGCACCACAATGCCTTGCATCTGGCTGGTGCCTGGAGCTATGCCAAAGCATGTTCATATCCACCTTCTCATTTGCACCCCACCCAGGGAGTGTTTATGTGACTTGGCCAAGGTTAGACAGCTAGATTAGTGACAGAGCTGAGTCAATGCTCTTGTCTCCCTGACTCCCACTGCCTCGGCCCTAGGGGTAGCTGCCCCCGATTCCTGATTTCTGTTCTAGGACATGGCTACAGGGGCTAAGCCCATGGTCATATCTTGTTCATGGGCTGGGATGACCTTGGGCTGAGATGCTTCTGATCTCAAAGGGCATCTGACATGTATCAGGGCTTCCCCTTTTCAGGCCTGGGTTCTTCCATGCTGCTGCGGGTAGGAGTCAGCTGTTCTACTAACTGTGGGCAGCGATTACCAAGGATGAGGCCATCTCAGGCAGCCCAGTATCCTTCATGGTTCCACCAGCTCCAGACTACCTCTTCCCTTTGACAGACCTGCCCTGCTTACTGCCCTGGTGCCCCCGATAATACTTTTCTCTTGTCACCTCTAATGCCCAATGGCATTGTTGGAACAACAGGAGCTAGGGAAGTATGTGCAATGATACTGGCTTCTGCTGGAGAAATGGAACCAAGGTCTATATCAAACCTCTCACCTTAGCTTGTACTACTCATTACATGCATTTGTCTCTCTCTTTTCAGCCCTCCTGTGATGGCCAGGGACACAGCTCATCTGTGGGAGAGGAGACGGGTGGATTGTGCACACACATCTCTGGCAAAATGAGCAACGCCTCGGGTTCTTTGGTGTGTCCAGAGTCGTTAACCTCATCCAGTGTCTGAAAACTGCGTTTGTGGGTCTGGAGATGCACTAAGAGGCCAGCATTAGAACCCTCCCTGGGAATGTTGCAATAGCTGGTTGGCTAATGGAGGGCTCCGTTCTAAGCTTTGCTGGCAAATTGACACCCCTCCTCCACTCCCACGCACACATGAGAGCCCTGTCGCGCCCCCTGCAGCGGTCAGGGTCTGGGATGTCTGGCTCTGGGGGCAAGTAACAAACTGTTTCTCCTTTCGGTTAGCCCGGGGTTCGGAACAAGTGACAGGAAATCAGGAAGTTGGTGACAGTCACAGTCATGAATATTCAGCAGACTCCCTCCCCACCGTACCATGTACCCAGCTCCCACTCCCAAACGGACCCAGCCCCCAGAGGGAGGACACTGAGAACTTTTCTCCCCACCAGGGAGGCTTTTAGCCGCTTGGAGCTTCTGCTCAGGAGCAAGTGGCGTTGGCGGGGGGGAAACCTTCTTAAAGATTTTCTGCAGCGGAGCACAGGGGGTGGCTCAACGTAGGGAGAAGGGGACAGAAGGACCGCGGGGCATGGGTGGGTGAAGGGCAGAGGTTGTGGGGTTCTGGAGGGAGCGCTAAGGCTCGTCCCTCTCCCACCTTTCCTCTCCACGTCCCAAAGACTTGAGTTTTTCTTTCACTCTTTAAGGAAGGCGCAAAAGTGGAGGGGTCCTACCGAGGGAGGAGCTAGAGGTCACCACGACGGACGGACCAGTCCGGCCCTGTCCCTTTATTTTACTACGGGGCATGGTGAGGAAGAAGAGGAGGAGGAGAAGGTCGGCGGAGGGGGGCGGTGGGAAGCAAGAACTTGGTCGGAGCCAGCTCGAGTGGCGGGAAGTCCCGAGAAGGAGGAGAACTCTGGGTTTCAAGGCCGGGGAGGGTCTCGGGGGACTGTGAGGGTCCCGGGCTGCTCCCGCCGCTTACCTGTGGCGCCCAGGCAGAGCCGCAGCGGCGCCGGCGTGCAGCTCGCCGGTTTCCAGACGGGATGGTCTGGAGGGCGGGGCCGGGGCGGGTCCCGCACGGCCGCTGGGGCGTGTCCTCCCCGCCCCTCCCGCGCCAGGTGCCGGCCGCCCCCCGCCACGCCCCCGAGCGCCGCAGCGCTCGGCCGCACGCCCTGCTGCTCCCGGGCCGACCCCGGCCCCCTGCATTCCACCCGCTGCGCTGCTGGCAGTCCGGACGCTCCAGCTTCTCCGGATCTCAGTAAACCCCGGGGTGCAGTCTCTGCTACCAGACTTTCAGCGCGGATAATGATCAGAGGGTCCTAACCACCCCCAAGACGACAGGCATGAGCCTGGCCGCCGGCGGCGGAAGCGGCGTGTGCAGGGCATCGCAGCACGCGGCGCGGGCTCAGTGGCTGCGCGGCCGGAGTGCTCACAACCAGGAGGCAGAGAAACGCCGCCGGCCAGAGAAGCGCCCGGAGGCTCCTTCCTAGGTTTGCTTCTAGTAGGCGGGATGGTCTTGCGCAAATGACTTCTCCCCTCCACCCAACAATCAGGGCAATGTGCGCCAAGAACAATGCTAAGGTCTTCGTGTGTCAGCTTTCAGGCAAACCCAGCCCCAGCAAACACCTACGATTGTGGGAGGCGGTTGATCACACACCTGGAGGTGCTACTCAAAGTGTGGTTCCCGGACATGCAGAATCAGCATCCACTGATAAGTCGTTAGAAATGTAGATTCTTGGGCCCCACCCCAGACTTAAATAATTTGAAACTCTGGGCCCAGCAGTTTGTAATTTTAAAAGCCCTCCAGGTGATTCGGATGCACGCTCAGCCTTGAGAACCACTGAACGAGTAGTGGCAGGGCTGGAATCAGAATTTAAGTAAATTCAGTTCCTGAACCCACGCTCTGAATCATGCCGCCGGGGCCTCGGGCACCGCGGCGATTCACTCCATCTCTAAGGTTCTATGATGTACTATTTGGGGTACTTGTCTTAGTAATATAGAAGGACCACCCCAAATAGCAGATAATTTGCAATTCTTTGGTTGAAAGCTTGCCCACTAATTATGTTTTTCTTCTGTTTTGATATTTAAATGAATTTGTAGGCCTCAGACAGTAAGGTCTGGGAACAGGGATGTGGGTGGGTAGCTCTGAGCAAGACGGAGGTTATGACCTGTACTGGGCAGAGTAGGGGAAGCCCCTGGGGGTTAAGAGTGGGATGGAGAGAAGTGATTTTGTTTTCTAATCTGGGACCCCGTGGTAGGACTGAGCTATTTAGAAGGAGGCCTGAGATTTTCCAGTGATGGACTCTGAAGAGAGGAGGCCAGTGGAGCGCGGTCAGGAAGCTGGTGAAGGATGGACTTTCCCAAAGGAGTAGAAAAGGGAGGCGTGTTCACCTATATCCCCTGACCGAGTAGCTCCCCTCCCCCCTCTCGCACCCAACTCCCTTTCGCCTTAGAGACTGTGGTTCAAATTCCTGAGGAGAGACTTTCTACACTTTGCCTCCATCCTCGTTTTGGTCCCTTTACAGACCTTTAGGGCTCCTTCAGACTCCCACTGCCACAGTTGCCGCCACTGTCTCTTGCCTGATGCGATAGCTCGCTTTGTCAGAATAAGGGCATTTTCTGTTGAAGACTGTGGAATGCTCCCCCTCATTTCTCTCTTTCTGGGGGCTCCACACACCCCCGTGCGGGTCTGACCCTACGGTTTTTGCTTCACCCTTCCTCTGACTCTGCTCTGTGAGCCTCGGGGGCTGTGTGATCCTGACTTGTCCCTGGAGCCTGAGGACCCAACCTGACCTGCGGGTGATGGGCTAGACCGGACTCACAGCCTCAATTCTCCCCCAGGACAGGGTCATGACCACCCCACCCCATCCTGGAGTTCCTGAGAGGGTGATGCCCAAGGAAGCAAATGACTCATCCGGTTTTACTTCAGCCGACTCTGACTTTAAATGTGACTTTGAGTCCTCGGAACAATTAGCTGCCTAATTTGGAGGCAGCTTGTAGTCCACAGGATGTGTGACCCAACCCCTAACGCGTCATGCACTGAGCCGTTCTCTCCCTGCCCTCCTCTCCAGGAAGATCTGGAGGTGAGCCACACAGAATGATGACTGTGTGGCAAGCTACTCTAAAAAAAAAAATGTTTTCTTTAATTGAAAACGTTCTGAAAGCACCTGGTTAAAAAAAAAAAATCCAGGCACTAAAAAAAGGTAGACAGTGAAAGATGCATTTCCTGTACTCCGCTGCTGAAATCATCGCGGCTTGCTGGTCACGGAGACTTCCCATCATGAAGCTCTTCTGCAGGCCAGGCCTGGATTCCTCACTCAGGAAATCCTGAGAATTTTTTTGTTCTTTTTTTCCTCAGAATATTATTCTTATTTCTTGGCCACTTTAGATTTTGTTTTGGGGGCTGTTCTGAAGTTTCACTTTTCACAGCAGTGCATTTCGGGTGCTTCTCCCCCCGCCCCCCGCCCCTCCCGCCGCGAGGCAGGAAGTGTGGTAGAAACAAGGCAGATAAGAACAGCTCTGTGAGGCTTTCTTTTTCTGGTCTTTTTTTTTTAGGGCCACACCCTTGGCATATGGAGGTTCCCAGGCTAGGGGTCCAGTTGGAGTTGTAGCTGCCAGATTCTTAACCCACTGAGCGAGGCTGAGGATCGAACTTGCATCCTCATGGATGCTAGTCAGGTTCCTTCACCGCTGAGCCACGACGGGAACTCCATCTATTAGCATCAGCCTTGGCCCTTAGGGAGTCTCTTCCTTCACGCACACGGTCCCTGGTGAGGAGGCACCCCCCCACCCCACCTCGCTGTGGGGCTGATTGAGGGAGACCTGCCCACCCGGAGGAGGTGCTGCCTCCACTCAAGAGGGAAAGGAGCTGCCAGGAGCCTGGCAGAGAGGTGAGGAGGGTGGGCAGGCAAGACTGTACCCCTCCCCTGCCCTCTGCTGGTGGCTGACCAGCAGAAGGAACCTAACTGGTCCCTTGAACTTTACCTCTAAGTCTCCGTTTCTTATCTGAAAGGACTAATGCTGCCTCGGGGTGGTTGTGCAGCCGGGGCAGATAAAGTGATGTGAAAATGTGACAGTTGAGTCCTTTGGTTACATCCATTTACCTCTTTCTCTGCGTATTCCCCCTTCCTCTTTCTCATCTCTTTCCTGTGCCCTGAAGAGAAACAATCAAAGCAAGAAATGTTTTAAAAACCGAAGCAGAGCTCTTCCAAGTTCTGCTGTCATCACTCATGCGTGACAGTTCACTCACCTCCTAGGGCTTCAACTTCCTTATCCTTGAAAAGATATAATAACATAATTATTTTGGCTGCACCTGCAGCATGTGGAAGTGTCCAGGGCCAGGGATCAAACTGGCACCACAGCAGCGACCCTGAGCCACAGCAGTGACAAATCATGATCCTTAACCCACTAGGCCACCAGGGAACTCTGGTATAATGTTATTTTTATTGTTGAGTTGTTAGGTTAAATAAGTAAAACATTTAACTCAGTGCCTGGTATATAGTAAGCACTCAATAAATGACAGGATGTTAGTCATGATCATTAGCTGTTTTCCTTCTTTCCTTCCCACCTTCACCATATGTTAGCCTCAGCACTAAGTATTGGGCAGGACCACAAACACAAAGGTAAGTCACTTCTTTCCCCTTAGGACACCCTGAATCTGGGAATGGAGGTGGATAAATGTAAAAAGGACTGTGACAGGGCAGAACCAGGATTCCAAAGCGACCCAAGTGCTTTGGGTGCAAAATGGAAAGGGGCACCCTAAACCCAGTAATCAAGTAGTATGTAATGTAATATTTAAAAACATCAAAATTAGGAGTTCCCGTAGTGGCTCAGCAGGAACGAACCTGACTAGTATCCATGAAGAGGTGGGTTTGATCCCTGGCCTTGCTCAGTGGGTTAAGGTTTCGGCGTTGCTGTGAGCTGTGGTGTAGGTCAAAGAGGTGACTTGGATCTGGTGTGGCTCTGGCTTAGCCCGGCAGCTGCTCTGATTCAACTCCAGCCTTGGAACTTCTATATGCCACAGGTGCAGCCCAAGATTAAACCAAAAAACCATCAAAATTAGTGTAAAAAATTTATGACAAAATATCAACAATTTAAATTAAAGAATAAAGACTAGTGTTCTGTGTAGCCATGTTGCAGCCTGAGGTAAAAAAAAAAAAATATGCACGCCATATCCATGTTTTTCTGTATTTTTTTTTGTCTTTGCCTTTTATGTAGAGCTGCACCCGCAGCATATGGAGGTTCCCAGGCTAGGGGTCTAACAGGAGCTGTAGCTGCTGGCCTTCGCCACAGCCACAGCAACGCGGGATCCGAGCTGTGTCTGCAACCTACACCACAGCTCAGGGCAACGCCGGATACTTAACCCACTGAGCAAGGCCAGGGATCGAACCCGCAACCTCAGGGTTCCTAGTCGGATTCGTTAACCACTGAGCCACGAAGGGAACTCCTATTTTTCCGTATTTTTTAAATGCTTTTTTTTTATAGTATATAAAAGTAGTTGAAAAAACATTGAAAAATTGAAGGTATAGTAAGACTCACAATATTTATTTATTTATTTGTTTGTTTGTTTGTTTACTTTTTAGGGCCCACCTGTGGCATATGGAGGTTCCAGGCCAGGGATCTAATTGGAGCTACAGCTGCTGGCCTATGCCACAGCCACAGGAACGCAGGATCCAAGCCGCTCCTGCGACCTACACCACAGCTTACAACGCCGGATCCTTAACCCATTGAATGAGGCCAGGGATAGAACAAGCAACCTCATGGTTTCTAGTCGAATTCATTTCCGCTGCACCATGATGGGAACTCCTCCACAATATTATTTTAGGTTTAAATATTTTCTTTATACCCAAACAGAATTTGCTATGATTTTACTTCAGCTTAAGTTAATCAGACTGTGTTTAAGATCATCACTTGGCCAAGAGAAATTGTCAAACACTGCAGTCTCTCAGCTGAAAATGAAATAAATAAGCAAAGAATTAGGTTTTGAAAGTGTCATTGATGAGTCCACTTGCATTAAAGTCAATTTTTTTTTCCTCTCAGGCTCCAATGTGGCTCAGCACGGCCCTGGGTTGGGGTCTGGGCAAAGAACCTGAAGAGAACAGACAGGGAAAATAAGAGAAAAGGAGGAGAGTTAGAAGAATGAGGGGGTGGGTACTCTGTATTTATTGTTTTTTTTGTTTTCATTTTTGGCTATGCCCACAGTATGTGGAAGCTCTCAGGACAGGGATCAAACCTTCGCCACAGCAGTGACAATGCCAGGTCCTTAACCTCTAGACCAACAGGGAGCTCCTGATAAATCACTCTGGAGTTATTTTTTTTTTATGGCCACACCTGTGGCATATGAAAGTTCCCAGGCTAGGGGGTCAAATCCAAGCTGCAGCTGCCGGGCCTACACCACAACTCCAACAACGCCAGATCAGAGCCTCGTCCATGATCTACACCACAGCTCGCAGCAAGGCTGGATCCTTAACTCACTGAGCAAGGCCAGGGATCAAATCTGCATCCTTATGGATACTAATCAGATTCATTTTTGCTGAGCCATGATAGGAACTCCCACCATGGAATCCTATTTATTTATTTTCAAGAGATCACACATGCATATGGCCTAACCATCAAAAGTTCACAGGTAGAGTTCCCGCCGTGGCGCAGCGGTTAACGAATCCGACTAGGAATCATGAGGTTGCGGGTTTGATCCCTGGCATTGCTCAGTGGGTTCACGATCTGGCGTTGCCATGAGCTGTGGTGTAGGTTGCAGACTCAGCTCGGATCCTGCGTTGCTGTGGCTGTGGCTGTGGCCAGCAGCTGTAGCTCCAATTCAACCCCTAGCCTGGGAAACTCCATATACCATGGGTGTGGCCCTAAAAAGTAAAAAAAAAAAAAAAAAGTTCACAGGTACAGTGAATTACTCTTCTCCTCTGTCTCCTAGTTTTCCTCCCGGGGCTGCCATCATTACCAGTTTCTTTGGATTCTTTCTAGAAACGGAGCCCAGAAGAGTCAGTCTGATTTGAACAAGTACCTTAGATAGTACCTTTTTTTCATTATATTATCTGAAGTGGTAAAAGTCATTTTAAAAGCAGTCAGTGTATGGAGCTCTCTTTGTGGCTCTGACAGATGGCCAGTGGAACTCTCTTGGGTTTTCTGGATAAGCAGACATAACAGCGGCCTATGATTTTGGCAAAGTGAAAATGGCTTTGGAGTGAGACCTGGGTTGAATCCTGGCTTTGTCTGATTTTAAATCCAGCCTTTAAAAAATGTTGGCACTCTCTGAAGCCACCACGTAAGTACAAAGTGGCGGGTAAGCACCCAGGCGTGAAGGGTATGAGTGGGGGAAGAGGCCGCACAGAGCCAAGGGCTGCTCATCTGCCCTCTCCTGGGTCTGTTTTTACCTGGATCTGCGGATAGATCCAGAGAGCTTTGATCTCAGAGGTTTCTAAACACCCAGTGATCAAGAGGAGAGACTGAAGGGGAAAGCCTGCACTCGAACAAGCTTCTCTTTCTCCATGAATGGAATGTGAGTTATATTTGCTAAGAGCAGGTTAAATTAGACTTGACTGTTTGAAATCATGGATTTATAGCTCTTTAAAGAGCTGCCGATTATCAGCAAGGTCTACAAACCCACCCCACCCTCAATGTAGTAGTGAGAAAAAAAAAAAAAACAGCCTGGCACAGTGGGGCTCTGTAAAGGTTTTCTCACAGAGGAGACTCATTGCCAGACAGGGAGTGGGTGGTATTTGATGAGGAGTGGTGCCAAGAAACATCTTGGTTAGGAAAAAACATTATTTTTTTTTGTCTTTTTGTCATTTTATGGCCGCAGCTGCGGCATATGGAGGTTCCCAGGCTAGGGGTCCAATTGGAGCTGTAGCTGCCGGCCTTCGCCACAGCCACAGCAACGCCAGATTCGAGCCATGTCTGCAACCTACACCACAGCTCACGGCAACACCAGATCCTAACCCACTGAGCAAGGCCAGGGATCGAACGTGCAACCTCATGGTTCCTAGTCAGAGTCGTTTCCGCTGCGTCAAGATGGGAACTCTGGAAAAAACATTCTTATTTGTCCATGGGATCTTAGCAATTTGAAGGGATGCCCCAGAAGCATCTAAGGACCTCAGATCCCTTTAACCACTGTATGGAAAAGGTGACTGGATGTGGATTATCGAGTTATTTATGTAATTCTTTTCCAGCAGGACCTTTGAGGAGCCCGAATGAACGCCTTCATATCTCACACTGCCAGGAAAAGACAGACCTGAGTGGGTGCCTTGGTGTAAGTATGTTCTATTAGACTTCAGTAAGATGGGACAGGCTTATACTGTCATAAGAAGGGGTGAGCTCTTTGGGAGTTCCCGTCATGGCTCAGTGGTTAATGAATCCGACTAGGAACCGTGAGGTTGTGGGTTTGATCCCTGGCATTGCTCAGTGGGTCAAGGATCCGGCGTTGCTGTGAGCTGTGGTGTAGGTTGCAGACACGGCTCGGATTCAGCATTGCTGTGGGCTGTGGCGGCTACAGCTCCTGTTAGACCCCTAGCCTGGGAACCTCCATATGCCACGAGTGTGGCCCTAGAAAAGACAAAAGAAAAAAAAAGGGGGGGTGAGCTTGAATTTTGAAAAGGTATTGGCTTTGCCTATTAAATATCAAGACTTAAAATATCCTGGGGTTCAGATTGGATTAAGATGGCAGAATAGAAGGACTGGAGCTAAACTTCTCTCCCGAAAAACAGCAAAACTACAAACAAATGCCGAGCAGCCTTCAACCAACTGGACTGTAAACTTCCAAAAAAGATATTCTACTCCAGAAGACAAAGAGGAGACCGTATCAAGAGGTAGGAGGGGCGACTGCGCGATAGAAGCAACCCCATACCTCCCGGGTGGGAAGCCCCACAGACTGGAAAGTAACTGCATCACAGAGACTTAGCTACAGGACTGAGAGTTCTGAGCCTCACGTCAAAACCCCACGCCTGGGGATCGGGCACAGGGAGAAAGAGCCCCCGGAGCATCTGGCACTGAAGGCCAGCGGGGCTTGTGTGCAGGAGCTCCACAGG
>PVHT021183646.1:1477132-1551965 GCA_004024745.2 Catagonus wagneri | reverse complement strand
ACAAAGACACGACACTCCAAAACCTCTGGGATTCAGCAAAAGCAGCGCTAAGAGGAAAGTATATAGCAATACAAGCCAACCTCAGGAAACAAGAAAAAGCTCAAATAAACAACCTAATTTTACATCCAAAGCAGCTAGAGAGGGAAGAAGCCAGGTCATGGAAACAACCTACATGCCCACCGACAGAGGAGTGGATAGGCAAGATATGGTACATACACATAATGGAATATTACTCAGCCATTAAAAGGAACGGAATAACATTTATAGCAACATGGATGAACCTAGAAATTATCATTCGAAGTGGAACCAGTCAGACAATTAGACAGCAACACCGAATGCTACCGCTTACATGTGGAAACTAAAGAGACACAATGAACTTCTTTGAAGAACAGACAATGACTCACAGATTTTGGAAAACCTTGGTTTTTCAAATAAGACAATCTGGGGGGTGGGGGGATGCACTGTGGGTTTGGGACACAAAATCTATCGTATTAACTTATGATCTTTGTACACCTATAACTGAAATAAAATTCATTGTTAATATGAAAAAAAATAAAATAAAAGAGATTAAAAAAAAAATATCCTGGGGTTCAGCTGTGATAAGAGGTTTACAGAAAACTTTTCCAGGCTTGCCAAACCACCGAGTGACTTAACCAGTACAAAACCAGGTTGCCTCAAGAAAGGAGAAGGCCTGCTGTGGGGAGCTGGAGACAGATTTTTAGGACCCCCATGGTCCTCTGTAATGGCATTCAGTACCCTGATGAGCCCACAGGTGCTAAACTTGAAGGCTCTTGTGGTCAGGGTATTTGACCTCTTGGCATTTTTGGTCCCTTGGCCATTAATCTAAGCTCAATATGGTGATCTCCTTGCCAGTACTGGGCAAAGAATGGTGTCTGCTGGGGACCTTCCAAAAAGCTCTCTTTCCTTTGAATGGAACAGATGCTAGACTAAGACAGCCCCTCGAAAGCCTATCTGAGAACAAAACCCGCACAGTGCGAGGGTGGAGCAGGGTGATTCAGTCTGGGTCATGACTCACACTACTGAGCGGGAGCTTCTACTGCCCATACGGCCCATCCCACCCTGGCATCTGTTAAGTGAGATAACTCAGTAGGCTGTTCTGGAGCCAAAGGAAGTCTAGGGGGTACCAGCCCAAAGGGACCCAGACGTCCTCGAAAGAGCGTTCAGATTTTGCTTTGAGTGTGCAAAAACTAGAATTTTCTACAGAACCTGGAATGCAACAGTGGAGACAATCCTACCAGGGGAGCCAGAGAACCCAGGGCCAATTTGACCCTCATCTTTTCACTCCCGTGGCAGAGGAGGCCATGTCTGAACGGAGCCTTGGCCCTGCGAGCAGCTCCTCTGAGACTTCGAAGCGGAGGGAAACCTTGGGGCTGGGGCTTATGCACTTCTTGCCTTTGGGATTGGAGAGTTGGAGCCTAGGGAACTTTCTGGAGCTGCCGGGTCACCTCATCCGTTCTTCACAGGGTTATCTCCACAGCCAGATGCTGTGGGGGGCCCATCTCAGTGTACAGGCTGAGAGGCCTTGATAGAAATCCCCCCTATCAGTAGTTCCCATCGTGGCTCAGTAGTTAACGAATCTAACTAGGAACCATGAGGTTGCAGGTTCGATCCCTAGCCTTGCTCAGTGGGTTAAGGATCCGGCGTTGCCATGAGCTGTGATGTAGGTTGCAGACGTGGCTCGGATCCCGGGTTGCTGTGGCTGTGGCATAGGCCGGCAGCTACAGCTCCTGTTAGACCCCTAGCCTGGGAACCTCCATATGCCGCGGGTGTGGCCCTAGATAAGGCAAAAAGACAAAAAAAAAAAAAAAAAAGAAAGAAATCCCCCCTATCAAAGGAGGGACTTGGAGAGAACAGCATGGGGTCTCTCAGTACCTGGCAGTTCTGTAATGTGGGCAAATTATTCAACCTCAGTTGTCTCTCCTTTTCTTTTTTTTCTTTTTAGGGAGATCCCTGTGGCATATGGAACTTCCTAGGCTAGGGGTAAAATCTGAGCTGCGGTTGCCAGCCTACATCACAGCCAAGCAGCATCTGTGACCAGCACTACAGCTTGAGGCAATGCTGGACCCTTAACCCACTGAGTGAGGCCAGGGACAGAACCCGCACCCTCATGGACACTATGTTAGGTTCTTAATCTGCTGAGCCACCCAGGAACTCCAGTTTTCTCTTTTCTTTAAAAAAGGCATTGAGGTGGATCTGCTGTGGAATTTGATGAGATACTTTATGTAAATTATTGGTAATGTGCTCAGAATATAATACAAAGCTTTCCTGGGATGTGCCGGAACTGAAAGTTTTACTTACTGAAAGCTTTACTTACTCCTTTTCAGAGTCTGGGCAGGAGTCTGATTGTTGATAAGCTTGGCTGAATGTGGAGTTTGATCTGGGTTTGAGGCTGAGCAAGAGTACCCACTTGGATCCTGCTCCAAGTTATTTATTTATTTTTATTTTTTTGCTTTTTAGGGCCACACCTGTGGCACCTGGAAGTTCCTAGGCTAGGGGTAGAATCGGAGCTGTAGCCATTGGCCCACGTCACAGCCACAGCAACGCCAGATCCAAGCCGTGTCTGTGACCTATACCACAACACGCGGCAACACCAGATCTTTAACACACTGAGCAGGGTCAGGGATCGAACCCATGTCCTCATGGATACTAGTCAGATTTGTTAGTGCTGAGCCACAATAGGAACTCCTGAAGTTCTTCGATTTTGGTTTACTCCCTAAGCAGCTGAAAGTAGCGCAAGGGATAGAAATGAGACAGGGTACGTCCAGGTGGCTGGTGGCTGCTCCCCATGGCCTCTTGTGTCAATTCCTAGGGAATCGTCTCTCTCCAGAGTTTGTGATGTTGACAGCCCATGGGGAGGATGACATCTGCCAGACCAGAGGAGGGCAGGACTGCAGGTTGGCTGCCTCTGTCCCCTAGTGCAACATACCCAGAGACAACAAAAATGCCTCAGAAGGCGATCATTCTGTTATTCAAGACACACTGACCCGGGACTAAAGTCTAAGCCGTGACCTTCTTTCTGGATCAGCCTTGGGGCAGTTTCTCTCCCCTTCTCTGTTCCTGGGCCGCAGGCAGGTGGTCGTTGGCCCATAAAAAGCCCTGTGCATTGTGAGCAGGCCCCCTTCCTCTGGGCAGATGCAGACCCGTGCTGAGGCAGAATAACTCAGGTCGTCAGTGCAGGAGCATGGGCTTCCATGCATTCTTTGATATGGCTATTGATTAACATTTGTGGCTTAAGGGTTCCAGGGAGTAACACCCCCACAGGCCTTGTTTACTATAGGGAGTGTACCTACGCCCAGATGGACATTAATCTCTAACCCCCTGTGACTCGGTCTCCCGGAAGAGAAGGGCAAAGAAACCATGAGACTTATGGGACATTTCCACCCCTAAGACCCCTGTTGGACAAGGACTGATATAGGTAATTGGGCAAGGCCAATGGGAGAAAACCACGTCTTTCTGGACCCCACGTTGGTAGCCCCCATCTTTATTATTTTTTTTTAATTTTATTTATTTTTGTTTGTCTTTTTAGGGTCCCACCCTAAAAGGATGGGGAGGTCCCAGGCTAGGGGTCAAAGCAGAGCTGTAGCCACTGGCTTACTCCACAGCCACAGCCACGTGGGATCCAAGCCTCGTCCGCGACATACACCATAGCTCATGGCAATGCCGGATCCTAACCCACTGAGCGAGGCTAGGGATCGAACCTTCCTCCTCAGATTCGTTTCCACTGAACCACAATTGGAACTCCCCCCCCATCTTTAAGGGACAAGAATTCCTACAGGACAATAGAGAGGGGGACTCTTCTTCCCCCTCCCAGCTGTCCTGGGAGCTGTTTGCTTTCCTGTAATAAAGACTTTGTTTGCTTGGAAAAAAAAAAGAGAGACTTTGCTTGCTTGCTGCCTGTGTGTTCGCGAAGTTCATTCTTCAGCTCCGTGAACAAGAAGGCGGATTCCAATAATATCTTTCCAGCATCAGTGTCAGGGTCCCGCTGGGCAAGCTAAGTGTGAGCGGGGCGCACGCTGCACAGCCACCAATGGCGGCCTTGGAGTTCCCATTTCTGTTCGGCACCTGCCTCAGTGATCTCTGCCTCAGAGGCGAAGGAAGGGCGCTTCACTCGGGGGGAAGCCAGGCTTAGGGTCACACTCTAGGACTCGTCCTGCTTAGGTGCTGTTGCTGTTTGCTGTCAGAGTAGACCCAGATCTGTGTGAGGAGCTGCGTGGAGAAGACTGATGACTGCCTCGGAATGGGGTGGCCTGCTGAACGTGAACCTGTCAGGCCGTGAGGCTGACTCCTGACCAAAGGCCAGAGAGGCTGGGGAGCTTGAGTACGTACGGGGACAGATGGAGATCGGGACAGGGCCAGTCAGGGGTAAAGGAGCTGCTTTCTTCGTTGTGAAGTATGTCTTCAAGGAACTACCTTCCTTCAATTCTTAGTTCAAGGAGGTCAGATGAAGCCCACCTCACTCCCCAGCACCGAGGGTGGACATGTGATATGTATGTATATGTGTATTAATCCTACGGGCACACAGCCTTTGGCCGCTGTGATTGGTTTAGGGTTTGGCACATTACCCAAGCCAGGTTACTCAGAGCCTTCCCTGAGATCTTTTCTGGAACTAGCTAAAACAAGAAACAAAACAAAACAAAACAGACCTCTGCCCTAGCCCCACACCTCTGATCCTTCACCCCAAATGACCGCTGATGGTGGAGCTCTCATTGTGGCTCAGTGGTAACAAAACTGATTAGTATCCGTGAGGGTGTGGCCCTAAAAAAAAAAAAAAAGAATGCTTCTGTAACCCATCTCTGGCCGTTTTCCTGGGGTTACCTGCTAGAAGTGGAACTTGTTGGGTCAAAGCCTATGAACATCATTAAGGTTTTTTGTTTTGATTTTGTTTTTTTGTTTTGGCTGCACCCATGGCATTCAGAAATTCCCAGGCCAGGGATTGAACCTGCGCCACAGCCGTGACCCAGGGATTGAACCTGTGCCACAAGCAGTGACAATGCCAGATCCTTCACCTGCTGAACTCCAAGATTTTTGGTTCTTATTTCAGGAGGCAATATTATCCCATTACTCCCATTACTAGAAAGGAGATGTAAGAAATCCACACCCTTGTCAGCTGGGAGAGGGCTGATGGCCAAATAACTAATGTTAAGAGGTGACCTGTTTTTCAGAAAAACAGAGCCATGTCACAATGTCTATAATAAACTGAATTAAGACCATAAAATGTGGTGTGGTTGCAGCAGATCCCATGGCATTAAAGAAATTGGACTGCCTGGTCCTCTGGAGACAAAATGGTCAGCAAGTACTGGAAAGATGTAATGGGGTTTATCAGGGTGCTTCCTTGAATGTACCAAGTGTGGGGGCAGCAGCTGCTGAAGCTGCATTAACCGAAAGCGACTTTTGTGTAAGTGGGGTTAGGACCAGAGGAGAGCAAAGAACAAGGGTTTCTCTCTCAGGGAGCTCTCTGTTTAATGAAAGAGATGACCAGCTACAAATCAAATGATCCCAGGGGAGAGATTTTTTGTCCTGGTGTAAGTAAGATGGCCCTGACATTCCATCCACAGTTGGAAGGGTGAAAGCATGAGAAAGCTCCGTGGAAGCTGTAAGGCATTGCCGGTGTGGGTGCGGTGCTAAGCACGAGGGGTCAGAGATGAGAGCTTATTCCCTGTGTATAAGGAGCTCCTGGTCTACTGACCCGATCATCTAGAGTCGGGTGAGAGCTGTAAAGGAGGGATGTGTGCAGGAGGGTTGGGATGGTGGTGCAGAGAGGAGGGGCGTTTAACTTACCTGCTGGAGGAAGAGGTGCCATGACCTGGTGTGAAAAGAATATGAAAAGAAGTTTGCCAGGTGGGCAAGGGGGAGAGGCACAGGTAGAGGGAGGGGGCGTACATGTGACCTGGGTGGCCCCCACTATTTGGAATGCAAATAACAGGTCCCCCAAATTTAGTCTCTACCTTCCCCAGGATCCCTGTGGTTACTAGTGTTGTAAGAGTGGAGCCAGGTTGGGCCCCACTAGGCAGACTCATTGCAGAAAGGGGCCAGCGTTAAGGAGGAGAGGCCAGCCCTGGCCAGCCAGTCCTCAGGGCAGAGTCAGGTAAAGTTGGAGGCAAATGAAAGGATGAGAAGCCTGGAGTGATTTCTTGCCCGGAGAGTGTGTCTATCGAGCATGGGATCCTTGCACTCCTGGCTAGACTGATCAGTCAGAATTCCCTGTTTAAAACTCTTTCAGTTTTTTTGCACCAGGCCACATCCAGTGGACACTCAGCCTCCCGCCCTAGTGGTACGGAGTGCATAGATTCTAACATTTGGACTTGTTTCTAATGGATGCTATGGCAGAGTACCACAAACTGGGTGGCTTCAATCAGAAATGTATTGTCTCAGGTTCTGGAGAAATCTGCAGGACCATGCTCTCTCTAAAACCTGTGGGGGAGCCCTCCCTTCCTTGCCTCTTTCTGGCTTCTGGTGGTTGGCCATCCGTCCTTGTCATTCCCTGGACTGGAGACACATGGCTCCAATCCTCTGTCTTCACGTAGTGTTCTCCCTGTGTCTCTCCATGTCTATTCACAAGGCCATCACTTTATAAGGACACCAGTCATATTGGATTAGGGGCTGCCTCTACTCCAGGGTAACCTCATCTTAAGTAATTATACCTGCAGTGGTCACCTATTTCCAAATAAAGTCACATTCTGAGATATCTGGGACAGGGGGGTGGGGTAGGACTTCAGGGTATCTTTTTTGGTGTTTTGGGGTGGTGGCATGATTTAACCCATAACAGCATCTCTCAGACGTGGTGCGGAGCTTTCAGATGGCAAGGGAATCCTGGCAGCTCCCAGGGCTCTGAAGTGCCACTCGGGGGTGACATCCCAGGAACATAGTCTTTTTTTTTTTTTTTTTTGTCTTTTTGCCTTTATCTAGGGCCGCACCTGCGGCATATGGAGGTTCCCAGGCTAGGGGTCTAACAGGAGCTGTAGCTGCCGGCCTTCGCCACAGGCGCAGCAACGCAGGATCCGAGCCGCGTCTGCGACCTACACCACAGCTCATGGCAACGCCGGGTCCTTAACCCACTGAGCAAGGCCAGGGATCGAACCTGCAACCTCATGGTTCCTAGTCGGATTCGTTAACCATTGAGCCACGACGGGAACTCCCATTGGGAACATAGTCTTTACATCATTCCGTTTGAAGTCCCGAGGCTGCCCCGGGGTTGTGGCTACAGGAAGGTGTGGGCCACAGGGAGCTGGGGCTCTGCCACGCTTCAGTGAGGTAGGATCTGTAGGCGGTTGTGGGGTTGAATCCCTGTTAAGGGAGCTCTCTGGGGGCTCTTTCATGGCCGTTCTTCAGGGAAAGAGGCTCTCAAGCATTTTCCTTCAGAACAGATAAGGAGTGAAGAAGGAATCTAACTAGAGACCCAGTTTTTTGGTTTTTGTTTTTAAAAATTTTTTTGTTTGTTTTCTGCCTCCAGTTTTCCTGGATTTTTTTGCTTGTCCATTAAAAAAATAAGCCCTGGTGGTAGTTTTATTGTGATGTCCTGAAACTGATGGATGAATGAAAGAAGATTAATGGTTTTAATAAATTTTAGTATTTCCTACCAGACACAGCATGTGTCTTTTGATTTACCCAAGGCTTTTGTTGACATTTTCATCTAGTTCTTGCATATTACTTGTTTGCTCAATCTTTTTATCACTTGGTTTATTACTGTAATTGGAATCTTCTCTCTCATTCTATTATCTAATCAATTGTGTTTTGTGTTATAGGAAAGCTATTGAGTTTTGCACAACCTTGTGCCCAGCCACTCTTTTGAATTGTCTTTTGTTTGTAATAGTTTTCAGTTGATTCTCTTAGCTTTTCCAGGTTTACAAGGTTATAATTTAGTCTGTTCCTTTCTGATCGTTATCTGTTTTATTTATTTCTGTTCCATTGCCTAATCCCTTTCCTAACCACTAAGAAATAGTGGTGATTGTGGTCATCTTTAACTAGTTTCTGACTTTAGTGGGAATATTTCTATTGTTTTCCTATTAAGAATGGTTCTGGGAGTTCCTGTTGTGGCGAATCTGACTAGGAACCGGGAGGTTGTGGGTTCGATTCCTGCCCTCGCTCAGTGGGTTAACGATCCGGCGTTGCCGTGAGCTGTGGTGCAGGTCGCAGATGCAGCTCAGATCCTGTGTTGCTGTGGCTCTGGTGTAGGCCGACCGCTGTAGCTCCGATTCGACCCCTAGCCTGGGAATCTCCATATGCCACGGGTGCAGCCCTAAAAACCAAAAAATAAAATAAAATGGTGCTGGTAGGAGTTCCCATCTTGGTTCGGCAGTAAGGAACATGACTAGTATCCATGAGGATGTGGGTTCTATCCCTGACCTCATTCAGTTGGTTAAGGATCTGGTGTTGCTGTGGCTATGGTGTAGGCCAGCGGCTGCAGCTCCTATTCTACTCTTAGCCTGGGAACTCCATATGCCTCAGATGTGGCCCTTAAAAGTAAAAAAAAAAAGGGGGTGGGGGATCGGTGCTGACTTTCGTGAAAAGAAGCTCCACATCACAAATTATTAGGGAAATGCAAATCAAAACTACAATGAGGTATCACCTCACACTGATTAGAATGGCCATCATCTAAGTTAAAGACATGCTAGAGAGGATGTGGAGAAAAGAGAACCCTCCTACACTGCTGGCGGCAATATAAATTGGTGCAGCCACTATGGAGAACAGTATAGAGTTTCCTTAAAAAAAAGAAAACCTGAAAATAGAGTTACCGTGTGATACAGCAATCCCATTCTTGGGTGTATATATCCAGAAAAGACAAAAATTCTAATTTGAAAAGATACATGCACCCCAAAGTCCACAGCAGCGCTGTCTACAATAGCTAAGACATGGAAGCAGCCTAAATGTCCATCAACAGACGAACGGATAAAGGAGATGTGGTATATGTATACGATGGAATGCCACTCAGCCATAAAAAAAAGAAATAATGTCATTTGCAACAAAATGGATTGACCTGGAGATTATCACAGAGGAAGACAAATATATGATATCACCTATATGTAGAATCTAAAACAGGACACAGATGAACTTATTTACAAAATGGCAACAGATTTATAGACATAGAAAACAAATTTATGGTTACCAAAGGAGAAAGGGAATAGGGAAGGGATAAATTGGGAGTTTGGGATTAGCGGTCACAAACCATTATTTATATATATATATATATATATACACACACACACACACAATAATAAACAATAAGGACCTACTGTATAGCACAGGGAACTATATTTAATATCATGTACTAAACCATAATGGAAAAGAATATGAAAAGAATATATGTTTCATATTCTTCGGATCCTTAATCCACTGCCTCACAAGGGAAATCCTCAAAACTAATTCTTTAGAGGAAAAAACAAAGATAAACAGCTAACCAAATCATATTGCAGGGAGGGACAGGTAAGGGGAAAAAGCATAAAAGTGAAAAATAAGAAATGATATAAACAGCTCATTGATGCAAAGAAAATGTACTCAATTCTGTATAAGTAACTGAAAAACTCAATTAAATGACAAATACTCTAAAAAAAAAAAGATTGCTAGAAGAGATAGAAAAATCCATAGATGGTGGGAGGGAAGACAGAGAATTCAAAGAAATACTGTCCACTAAAGAGATGAATAAATTCAAGCTCAGGTGCATTTAGGGGTGACTCTAACAAAAGCAAAGCTGGCGCCATTTTTGTAGTTGTTGTTGTTGCTTCACCCACAGCATGCAGAGGTTCTTGGGCCAGGACACCAGTGCGGGACCCGAGCCACAGCAGTGAAAATGCCCGATCCATAACCTGCAGAGCCAACAAGGAACACCCCTTCTTTTTTTTTTTTTTTAAAGTGGGTCCTGACCAGCATTATTTTTATGGTTTTAATTAAAATGTACTTTTTTTTTTTTTTTTTGCTTTTTAGGGCCACACCTGCGGCATATGGAAGTTCCCAGGCTAAGGGTGGAATTGGAGCTGCAGCTGCCAGCCTGCACAAGTTCACACACACAGCTCATCACAACTCACAGCAACACCAAATCCTTAACCTACTGAGGGAGGCCTGGGATTGAAACCTCATCTTCATGGATAATAGTTGTGTTCATAACTCGTTGAGCCACAGTGGGAACTCTGTAGTTTTAGTTTAAGGAACCTCTATACTGTTCTCCATAGTGGTTGCACCAACTTTCATTACCACCACCAATATAAGAGGGTTCCCTTTTCTCCACACCCTTTCCAGCATTTATAATTTGTAGACTTTTAGATGATGGCCATTCTGACAGGTGTGAGGTGATTACTCATTGTAGTTTTGACTTGCATTTCTCTAGTAATTAGTAATGTGGAACATTTTTTCATGTGCCTGTTAGTCTGTCTTCTTTGGAGATTTGTCTACTTAAATCTTCTGCTGATTTTTCAACTGTTTTTCTTTTCTTTTTTTTTTGATATTGCACTGTAAGAGCTGTTTACATATTTTGGAAATTAATCCCTTGTTGGTCACATCATTTGCAAATATTTTCTCCCTTTCCATAGGTGTCTTTTCATGTTGTTTAGGGTTTCCTTTGCTGTGCAAAACCTTTTACATTTAATTGGGTCTCATTTGCTTATTTTTGCTTTTATTTCCATTACTCTAGGAGATGGATCCAAAAAATATTGCTGCTGTTGACATCAAAGTGTGTTCTGCCTATGTTTTCCTCTAGGAGTTTTATAGTATCCAGTCTTATATTTAGGTCTTTAAACCATTTTGAATTTATTTTTGTATATGGTGTCGGTATATAGGGCTTTTAAGTCCCTTCCAACAATCCATAGAGGACAGGGACATGAAGTTCTGGAGAGACCCCATCTAATCTACTGGTTATAATCAAATTGTAATGGCCCTTGTTCATTTCACCTGTCCTAAACAAAGTTGACTGTTCCCATATCTGTTTTAAGGTTGGATTTTTTTTCTCTGCTATTCTCTGACTGGCCATCTCATAGCCCAGGTTGTTCTTGGTAAATCTAGCAAATATTCTTTCTTATATTTTATAAGAAAGGACCAGAGAAACTCAGCCACCTTTAAGAAGGAGCCTGGCCTTTTCAATTTGACAAAAGACTAGAGGTGGAAAAAGATAAATCCATAAAATACATTCAAATTCTATATCCATTCTCTTTTGCCCCAGCCCAAATGTCTGAATGCATCTTTTTTTTTAATTAACTGCAAAATAAAAGGCCTCAAGTGTTTTGTTGGGAGTAAGAGTAGCTTCGATTAAATTGATACCTATGTCAGGTAATGTGCTTCTTGAGATAAGAAGCAGTAATAGTTATTTTCAGAACTTCACAAAAGTTTGTTCAGTAAACTAATGAATGGGTATCACTCGATGAACTTGCCGAAGTGGAAATTATATGAAACTGTAATCTGATGGGAAACGGTAACAGAGGAGAAGGCCTTGGTTTCTGCTGTGGGGCGTTCATGTCAATCCTGAGGGGATTCACAATTCACTGTTCAATGGAAGCCAATTCAATCTTATGCAGGAAACGCCTGGATGGAATTATATTTCTAGGAATCCACACGATGAAGTGGAAAGCATGAGCGGTTATTGACCCAGCTCTGCTATTAACTGGCTTGGGCAAGTACCTATTCTAGACATATTTCAGTTTTCTAGTCTGTGAAATGTTCTGTGTACATTTACAGACCCACTGGAGAGAAATGAGGTAAGGTGATTTAAAAAAAAGTGGAGTATATAGAATTATACAGATGTGAGGTATGGAAATTGCTGCTACTTCAGGATATCCTAGGTCTACTGGCTAAAAGTGAAGTAAGAACTTCCATACTTAGTATAACAAGCTCAGGAGGTCTTATCCCCAAGTAGATAAGATGTGGGGCGAAACCATGTAAACAGCCCTGAGTTCTAAGCTGGGCTACACTGGCTAGAAATGGATAAGATAAATGTATTTAATAAACACAAATATGTTCAAATCTGATATCAAGGATTTGGCAAGTGGTTCTTGGTTAACGCCTGTTTCGCCTAAACTCCTGAAAGATTTCCTATGTAGATCTGGAAGTCCCAAAGCTTCTTTCCTTAAAGGCCTGCTTTTCTGTTTTGTTCTGATTCCTCTATAAGTTCTTTCCCATACCGCTGTCTGTCTGAATGTCTCAATTTGATTCCAGAGAAAGATGTAGGTTTTTGCCTTTTTACCTGGATTCTATCTCCCAGAGCCTTGCTTAGTCTGGAGTAAGCTGTATATGAGTACAGTATAAGCAATTTATTTATTTTTTTTTTCTTTTCACGGCTGCACCTGAGGCATATGGAAGTTCTCGAGCTAGGGGCTTGAATCAGAGCTACAGTTGCCAGCCTACGCCACAGCCATAGCAATGCGAGATGTAAGCTGCATCTGCAACCCACACCTCAGCTTGTGGCAACGCCAGATCCTTAACCCAGAGTAAGGCCAGGGATAGAACCTGCATCCTCACGGATACTATGTCAGGTTCTTAACCTGCTGAGCCACAATGGGAACTCCTGTATAGGGCAATCTCTATGGGTGATGTTGATGACGAATGGAGGGGAAGTGATTTTCCCAGTCAAGAGTCAGTTTCTGTAGTGCTGTGTGCTTCTTCCCTGTCATGTGTAGTGTCCCAGGCTGGCAGCATGCTGTGAACAAAGAAAATCTCATCCTGTAGTCTCTTTAGAGATGCTGTGACTTGGCAAGTGCTGAAGGAGTATCATGCACCTGCATAACCTTTTTACCTTGACAGTGAACAATGCCTCTCTCCTGTTCCCCACTCTCTTCACAGGAAATGCTCCCAGACGACAGCGCAACAAGCTCTAATTAAGTGTTTCCTTGGATCCTGACGTCTTCTCCTCCAACATCTCCTTGGGTTTAGATGTGTAATTAAGAGGAAGGGGGAGAAACAAAATCAGGTATAAGATGCAGCTGGGAACTGGGAGCTACCTAATGGCAAGTAAAGACGAGACCCTCTGCCCTGGTGGCTCTTTTGACAATTTAAACAGGGCAACAAATACGGTTATGCTGATAGAGAAGTTAAGATGCTTTTGATGGAAAAATTGATTGCAGTTATGTGAGAATGTTTTTCTCAGACCTTTTGAGTTTTTTGTGTTTTTGTCTGATTTGTCTCTAAATCAGAGAATTTCGATGTTTTCCTGCCAGTATTTTAAAACAATACATGTTAGGTGCCTTGTGCTTCGCTGGGCAGGCTGTGAAAACATCCTTACAATGACATGGAAAATTTGGGGTTTTGTCTACTTTCCTGAAAAGAGTCCCACAGATTTTATCATGTCCTGGGAGGGGTTCAAGACCTACTCTCTCCTATCCAAGCTGAAGAACCACCGGTCTTAGAGAAGGGAAGGATCTAGAGACAAAACAAAAACAAAAGCAGACTGGAAGGACAGACACATTTGGAGACTATGAAGGAAGGATGGAGCCTATAACAGAGAAGGACAAAGGCTCCAGGCAGCCCCATGGGAGGCAGTAGGCAGTTAAATGTGTGTATGCTGCTGTCAGATATTAACGAGCTCAGAGCTCAACGTCTCCATTTATTAACTGTGCTGGCTGTGTGAACGGGGCAAGTTACATCTCTAAGCCTCAGTTTTCAGTTGTCTCATCTATAAAATGGGATGGTAGAACCTATATCATAAGAGTTGTTTCAAGAATTGAGGTCAACCATGTGGCATGCTTCCTCACTTCGTGTGTGTGTGTGTGTGTGTGTGTGTGTGTGTGTGGTCTCTGTCTTTACCCCTATTTCACATTTTCCTGTCCATTTTTTTTTCCTTTTTAGGGCCAAACCTGTGGCATATGGAAGTTCCCAGGCTAGAGATCAATTTGGAGCTGCAGCTGCCAGCTTACACCACAGCCACAGCAATGCCAGATCTGAGACACGCCTTCTACCTACATCGCAGTTTGCGGTAACATTGGATCCTTAGCCCACTGACCGAGACCAGAGATTGAACCTGTGTTCTCATGGATACTAGTCGGGTTCTTAGCCTGCTGAGTCATAACGGGAACTCCTTTCCTGTCCATTTTATGTCTCCTTCTAGGGCAAGCCAACTCTGCAGCCCTCAGAAGGTTGTGAGTTCTGTTCTGCTGTTCCCCCCACCCCAGCTTTCTTTCTTTTTTTCTTTTTGTCATGTTAGGGCCACACCCGTGGCATGTGGAGGTTCCCAGGCTACAGGTCTAATCTGAGCTGTAGCCACTGGCCTACGCTGCAGCCACAGCAATGCAGCCATGTCTGTGACCGAGCCATGTCTGTGACCTACACCACAGCTCACGGCAACGCCGGATCATTAACTCACTGAGCAAGGGCAGGGATCGAACCTGCAACCTCATGGTTCCTAGTCGGATTCGTTAACCACTGCGACACAACGGGAACTCCCCAGGTTTCTTTAGAAAAATAATCAGTGTGAGGTGGTGTCCTTGGCTGAATATCCTCCTTCCAGCTAACTCCAGCTTCTGTTTGCTGGCCAGGCGGGAGCTGCATATTTACGCTTTTCCAAACAGTGTAGGGAGCAGTAGAGGCTGGGAGCCCGGAGCCTGGAGCCAAGGGAGCCAGCCTCCTTTGGGAAGGAGAGACCAAAACAGCCCTGCGATGGGAGAGAGCCCGGTCTCTGCAGTGCCCTAGATAACAGGTGCCTCAGGCCAGCCTCGGTGGCTGCCTCTGTGGCCTAGTTCCTTTTGTAATTTGCACAATAGGCCAGAAGATGGGGCTCTTGACCCTGGAGTCAAGGGCCAGAGGCGCTGACTTTTTCCACATTTCAACTGAAGGAAAATCAGACCCACTGGAGCTCCCTGGAATCTTCTGTCTCCTTGTTCCTGTCCCTGCCCTGCCCACGCATACCCACTCCCGTGAGAGGACTCTGGGAAGGGCCTTCTGTGGAGCAGGGAATGGAGGGTACATCTTCCCTTTGGTTGTCATCCTTGCCCCCTCCTGAATTACCACGCTGCCAGTCAGTCTCAAAGATCTCCTGCCTCGGGTTTGGCCCTCTAGCTCATCTCGGCCCCAGTGGCAGATTTTGGCAATGGTAGTACTTATAAAGGACAGTGTTGCCTAGTGGCCAAGAACTCTAGAATCAGACAGATTCATCCTTGACTCATCTCATCAGACGAGGCTCTCCTCACCTCCTCAGAGAAGCCCTCCCTGACCACCTCATCTAAAGGAGCTCTCTCTAGCCCAAGCCTGTTACTCTATTGCATAACTTTGCAATTTACTTCTCAGCAGCTCTTATAACCTGTGATTGTCTGATTTGCTTACTTGTTTGCTGTCTCCACACTAGATAGTAAGGCTCAGGAGGACAGACCCTGTTTGTTTTATGGCTGTTTCCCTAACACCCAGTGCTGAACACATGGATTCTCAGTAAGTATGTTCTGAATTAATAAATGATCTAATGCAAGCTTAATGACTGCTTGACCTTGAGAAAGCTGCTATGTTTCTCTGAGCCTCAGTTTTCTTACCAGTGAAATGGAGAAGTAATGGAGTTTTAGGAATATTCAATGACACTCTGCATTATACCACTAAACCCAGGTCCTGGTGCATAGAAGTGTTCTTCAAAATTTTCAGTAGTGTCCTATTTTCTATTATGTGAGTAAATAAAGAGTGAACTAATTAGCTGGTTCTCTATAACCTGGCCATAGTTGTTCTTTTCTATGAGTTTTACTTCTTTCTGCTCTTTTCTGTAACTTTCTGTTTTGGTTCAAATCGTGGCTCTCCTGAGTGGGTCATGTGCCTGTTGATAAGTCTTTGTGCAAGAACTGAGATGCCTACTCTCCTTACTGTGGCTTGACTATTCTTTTCTTTCTTTACTTTTTTTTTGGCTTTTTAGGGCCACACCTGCAGCATATGGAAGTTCCCAGGCCTAGGGGTTGAACTGGAGCTACAGCTGCCAATCTACACCACAGCCACAGCAACGCCAGATCCGAGCCTCATCTGCAACTTATACCACAGCTCATGGCAATGCCAGATCCTTAACCCACTGAGCAAGGTCACGGACTGAACCTGCGTCCTCACGGATGCTAGTCAGATTCATTTCTGCTGAGCCACGAAGAGAACTCTCTGTTTTTGGATTTAGCCCAAACCCACGTCTCATATTCCTTAAGTGTCCCAAGTCATAAAGTTTAGTTTTTCTTTTGAATTTTTTTTCTTTTTCTTTTTTGGTTGCACCAAAGGCATGTGGAAGTTCCCAGGCCAGGGATCAAATTTGATCCATAGCTGCGGCCTACACCACAGCTGCAGCAACAGTGGATCCTTAACCCACTGCCACCACAGGGGGAACTCCCTATTTTCTCTTCTGAATTTTTATAATCTTTGTTGTCTGTACTACTCATATGGCTCCTGTTTTACGTTCTATTATCTTGTCATCATATTAATGTATATCCTGTTTCCCTGATTAGACTCTAAGCCCTTTGAAGATAACGTATTTTATTGTAGATTTCCCTGCATCTCAAGTGCCATTTGGGTTTGTGGTCAGTAGGTGTTCAATATGTTTTTGGTTAGACTGAATTAAGAGCACATATATTCACTAATGTATTTATAAATTATGTATATGTTTTTATACATTTATATAACTTACATATACTAATATAACATATATTTATAACTATGTTCTATGTGCCCAGCATTCTTTGAGGCTCTGTGGAGTAAATAGAAGGGCATAATAAAAATAATTATTGTCTTCAAAAACTTACTATATTATAGTAAGCTAAAGTCAAGATATAATTAAAGCACTTAACCACAGCATGGTAACTGCTATAAGAAAAGTATAAAGTGCTTTGAGGATTCAGAGGAAGAAGTGATAACATCTCTTAGGGGTGTTGGGGAGAGTGGAATAGAGAAAGGCTTCTTGGAAGAAGTAGCCTTTGAGACTGACTCTGAAGGATGATTAAGACTTTGATGGGCAAAAATGGGGGTGAATTCCAGATTCAAGGTACAGGATTAGTGAGGAGAGAAATACAGGCTGTGGCAATGAACACTAAGACTCAGAAATGGGACCAAGACCTTGAACCAGAGACCAGAAATATGGTTCTGCCTCAGGGACACTGAAGCACAACATTGTTTCAAATTTCAGGGCCAGTGCAAGGAGGAGCAGGCAGGTTTTGAAACTTCAGCATGCACCAACCAGATTACATTCCCCAAGTGTAGGTTCCTAGGAGACTGAGAATTATTTGCAATTGCTCTTATTCTTTTAATAGTGTGGACTGGCCTACAACCAGATGTGATAGTGGACATAAAACAAAAGACCCTGTTCCTCCTCTTGGAGACAGAGGTTTGGTTGGATTATGGCCAACCTCTCCTTTTTTAAAACCCAAATCAGATTGAATGTGTTACTCATGGTTTTCTATAGGTCTTCTGTTGTTAAATAATTTGCCCTAGATCATTTTTGTAAAAGTTGGAAGCATTTTTGTGGAATGACTTCAACAATCATCCTTAGCTCAACTCTGTTTTTCACTGCCAGGCTGGGGCCCAGGGAGAAGACCTAAATCATAGTGAGTCCACGGAGGGTGTCTGATCACTCCCTGCCTGCTTCTCTTCACTGTTCTTTAACCTGGCCACTAGCTGGAGGATTAATAAATAATTTTAGAAGGGCCCTCCTCCTCATCCTCAGTTTCTTCCTTCTGCAACCCCAAGGGACGGTTCCCTAGAGTTTAAAAATCATAACCCGTGAAACAAAATCACCATAGGCAAACCCGATACTTTCTCAGTTTTCAAGGGTCAGGTTCATCCGCAAATGGAAGCACGAGATTTTCAATTGCCAGCAAGCAGTTGGAGAGCCCTTCAAGCCCAGAGGCCCCTGAAGGGAGGGAGAAGGTTTCCAAGGCAACCAGGCCCTGGAGCCGTTGGCTCCCCAGGCTCCCCCCTCCTCCTGGTAGCACAGGGTACCGCCGGACAGCGTCCTCCTGTGCTCCGCGCTCTGATTGGCCGCACAGGCCGCGCGCTGATTGGCTGCGGCGAAGCCTCGCGGGCCGGCGGTTATGGAGGCGGCGGCGGTTGATGGTTGACCATTGACACCAGGGTAGGGGTCGCCGCCTGGGCGATCCGCCCAAACCAGACCAGAGTGCGTGGGCTGCTAACGCTCGGCCTGGAGCCGGCGGGCGAGACCCAGTTGGGCTCCGCCATGCCGGCTGGGAGTAACGAGCCTGACGGCGTCCTCCGCTATCAGGTAGGGCCCCGCCTCCCGCCCCTCCCCGGGGCTCAGCCTCCTCATCCTCTGCCCACCCGCTTTCCTCTGCCCCCGAGCCGGGGCCCGGCAGGCCACTCCCTGAGGGCGAGGGGAGGCCAGCCCAAGACACCAGGGGGCGCTCCGGGCGGTCGGGGATGGGGCCAGGGCCGCGAGAGGGTGACCTTGGGCCAAATCCGGGAGCCGGCGGATCGCTGTCGCATCCCTTACGCGGCCTCCTGAGTATCCCTGACGGCCCGCGGCCAGTGGCCTCTGTTCTTCGGATCCTCGTTGCCGGGAAAGAGGCCTTGCAGTGTCCTGCTGGAACATGGGAGAAAGGGTAGCCAGGGACCTTGCTGTGGTAGGGCAGGTTCTTTGTGTTTTTATTTCCGAGGGTTTCTGCTTCCTCACTGGCTCAGAGGAAGTGCTGGAGGAACTGGAGTCTGGGATCAAACCCTGTTTGTGTGGCTAGCTTTATGACTTCCTTCATCCCGTTGCATAGATAGCTGACAGGTTCTGGATAGGGAAGTAGAAAGGGGCCGGGGGAAGTGTTGAGGAGTCAGAAACAGGTGTTGATTTAGAGGAACAAGGAAACCAGGTTTAAGTAACTGATAACCCAACCATTGGGGTGGCTAATGTAAGATGAAACATTGGACAAGGTGTCGGAGACTGTGGGTTCAAATCTTACATCTGTTTCACACAGGCTTTGTGACCTTGAGTAAGTCACCTGCTTCTTTGAACCATGTTTACTTTGCTTACCTCACAGGGTGGTTTTAAGGTGCCTGTTTGTGAAAGCGCTTTGTGAAATGATGATGTTTACTGTGTGGCAACCAGTATGTGAGTGGTAGCTCATTGAATTCTCACTCCCCCTTTCCGTGCCCATCAGGTGATGATATAGTTATTGCTCTGGAAGGAGGTATCAAAGGGAGGTCAAATCTCCCAAATCTGAAGTGAAGGGCTGGGAAGAGAATGATGGACTTCTCAGGAGGATGACAGGTCTTAAAACAAGTGCCATAATGACGTCAGGATACTTTGTGTAAAGAGGTAGAGAAAACTCTTGAGTTTGTAGCAAAATGGGTATCAGAAACTGAGTCACTTCTCTAATTCAGGATAATAGTTTGCTACTGAAAGGTCCATAATTCCCTCTTTGCTTGCTCCATCAAAAAAGGAACCATAGCTAAGATTTTGGAAAAATCTTTCCCTATCTAATCTTCCTAAGGTCTACTGAATTCAATCTATGTTTGTGACACAGTGAGGAGCAAAAATAGGCAGTGTTCTTGCCCTGTTGGAGTTTAGTATTTAGTGTGTGTGTATGTGTGTGTGTGTGTGTGTGTCTGTGTGTATGTGTGAATAACCATTTTTAATGAAACAATCACACAAATAAATGTATTGTTATAAACTGTGGTGAGTGCTTAGAAAAAAAGATATGCAGAACTGTGTGTGTTATCGTTCCAGCTTTGGTCTGAGGTCAGAGAAGATTTTGCTAAGGAAGATAATTTGGGCAAAGAGCTAAAGAATGAGTGTCAGCTGAGGGAGGAGGGAGATCAAAGGGCCTTGGAGACAAAGAGAACAACAGAGGGGGCAGATCTGGTCTGAAGACTTGAAAGAAGTCCAGTATGGAGCTACAGGGAGCAATGAGGAGAATGGTAGGAAATGAACTTTGGGGTCATAACGTATACAGAGAGGGTGGGGTGGGAGAAGAAAGCCAGAGAGAGAATGAGAGCCAATGAGATCATGACCAGATTTTCCTCCTGAAAGATCTCACTGGCTGCACTGGGGAGAACAGGCTGGAACGAATGTGAGGAGACAGGGTCCTTAACATGCAGAATGTGTTCCAGTTCTTTTGTCAAGATCGCAGTAACCCCCAGGCTTCTGTTAATGCTCTGTGAAACTGATAAGTCCTGAGTGCTTCTGGGTAGGACAGAAAATAATTACCTCTTTTACATTTAGTTCGTGAAACTTTGGTGGGTAGTGGGGTGAGGAGAGAGAAAAGAATAGAGGGTACAGTATAACCTCACAAAGGCTGAGTCAGGTGATGGGCAAGTGGGTACTTGAGGTATAGTAAGGAAAAGAAGTGAGGGTAGAAGGAGGAAAGGAAGTGGGTGATGTGGGGGAGACACAGTCAACCAACTGGAAATTACCAGCTAAGCCTCCTGTGTGCCAACTGGGTTGTGTGCAGGGGGGGATGGACCTTGCAAAGTGAGCAGATTGTATAACTTGATCTAAACAGAGATTCCAGGCGTTGTATCTAAATATCCCAAGTTTAGACTGTTTTCTCTGGTTTGGACTAACTGTGCTGCAGTTCCCTCTGCTTGCTCTCTTGCTCTTCCTTATACAGTCCACTTGCCACATGGCAGCCAGTGTGAGCTTTTAAACACACAAATAAGATCATCTCTGTCCTATCACTGAAACCCTTCAGTGGCTTCCCAGTGCATTTTGGAATAAAATTCCAACTCCTATTCATGGCCTACCAGGCTTCAACATGATCAGGGCCTTGGCCACCCTTGCTGACAGCCTCTCTTGCACTCTTTCACCGTGCGTTGGCTCTCTTTCTGTTCCTTCAATATAACCAGCTCCTTCAGGCTTTGGGAGTTTTGTTCTTGTCGTTCCTATGGACATTCTTCTACTCAGGCCTTCTTGTTACTCAACTCAGATGTCACCGCCTCAGGGTGACTTTCCTTTACCGTCACTCACTCTCTTTCATATGATTCTGCTTTATTTTCTTCATAGCATATATTGCTTATCTGAAGTGTTCTTGTTTTGCATTCTTTTTAAAAAATATTACTTTCTGTTATGGTCTATCCCAGGAGATTGGATATAGTTCCCTGTGCTATAGTAGGACCTTCTTGTCTATCCATTGTAAGTGTAATAGTTTGGTAACCCCAAACTCCCAGTCCATTGCACTCCCTCCATGCCCCACCCTGCACTTCCTGCAGCCATAAGTCTGTTCTCCAGTGTCTGTGAGTCTGTTTTGTAGATAGGTTCATTTGTGCCATGTTTTAGATTCTACATATAAAAGATTTCATATGGTGTTTGTACTTCTCCTTGTCTTACTTCACTTAGTATGATAATCTCTGGTTGCAACCATTGAAGTATTTTTTTTTTAATTTCTTGTTTATTGTCTTTTCAAATAGAAGCTTCGTGAGGGCAGAGACCGAGCAGAAAACTTTGTCATCTAGCACAGTGTCTGGTATCAAATAGGTGTGCAGTTGCTGAGTTAATGAGTGGCTCTCCTGTATCCAGAGCTCCCCTTAAGAAGCTCATGGTCTTGTCAGTATTGGCACAGAGCCTCAGACAGCCATTGCTTTATTACACAAAAGCTGTCCCTTCTATGCTACTGTGTCTTCACTTAGGCGTTCCAGCTGGAAAACTTTTCCCTTCCTCTTTACCTGGAATATTGCATTTTAACTTTTAAGGTCTGGCTCCGTTTCACTGTTCCAATTTATCACTCCATCTTTTCTGCTCACGATACCCACCAGGTGCTATTATTACTTCTTCCACCCCTTACTTGTAAGATCTCCATGTTCATCTCTGCTGCTAACCCGCCAGCTCCCTTTGATGCTGGTGATGTAAGTTAACTTGTATGGAGTGCTTGACATATGCCAGGTACTGTGCCAGGTGCTTTCCATGCATTGGCTCCTTTAATTCTCTCAATAACCCTGAGATTTACATGAGCTTATTATCCTTATTTTCCAAATGAGGAAACCAAGGAGTAGAGAGGTTAAGTAACTTCTACTAAGTGGCAGAGTTGCCCCTCTCCAAACGATGTGCCCTTCTTCAATGTACATTACTGTGGCTTGGGTCTTTGACACCTTGACTAGTATCTCAACACTTAAATGTTTGAGAAGGTAAGTGTGGCCTAGTTAAATGTTTGAGAAGGTAAGTGTGGCCTAGTGTACAAAGGATGTATTAGAGTGGGAAGAGCTGGAATGAAGGAGGCCAGCTAGGCGGCAGCTGGTGTAACTTATTTATTTATTTTGTCTTTTGTTTTTCTTCTTTAGGGCCATACCCATGGCATATGGAAGTTCCTAGACTAGGGGTTGAATCAGAGCTGCAACTGCTGTCCTTTACCACAGCCACAGCAATGTGGGATCTGAGACTTGTCTGCGACCTACATCACGGTTCAAGGTAACGCCAGATCCTTAACCCACTGTGCGAGGCCAGAGAGCGAACCCAACTCCTCATGGATATTAGTTGGGTTCATTACTGCTGAGCCACGATGGGAACTCCCTCGGTGAGCTCTTTTTTTTTTTTTAATGGTTTTTATTTTTTCCATTATAGTTGATTTACAGTGTTCTGTCAATTTCTACTGTACTCTTAAAAGGAGCAGTAATAGCAGAAGAAGACCCGAAAACTTGAGGGAGAGCCCTAGTTTGAATTGGCACCAGAGACATCTTGTAGCTTTAAAATTCTCCTGACCAGCCCTTTCAGAACGAAACAGAAAGAAGCTCTAGAAGAGAAAGCTAGAGAGGTTGGAACCATTAGCACTTGAGCCAAGTGGTACCGGGAACTGCAGGGAGGTTCAGAGAGAGTATAAGTGGCAGAGGGGGGAGCAAGTGAATTGGGACAATTACCAAGGCTTTTATGTGAACCAGGCCTGCTCAGAATGGGAAATTTTGCAGAAATCTTCAGAATAACAAACCTTGGTGAATGGGTGATAATTGGGAAGCTTGACAAATGGGAGGAGAGTCACACTTCATGTCTTAAAATGGATCTGAAAAAGAGTTCCTGAAGGGACCTGAATGCTAGTGCCCAGAGTCCATGGCATGTGTTGGCACTTGGTAAATATTTGCTGAGCAAATGGATGAATGGCTCTGTAGAGAGTGGCTAACTTTTCTGAGGGTCATGGTCAGTTCATGGGAAGCAGTCACTGTATATTTGCTGAATGTCACTGAACAAAAGTATCAACCACAGCAGCTTCTCCTGTCTCTGCATTGCAATGTCCAATCCATCCCCCTCAGCCTCTCCCAGCACACACTAGGGGTTTCCATCCTGGGTGGGAATTGGGGAACATGTGAGCATCCCTTTTACCTGGGGAGCTTCAATAAGAGAGGTGTGGGTGTTCCTGCCAAATGGAGAGTTGAGGCGGGCTCAGGGACAATTAAGCCTACAAGTTTACTTCCTTCTGAACTTGGAGATAGTTGTCTTAGCTCATGGTTTGCCTTGGCAGGGTAGGCAGGGCAAGCCCGCCACAGTGATGATCAGGACACAGAAAAACAATGAGTCCATTCTGAACCTGCTTCTAGGTAACAGCAACAAATCTTAGATAATGGAGTGGTTGATTGTTTCTTGTAGGGTAGTAACAAGTTTACTCTGGTCTTGGTAGTTAGGAAGCCATAATGTGTTTGTGTCTATCGCCGCCCTAACAAATGACCACAAATTTAGTGACTTAAAACAACATAGGGAGTTCACATTGTGGCTCAGCAGGTTAAGAACCTGACATGGTGTCTGTGTGGATGTGGGTTTGATCCCTGGCTTTGCTGAGTGGGTTACGGCTCCGGCGTTGTTGCAAGCTGTGCTTGGTGTAGGTCATTGATGTGACTTGGATCCAGCATTGCTGTGGCTGTGGTGTAGGCCGGCAGTTGCAGCTCTGATTCAATCCCTAGCCCAGGAACTTCCATGTGCTGCAGATGCAGCCCTAAAAAAGAAAAAGAAAAAGAAACACAAACTCTGATGATCTCAGAGTTCTGTAGTTCGGAAGTCCAGCACAAGTCTCATCTGGCAAAAATCAAGGTGTTGGCAGGGCTCTGTTTCTTTCTGGAGGCTCTAGGGGAGAATCTGTTTCTTTAACTTCTTCAGGTTCGCAAGGCTGCCTGCTTTCCTTGGCTCATAGTTCCCTTCCTCCTTAGTCAAAACAGCAACATAGCATCTTTCAGAGGCTGCTTTTGTCATCAAACCTCGTTCTCAGATACCACTCTTCTGCCTCCCTCTTCCACTTTTAGGGATCCTTGAGAGTCCACTGAGCCCACTGGATAACCCAGGTCATCTCCTGATTTTAAGGTCCATTGATGGGCAATCCTGCTTCCATCTATCTGCAACCTTAATTCCCCACTGCCATGTAAGGGCACATTCACAGGTTCCAGGGATTAAGATGTGCAAACCCCGTGGGGGCCATTATTTTCTGCCAACCACAGTGTGCTGACTAGTAGGCTGTATTGAACAGGAGTGACTCCAAGTGGGCTCAAGGAAAAAAAAAATCACTGAGCTACCAGAGTCACTTTGGAATGTTAGGTCCCCAACAGGCTCCTGAGAATCAAAATAGGAAGCTCATGGGTGTTCAGGAGCTCATGACCACTGAGAGGAGGTCTAGAACAGCTGCACAGTCCTCCCGGAACCCCTTTTTCTTGCTATAGGATGTCTGTATTCAACGGAAGGCAAATCCAGGGCATTAGAGAGTTGGGGACCCATGGGTTAGAATGAGTGATGAGGTCTGCAAGGGGTCAGAATTCATGGGCTTTTTGGATGAAGAGGAAGTTGGAAGTGAATAAGGGGATGGAGAATGGAGAACTATTGGAATTCTGGTTAGTGAAGGCAGGATGAGGTACAAGGGTTTAAGAAGGTAACAATGTAGATCTTGAGCTGTTTTCACTGGGGGTGTGAATCCATGATTAGGTGACCTGAGCTCTCTGAAATGTCCAGGTTCTTTGCTTTTGGCAACATTAGTATATAATGGTTTTTCTTTTGTTTGTAATTAATTAATTATTTATTTGGCCATGCCCGTAGCCTGTGGAAGTTCCTGGGCTAGGGATGGAGCCCATGCCACACACTGAATGATCCTTGACCACTAGGCCATCAGGGAACTCCAGTAGTGTTAGTATGTTATAGTGTGTAATATTCATATAGAGAGGCTTGAGTTGGAGTTTCTCTCATCTCACTTAGCTCTTGTGGGATCTTAACCTTGATTTAGGACTGCTGGAGGATTAAGTGAGGTAATATATATAAAACACAATTCTAGGTATACATAAGTTCTCAGTAAATATTTGTTCCTAATACTAATTGTAGTGACTCAGTTTGCTCGTTAGAAACCCCAGGAGTCACTTCTTTTTTTTTAGGGCTTCACCCTTGGCATATGGAAGTTCCCAGGCTACAGGTGGAATTGGAGCTGCAGCTGCCGGCCTGCGCCACAGCCACAGCCATGTAGGATCCGAGCTGCATCTGCAAACTACACCACAGCTCACGGCGACACTGGATCCTCAACCCCCTGAGCAAGACCAGGCATTGAACCTGCATTCTCATGGATCCTAGTCGGGTTCGTTACGCTGAGCCACAATGGGAACTCCCAAAGTAAAGAGATTTGAAAAGTGAGTTATCATGCACCCCATGACCTGGCTTCAATGATGAACATACAACCTATCTTATTTCATCGATGGTTCCACCGTTCTCCAGGTCCCAGACATCATATCATTTCATCAGTTAAAGTAAGTGCCTATCACTGAAGACTAGGCCCCTTACCTTTTTAATGGCCACACCCATGACATAAGGAAGTTTCTGGACCAGGGGCTGAACCTGAGCCATAGCAGCAACCTACACCACAGCTAGGGCAACCGCAGATTCTTTAACCCACTTTGTGGGGCTGGGGATCAAACCCCGACCTCCACAGTGGCCTGAGCTGCAGCCAGATTCTTAAAAATGACATCACTTTTTAAAAATGACATCACTACAGTGTCTTGGTTATGTGGACCTACCTTAGGGGATATTGTGGGTTCCATTTCAGAGCACCACAGTGAAGTGAATTTCGGAGTAAAACAAGTCACACAAATTTTTCTGGTTTCTCAGTGCATATAAAAAGCTGTGTTTACACTAAACTGTAATCTATTAAGTGTCCCATAGCACTATATGTTAAAAATGTACATGCCTTAATTAAAAAATACTTTATTGCTAAAGGATACTACCTATCATCTGAGCCTTCAGTCAGTCATAATCTCTTTGCTTGTGGGAGCTCTTTGCCGTGATATTGATGGCTGTTGGTTGATCAGGGTGGTGGTTGCTGAAGGTTAGGGTGGCTATGGCAATTTCCCTTTTTTCTTTTTTGGCCACAGCATGCAGCAGCTTGATGTGGTATCTCAGTTCTCAGACTAGGGATTGAACGTGGGCCACAGCAGTGAAAGAGCTGATTCCTAACCAGGGAACTCCCCAGTTTCTTAAAGTAAGGCAACAGTGAGGTTTGCCCATCCATTGACTCTTTCTCCCATGAGTGATTTCTCTATAGCCTGCAATGCTGTTTCAGAGTATTTTACCCACAGTAGAACTTCTTTCAAAATTGGAGTTAAGCCTCATAAACCCTGCTGCTGCCTTATCAACTAAGTTTTTGTAATACTCCGAATCTTTTGTTGTCATCTCAACAGTCTTCATACCATCTTCTCCAAGAGTAGATTCCATTTCATTAAATCACTTTCTTTGCTCATCCGTAAGAAGCAACCCCTATCCGTTCAAGTTTCTTCATGAGATGGGAGCAATTCAGTCCCATCTTCAGGCTCTACTTCTAATTCTAGTCCTCTTGTTATTTCTACCACATCTGCAATTACTTCCTCCTCTGAAGTCTTGAACCCCTCAAAGTCATCCATGAGGGTTGGAATCATCTTTCTCTAAACTGAATCAAGAATTTTCTTAATGGCATCTGGAAAGGTGAATCCTTTCCAGAGGGTTTTCAATTTACTTTGCCCAAATGCATCAGGTACTAAATGTGTTTGTACATTTACAAAATGTATTTCTTAAATAATAAGATTTGAAAATCATAATGACTCCTTGATCCATGGCCTACAGAATGGATATTGTGTTAGCAAGCATGAAAACAATGTGAATCTCATTGTACATGCTCCATCCCAGCTCTTGGGTGGCATTGTCAATGAGCAGTAATATTTTGAAAGAAATGTTTTTTTCTGAGAAGTAGGTCTCAACACTGGGCTTAAAATATTCAGTAAACCATGCGCTCAACAGATGTGTTGTTATTCCATTGACAGAACACAGAGTAGATGTAGTATCATTCTGAAGGGCCTCCGGATGTTGGGGGGGGTGGTAAATGAGCATTGGCTTCAACTTGAAAATCACCAGCTGCATTAGCCCCTTACATCACCCTATCCTTTGATGCTTTGACTACAGGCATTGACTTCTCTAGCTATGAAAGTCCTAGGTGGCATCTTCTTCCCATAAAATTCATCTACACTGAAAATCTGTTGTTTGGTTTAGCCACCTGTATTAACTGTCCGAGCTAGACCTCCTGGACCACTTGCTGCAACTTGTACATCAGCACTTTCTGCTTCACCTTGCACTCTGATGTTATGGAGATGGCTTCTTGCCTTAAACTTCATGAACCAAGCTTTGCCAGCTTCCAGCTTTTCTTCTGCAGCTTCCTCACTGCTCTTAGTCCTCACAGAGTTCAAGAGAGTGAGGGCCTTACTCTGGATTAGCCTTTGGCTTAAGGGAATGTTGTGGCTGGTTTGATCTATCCAGACCACTAAACTTTTTCCACATCAGCAATAGGCTGTTGTGCTTTCATTTTCACTCATGTGTTCACTGGAGTAGCACTTTTAATTTCCTTCAAGAGCTTTTCCTTTGCATTCACAACTTAGCTGACTTAGGTCGGTGCAAGAAGCTCAGCTTTTGGCCTGTCTCAGCTTTCAACATCTCTTCCTCACTGTGGTTAATCATTTCTGGCTTTTGATTTAAAATGAGAGACATGCAACTCTTCCTTTCACTTGAACACTTGGAAACCGTTGTAGGGTTCTTAATTGGCCTCGTTTTAATATTGTTGTGTCTCAGAGAGTATAGAGGCCTGAAGAGAGGGAGAGAGATAGGGAAACTGCTTGTCAGTGGAGCAGTCAGAACACAGAGTACATTTATTAAGTTCGCTGTCTTACATAGGCATAGCTCTTAGAGCCCACAGTCTAGTACAGTAACATCAAAGATCACAGATCACTCTAACAAATACAATAATAATAATAATAATGTCTGAAATATTGCAAATTACCAAAATGTGACACAGAAACATAAAGTTAGCAAGTAATTCTGGGAAAATCATGCCAATAGCATTGCTTGATGGTTGCCACAAACCTTCAATTTGTAAAAATTAAAATATGTGAAGTGCAATAAAATGAAGTGTGTCGTATTATTATACTTAAAAATTAACAATAATTCTCTAATCAAGTATCCATTCAGTTGATTAGATTTCTGTGAGCCCGTTATAATTTTTTTTTAAAGAGTTGGCTTATTTGAACCAGGATCCAATTGAGGGCCACGCATTCACAGTCAAGCCTGACCTTTCAAATGCTCTGGCTGATGGTGTTTGACAGGGGCTCTTTTTTTTGGCAAGACAAAGAAAGTGGGTGAACATTTATTCAGTGACTTTAGACTGTGATTAACCATTCTGAATTAAGGAAACAAACAATAAGTTGAATTTCAACCTGAATTTTTCAGATGATTGGCCTTGTGCTTTGTATTGTGCTTTTATAGTCTCAGAGTCAAGACATCAATCATCCCTCCCTCCCCTACTTCCTCCAGTTTGTCTGAATCAGGATTCAAATTAAGTCCACATATTGGAATTGGTGTGTTGTCTTTAGTAACCTATTGGTTTTGCCTTCCTCTCTGTCTCTTTTTCTCTTCTTGCAATTATTTATTTGAAAAAAGTGTAGGGAGAGGATTTGTTCTATAGCTTTAGAGTTTCCCACAGTCTGGATTCTGCTGGTAGTATTCCCGCAGTGCTGTTTTTCCATGGAACTGAACTCTATGCCACTATATTTTCGGTAAATTGGTATTTGGGCCTTGATGGGATTCAGGGACAATTTATTTGGTAAGATTACCTCATGGGTGGTGATAAGGTCTTCCATTAGGAGGCATATAACGTCTGGTTGTCTCTCGTTTTGTGATTTTAGTGGCCTTGAAAATCAATGCGGTCCATTAGTGATTGCAAAATGGTGATGTTCTAACATTCCTTTCTTATTTATTCTTTTCTATAATAAGAAACTCCTTTCATCTACTCTATGGTACAATTTATATAGGAAAGCCAAGATAAAGTTTAACCAGTTTGCAAAATAGTTAGTTGATTTACTAGTATTATCCTCCAATTTTGACCCATTAATTACTTTTTAAAGTGATATTGTGAACTGGTGGATTTTTAACATATTTGATATATTCAGTCTGTTGCAGTTATTACCCTTATTGATGCTCAGAGTGTCCTTTTTTTAGCAAGGGACCTCTCTAGGTTTTTTTTTTTCTTTTGGCTGATACCATAGCATGCAGAAGTTCCTGAGCTGGGGATTGAACTCATATCATAGCAGTGACAATGCTGGATCCTTAACCTGCTAGGCCACCAGGGAACTCCCAGTAAGGGACCTCTCTAAGTAGTATCTTGAGTCCTTTTGACCCAACCCTAGGCGTCTTTGAGTATCTTTTAGTAGAAAATGATACTGTAAGAGACCATAGTCTAGGTGTTAATGACACTCATTGCTACAGGCTGATCAGGCCTTTTGTCTGGACAGAGCTGGGAATACAAACCTATGAATTTTTTTTTTTTTTCGCTTTTTAGGGCCACATTCGTGGCATATGGAGGTTCCTAGGCTAGGGGTCAAATCAGAGCTACAGCTGCTGACCTACGCTACAGTCACAGCAATGCCAGATCTGAGTCGCGTCTGTGACCTACACCACAGCTCACGGCAACGCAAGATCTTTAACCCACTGAGCAAGGCCAGGGGATGGAACCCGCAACCTCATGGTTCCTAGTCAGATTCGTTAACCACTGTGGCACGATGGGAACTCCCACAAACTTATAAAATTTAAAAACATTTAAAGATAAAAATATATCATATGTTCTTCCTGATACTTCCAATTCAAATTCAAGTCTCTGTAGTTTTTACTTAACTTCTATCTTTCAACGTATCTCCTATCACCCCTCCAAGCCCCAGTTCTCAATCACACTGATAGTGCTGGAGTAGGTTCTTATTATCACTCATTAATTTTATCTCACAATACAGAACAGTCTCGGGATAATAACACCAACATTACAATCAGCAATATAACTAGGAGTTCCTATCATGGCTCAGTGGTAACGAACCCGACTAGTATCCATGAGGATGTGGGTTCAATCCCTGGCCTCGCTCAGTAGGTTAAAAATCAGTGTTGCCATGAGCTGTGGTGTAGATTTGCAGACATGGCTTGGATCTGGTGTTGCTGGGGCTGCGGTGTAGGCAGCGTCCGATTCAATGCTTAGCCTGGGAACTTCCATGTGCTGCAAGTGCAGCACTAAAAAGAAAAAAAAAGAAGAAGAAAACACAAAAAACCCAGTATAACTTAGTGTTATATTGCTTAGGATCTTTTCAAATTCTTTTTGTCCTTAGCATATATATCACTAAGGATGTGTAGGCAGTTTATTAGGTTTTAAAGTTATGGGATTGGCATATGCATACTAAGGTATATGGAATGATTGGCCAACGAGGACCTGCTGTGTAGCACAGAGTACTCTGCCCAGTATTCTGTAATTATCTATGTGGGAAAAGAATCTGAAAAATGGGACATTCCCATCGTGGCTCAGCGGTTATGAACCCGACTAGGATGCATGAGGATGTGGGTTTGATCCCTGGCCTCACTCAGTGGGTTAAGGATCTGGTGTTGCTGTGAGCTGTGATGTAGGTCACAGACGCAGCTCGGGTCTGGTGTTACTGTGGCTGTGGTATAGGCTGGTAGCTACAGCTCTGATTAGACCCCTAGCCTGGGAACTTCCATTTGCCACCTATGCAGCCCTAAAAAGCAAAAAAAAAAAAAAAAAAAAAAAAAAAGGGAATCTGAAAAATAATGTGTGTGTATATGTATAACTAAGTCACCTTGCTGCACAGCAGAAATTATCACATCATCGTAAATAAACAATACTTCAATAAAACTTTGAAAAAAATTAAAGGTACTTAGAATAATTTCTCTTGGAAGAGTTATGTCATCAATTTGTCATTTTCATTTTGGTTCTTATTTCTGAGGATTGCTTTTTAAATTTTTACTTAAAAAATTATGTAAAGTATTTGCAAGTAAGTTATCTTCAAAGAAGTTTAGTTTCTGTCCTTGTCTTAAACTCCCTCCCTCCTTCCCTCTGTGGGTAACTATTTAAAAACATCTTTTATGGCCTATTCTTTCTTTATATGTTTTGAAGTGTAAGCAGATGCTTTTGTTCCAACACCCTTTCTTAGATACAAGTTAGCAAATTAAACAGTTTTCTCCACCTTTTAATTTTAATTTTTTTTTCTTTTGTAGAGGCAAGTTTTATGTATTTATTTTTATTTCTTTATAATGACTTTTCCTTTTTCCACTATAACTGGTTTACAGTGTTCTGTCAATTTTCTACTGTACAGCAAGGTGAGGTGACCCAGTGACATATACATGTATACATTATTTTTTCTCACATTGTTGTGCTCCATCATAAGTGACTAGATATAGTTCCCAGTGCTATACAGCAGGATCTCATTGCTTATCCATTCCAAAAGCAATAGTTTGTATCTATTAACCTCAAATTCCCAGTCCATCCCATTCCCTCCCCCTCCCCCTTGGCAACTCCACCTTGCTTTTTAAATTTAATATTGTGTCCTGCAAATTATGCCATGGTAGTAATAATATATAACCTAAAATATGCCTACAAAACTAAATTCATAAATAAAATGTTATAAAAAGACATTTGACTATTTCATCTACTTCCCTGAAAGTTTGTTTGGCCTAAAAAACTTCTTTTGAATCTTGGCATTGAGAAAGATTATAGGGAACATAGATGATAACTGCAAAATAGTAAAATTAGAACCATAAGCTTGACATTTGAGCAGGATCTGGAAGGATGGTAAGGATTTGGAATTGGGGAAGGGCCTGTTAGATGACCAGACCATGTGGGAACAAGTGTGAAGGGGGAATGTGCATGGTGATCTTGAGATCGGAGAGCCTGACTGGAGCTGCAGGTTGGTAAAGGAAACTGGCTGGCAAGGAACTTAGCTAAGATCTTTTTTTTTCTTTTTTCAGGGCTCCACCTGTGTCATATGGAAGTTCCCAGGCTAGGGTCTAATTGGAATTATAACTGCTGGCCTACATCACAGCTCATGGCAATTTGGAATCCTTAACCCACTGAGTGAGGCCAGGGATGGAACCCGCATCCTCATGGATACTAGTCAGGTTCATTACTGCTGAGCCACAGCAGGAACTCCCAAAATTAGCTAAGATCTTTTTTGAAATAATTCAGGGTTTGGTGAGGATCTTGATAAGGTAGGTGCCATTATATTCACTCTTTTTTTCTGCCCATGGTTTTATTTTATTTTATTTTTTTCCTTTTTGGGGCACTCCTACGGCATATGGAAGTTCCCAGGCTAGGGGTCGAATGGAAGCTACAGCTGAGGCCTATGCTGCAGCCGCAACAATGCCAGATCTGAGTTGCATCTATGACCTCCGCCACAGCTTGTGGCAACGCTGGATCCTTAACCCACTGAGCAAGGCCAGTAGAACCATCATGGTTACTAGTCAGGTTCTTAACCTGCTGAACCACCATGGAAACTCTGTCATTCTTTCAACAAAGATTTATTGAGCATCTACTATGTCAAAAATCTGTAGGGTGCTGGGGAAACAGTGATTAGGAAGGCAGATACGGTCCCTTCCCTAAGAAGCAGAGACATTCAATTACAAAGGAGAAATACAGTGTGTTGTGGGGGCATAAAAGTGGGTGATAGTCAGGGCAGGCTTTGAGGAAGTGCATTTAGACTGTGATCTATAGGATGAAGAATAAATGTTAGTTGCTGGTGATGGAGGTGGGAGTAGCAGGGAAAAGATAGTTCTAGGCAGAGGGAGCAGTACTCAGGGAAGAAAATGAATGTGGTTCCAGAACTGAAAAAAATGTCCATTGTGACTGAAAGAGCTGGAGAGTGAGGGATAGAGTGAATGAGAGAATCAGAGAGGTTCGCAAAGGAGGACTTGATAAGAGAAGGGGGAGTTCCCATTGTGGCGCAACGGACTTGGCGGCATCTTGGGAACCCCGGGGATGCAGCTTGGATTCTCGACCTGGCACAGTGAGTTAAGGGTCCGGCGTTGCCACAGCTTAAGCTGTGGCTTAAGTTGAGCTATGGCTCTGATCTGATCCCTGGCCCGGGAACTCCATTAGCCACGGGGCGGCCAAAAAGAAAAAGAAAAGGGAACTGTTCCTGGAAGGCACATAATGGGCACTCAGTACACCTGGTGAATAAAAAAATCTGAAATTGCAAATATGGACTAAGAAATGATGGAGCCATGGGTGGGAATAAGTGAATGAGCACAGGGTGTCAGCTTAGAAGGAAGATAAACTGCGTTTTAGACACATGGTCTTCAGGCTCGGCATCCCAGTGGTTTGGCAATACAGGGCCTCATAGTGTCGGGCTGCTGTTGAAGTTGTAAGATTCAAGTGTGGGAAAGGGAACGCTCTTCCTTAGAATTATGGTTTGTGGAAGATGAGCCTTAGGATGGGACAGAGGAGCGGGATGGAGAATTTCAAGGACAGAGTGATAACAGGCTCAAAGCTGCAGAGAGGTCAAGGAGACCAGCTTATATCAAATGAGACAGGGTGGTTAACACACTTGTAAAATGCCAACTTGTTATACGGATAGATGGGTTGAGTGGGGAGATGGTAAAGGCGTGGGACCTCCAGGCACAAGATCTGGACTCAGTTCTGGCCCTGCCTTTTACCATGTTTCTGACCTTGGGCAATAATTAAAGTTCTCTGAGCCTCAGACTTATTTTTGAAAGGAGGAAGAATTGCTGCCGTGTTTGCACCTCAGAGTTATTGTAAAGTTCAATTTAAGAGTATCTGTAAACCATTGTGTTTCCTCCTCAGCGCTGCATAAAGCTGTGGCACACACATGGTACTTGAATGAGTGTTTGAATGGATATGTGGATATTACTGTGGCTACTACTTATTTATGTTTCAACAGAGACCAGATGAAGAAGCTGTGGTGGATCAGGGTGGGACCAGCACAATCCTCAACATTCATTATGAGAAAGAAGAGCTGGAAGGTAAGCACTGCTGTTGCGTGTACTGGGGGAAATTAGTGTGAGGCAGCCTGATGTGGGAGAAGCAGCTTTGCCGTCAGGAGACCTGAGTCGAAATCCTGACTCTTTCTCATTAGTGATAAGACCTTGGGGAAAAATCCCTTAATTTCCCTTAGCCTCGATTTCCTCATCTGTTAAATAAAAGTGGAGATAATAATACCTGTCTTACTGTTAGGATCGAATAGCTTAAGAGACAGTGCTTTGAGCATAGTAAAGTCCAATATAAACGGCCAATTCCTTGAGAATGTGAAGTACTCAGATCAGTTTATTGCTTCTTAATGACTACTTAGGAATGTAAATACAGATATACACAGCATTTAAATAAGAGAATAAAATATGTATGATTTAAAAAACTCAGTTTGGCCATAAAACCCTATTTTTACTCTATTTCCAATGTTTGCCCTGCCCATTTTGACTTTACCCATTTCTACCTGGTGTTTTCACCTGAACGAGAAAAGGGAAAACATACACATGCATCTCTAACATATTTGCTATGAGTTCACAGCACAGAGTTGTATAAAAACCCATAGAAGTGGAAGGGAAGAGGCCTTTTAATTGACCTGCTCTGTATAGTTCACCTTATCAAGGCTCTTCTTCCTCTCTCCTCCCCACCCCCAGCTCCCCTCAGGACCCTTCTGTGCTGTCCTTCTGCTCTCCTGTTTCCCATGGGGCCTAGTTTCCTGATAAAAGTGATGCTCTGTTTTAGAAAAGAAAGGCTTGTGTCCACTAGAGCTTTAATAAGAACACACATTTGGCTCAAAAGCTTTGGTGAAATCTCACCAGCATCTCCTGCAACGTTGAAGACTATGATACAGCAACTTCCTAATGACAGCATGTGAAATGTTCTTTCTGTACTGCTTGTTCCCGGGCTGTTTTTTTCTTCATCAAAGTTGTACAATCCCCAGAGAAAACTTGTCCTTTGGATGGGAGAGCGAAAGCTGTAAAGGCTGACTCAGCCTCTGGGTCTGTTACCATGAGAACTTATGTGGGTGGCTCTATGGAGGTCAGTGAAGTTCAGATACAGCAAGGTCAGGCTTGCCAAGTTATTTTGAGCAGATGGAAGAGGAGCCAGTGTGGGTTTCTGCAGTTGGGAGAAAGTGGACGAGGGAAGGGTGTGGAGATAGGTGGCTAACGTGCTGAATGCCCCTTATGTGATAGACATTTCATTAGGTACTTTGTACAAGGTGTACTTTTTATCTTCACAGCAACCCAGGCAGGTAGGTCTCATCCTATTTTACATGGTGGAGAGACAGCTCAGGGGGTCATCTATGGAAGTCTGCTCTTTCTTTCTTTCCCTTTTTTTTTTTTTTTTTTTGCTTTTTAGGGCCACACCCATGGCATATGGAGGTTCCCAGGCTAGGGGTCCAATCGGAGCTACAGTTGCTGGCCTACACCACAGCCACAGCAACATCAGATCTGAGCCGCATCTGTAACCTACACCATAGCTCATGGCAACGCTGGATCCTTAACCCACTGAGTGAGGCCAGGGATTGAACCCGTAACCTCACGGTTCCTAGTCGGATTCATTTCTACTGTGCCATGATGGGAACTCCTGGAAGTCTGCTCCTTCCATTCTGCCACACTGCCTGTAAGGGAGGATGGTACCCAGTGTTAACCACTCACCCCCAACATCGTGCTCCATCATATGAACGTTTTTATGCATTGCCCTGCCCCTTTCTGCCCCGATACTCCTGTTGCCCCTCTACCCTCTCACTGCACTGTGGCGGTACCGTTACTCTCAGTTTAATTGTCTGGGCCCACGAGACCTTTGCCCTCAGCTAGGAGGTAACCGTTTCTGAGAGCTCTTGTCTAATAGAATAATAAGCCTGAATCCTGGGGACTGGGTTCCACCACAGAGGTTAGCTGTGTCACTGGCAGTAGGAGCATCTTCTCAAAATGACATCATCTATTCCTCACGCATTCTTCATTCTGCTGTGAAAGAAGGCCATCTGGATGATGGCATTCCTAGGGGATAGTGTGTGGGGAAACGGTCCTTTAGCAAAATGGGAATCTTATGTTAGCACTTAAAAAAAAAGCACTGCAGGCAAATGAAGGAAAAATGGTGTCCACTGCTTGGGCCTGATGCGGTTCTGAGTAACTCTGGTGAGGAGAGGCAGTTGGGATCTGCTGTCGGAGGGATGATGCTGTGGGCCCCACCTTGACTCTCTCCCAGTGCAGCCCAGGACTCAGGCTGCACACAGGGAGGTGTTGTCTCTGGAAGGTGTGGAATAAAATCAGCCCCACTCTGAGGGAACATGAGTAAATCGTGTTCTACTTCACCGTGTATGCCTGGATAGGAGGTTCTGTGGCTGCTGGTAAACCTCTGGGTCTTCCTTCCTCTTTGTTGTCTACCCTACACCATGCGACATAAAACACTGCCTCACCCATTTTCAGAAGTCCTGCTGAGATGTAGCCTCTGGACATTGTTAGAGACTTTGCCTGAGTTAACTCTGTCAGCTGGAGAAAATGCTTTGAAGTATAACATCGCTTTTTTTTTTTTTAATATGTGAGAAGGAGTTCCCATCATGGCTCAGTGGTTAATGAACCCAAATAGTATCCATGAGGTTGCAGGTTTGATTCCTGGCCTTGCTCAGTGGCTTCAGGATCTGGCATTGCCATGAGCTGTGGTGTAGGTTGAAGACGCGGCTCGGATCCCGGGTTGCTGTGGTTATGGTTTAGGCCAGTTGCTATAGCTCTGATTTGACCCCTCGCCTGGGAACCTCCATATGCCATGGGTGTGACCCTAAAAAGACAAATCTATATATGTGAGAAGAGTCAAAAGCAGGTATTAGGACAGATTTCAAAAGAGAAACTGACAAAGAGCAATAGTCCATGATTATATCAGTGGGCCCGTCCAGTCCTGGAGGAACACAGAGCTTTAGAGGAATGGCTTTTTCCATTTTTCCTAGCAGATCATCGTTCCTGATTAACTGGTAGACTTACAAATCCTAGGTTAGTTTAGTGCCTTCTAGTAAGTTTTTAACAGAGGTAAGAGCCATTTGGTCTTAGTTATAAGTTGACCAAAAAAAGGCTTGCATGTGCTCCACATGTTGGGCTCCCCCTGCTGTTACTGACTTTGAGTCAACCTGAAGCCCAGAGGATGGGCTACCTGTCAGTGTGTGCTGATGAGTTCTATGCACATGCTCCATCAGTAGCATGCACAGAATGCACCCCGCCTTGGAAAGCCCAGGCTCCATCTGCAGGGTGCGTAGCACCTGTGATTTCTGTCCTGCTCTGCAAGATTTGGTCCCAGTTCACTGACTGCCCTATGTATGTGTGTTCATACTTATTTAAAATTTTTACTGTAAAATTAGATCTTCCAATAAGTTTTACTAAGTGAATACTTGTATTTGCACATAGTCCCCAGGGAATAGGTTTGACATAACTGGAAAAAAGACTGGAAAATTAGATGGGAAGAAGGCGGAGTTTGGGTGAGTAAGTAGGCGGATGGAGGGGGATGAGGACTGGGGTGGGGTAGGAGAGCAGTTGAAAGGCCAGCAAAGTGAACACAGGGTTAGTTAAGTAAAGTCACTGGACTGCCAGCATCCTGTCAGATGGACTGGATTCTATTGGTGCTGAATTTGTTTCCTGGTGTCTGTCATCTTTTCTGAATTCACTCAAAATGTCCAAGTCCTAGCTTCAGAGTCTCCAGCCTATAAACTGATGTCTGGTTTTCTTTTTCTTTCTTTCTAATTTTATGGCCACACCTGTGGCATATGGAAGTGCCTGGGTCAGGGACTGAATCTGAGCCACAGCTGCTACCTACGATGCAGGTATGGCAACGCCAGATCCTTTAACCCATGCGCCTGGGCAGGGTATTGCATCTATGCCTCCATAGCAACCCAAGTCACTGCAGTTGGATTCTTAACCCACTGCGCCACAGTGGAAACTCCTGATGCCTAGTTTTCTGATAGCCACTTGGTCATTCTTAGCTCTGACCCCTGCTGGGACTTGTTTTTTTTTTTTTTTGGCCTGTCTTTCTGGTGTTTCCAAAAGGCAGGTGCTGTGGTTGGCTAATGTTTGTGGGAACTGATTGAACCCCCAAAATTCTTCCCTCTTTAAGATTTAAACTTTACCTTACTTCCTACAGGGCCATCAAAGGCATCTGAAGGATGTTGTCCCCATTATGCCTTGGATCTGCCTAATGGGAATTTATTTATTTATTTATTTATTTATTTATTTATTTTTTGTCTTTTTGCCATATCTAGAGCCGCACCTGCGGCATATGGAGGTTCCCAGGCTAGGGGTCTAACAGGAGCTGTAGCCGCCGGCCTTCGCCACAGCCACAGCAACGCGGGATCCGAGCCGCGTCTGCAACCTACACCACAGCTCACGGCAACGCCGGATCCTTAACCCACTGAGCGAGGCCAGGGATCGAACCCACAAACCTCATGGTTCCTAGTCGGATTCATTAACCACTGAGCCACGATGGGAACTCCTAATGGGAATTTAGATATCAGGCAAAACCATACATTATTCACTCAAGAAACACCTACTGAACCCCTTCTATAGTCCCTTTTTGCAACAGTAAGATAGTGAAAATAATTGGACCATCACGTCTTCTCTGAAGAATAATGCAGCCTGAGCCTTCCTTGCTTGTTTTTTGAAAAAGCTCTTGTTTCCATTTTATGAAACTTCTTCCATGTGGCTTGAAGTTACCAGGACATGGGTGCCCCTCTTAGTCTTCTCCTTGGTTCTTCAGCTGAAGAATATGGCCTTCACAGTGACAGACTGCTTTGGGAGCTAGCTTCCCCTTCCTTAGAACTTTGTGGTGGCCCAATGGCACTGCATCAATGCAAGAACTTGTTTTTGGAGAGTTTGCGGTGTCTGCTCACTGACCATGGTCCACAGTTTGTCAAAGTTGACAGTTGGATAGAAAACTCTGATTGCTCTTTAAGCAGTAATGCCTCATACCAACTTTCCCAGTGTCACCCGGGTGATATTTATCAAAGTAGAGCCTATGGTAGTGTGTGCCACCTGAATCACGTGGGCTCCTGGGGACTTCCTGTGATAAGAGGCTATGGGTGTGGTTCATTTGGCCCAGAAGTATCCAGGTACTCACTCTGGATGACGTGTCAGCAGCTGAGGCGATAGAGCCCTTCTTGTTTTACTATAATGGTGACAGTGAGTGAATTAACCAAGAAAATGAGCTGTAATGCCACAAGTTCTACCACCTCATCACTGCCTCCTCAGTTTCTCTTTAGAATGTAGCTGAAAGTGAATAATACTAGCGGTACATCAGCGGGAACCCAGGGGAAGTCTTCGGGATGTGATTAAAGGAGAAGTGGTGGTCCTCGCCTGGCTCCCCAACTGGGGGATTTTCCAGGAAGGGGAATCACATGATTGGGTTGGCTCTACTGAAGTCACCCTCAGTGAGACTCTTCTTCATGAAAGTCCAGCCCTATCTAGATGCACCTGATTTTACAGCACGTAGTCATATATTTAGGGGCTGGTTCAGGGGTTTCTCTAGGATCTATTGCTTTTCACACATCCCTCCCCGAGTTCTTCATGATCTGTCTGATATTTTTTTCCTCTCCTCTGTCACCTTGTTCTGGCCCTACTGGCTGTCCTTTTGCCTTGGAACCAGCTCCGTACGTTCCCACTGTAGGGTCTGTACCCTTAACTTTCCCACACCCTGGTGTGCTCTTCTCCCAGGTCTTTTCCTTCTCTTCACTCAGATGTCCCTCCTACTCATCTTGGCTGAAGTCTCCCTTCTCTATCCTACCCTTCCCCAGACACTCTACCATATTTTATTCATAATAATTATGAATATTCAAAATAATGTGTTTTTGTTTTCTTGATACCCATCTCCTGCAATTAGAATATATGTCTTGAGGACAGGGACTTGTTGCTGTTCACTTCTATATCCTCAGCCCTGGGGACAGGATCTGGCAAAATCAGGTGACTCCAGCCTGGGTTGATTTCAGTGATGCACTACAGGGGCTTAATTAATACACTGTTATGGAGCATTGTTAGTTAACAGGTGGTATTTTATTAAGATGTTCCTCAATTTAGTCATTTTCACAGTTCATAGTTTTCACTGATAATATCGGAGGTCTGGAATCCCACATCTTAGCAGATGACCTCTTCTGGCTCTATACTTCTGTTTCAGTGAAGTTGCAAAGCAACCATATTATGTTCAGAGATCTGCCCATCAAAAATGTCCTGAGATGTGCACAAGTCAACATACGCCTGTCCTGAGACAGGACGAGAATAAGAGGAACAATTGTTTCTACCAGATACTAAATATTTTATCCTCTTGCCTCTCAATACTTCATCAAATCTGATCATCTTTCCCTCTTATCCTCACTGGTTCTTATTTTGCTTTATCACTTTGGAATTTGGAAGACAGAGGAGGACAAAGAAAACAAGGTTAGAAATAGAGACAGGGATGTTAGAACTGTACCTCCTGTTAAGGCACTTTAACCCCTCTTGGAAGAGGAGAGCAGCACCAAGGAATTCTCAAAGAAGAAGTTGAACAGTCTTAGGAAACCCCATTGCTGGGGAAGAAAGAAGATGAAGAGTTGTGAACTCCTTCCAAAAGTCCCCTTATCCAGGAAGTCTTCCTGGATTAATCTCTCCATTCTCAGATTGGCTAGAACCTTCTCAATCATCTCATGCCCTGGTGGGTATCTCAGCCACTCTAAACAGATTCACTTTGCTTACATGTTCCTCTTGTGGCCCCTCTCAGATCAGAGGCCTTCTTAGGTCAGATGGTGCAGTCCTGAGAGAGTCCTAAGGGGGTGATGTTCCTGGTGGGGGCACTGTGGAGCAATTCTATTTTCTGAACATCTGTGGAGCAACGCCCATGTGTGGCATACTGTGCTTTGGTAAGCGAGGCATTCCAAGAGGAAGATGGTCTGACACTTTGAGACCTTGCAGATGAAGAGTGGGGAGAAAGGCATAAGATTAGTGTATACGAGAATGCTATCCAAGGACTCCGGGGATTTGGAGGAAGGGGGCAGCTCATCTGATCAGGGGAGTCAGCAAGAATGCCAAAAAGGAAGGTGTGTTTGCAGTGAATCTTGGAGTGAGTCAAGTCAGTGTCCAGAAAGCATTGGCACGGCTGTGGCAGAGCAGTTTGGTTCAGGTAGAGGATAGGGAGCGGTAAGGGTGGGTGCCAGTAACCGAGGCCATGAGGAGGGGACGAGTCCAAAGCAGGCTGCTCTGTTGTTGGGGTAGAGGCACAGGGTGTGTTCAGTTCTAGATTTTTTCCCCCAGAACATTTATTCAGTGTGAGCATGTGTGGGGTTGGCACTTTCATCTCTCTTGAGCAGATCACTAGGTTCTTTTAGAGAGCTTTCCTTTTATTTCCCTATTGAATGTATAATTTGCTGTAGGTGTCATAGAGTGATGGCATTGCTTTATTTTTTTAAGCACAAAAGATTTTCATTATAGTTGATTTACAATGCTCTGTCAGTTTCTTCTGTATAGCAAAGTAACCCAGTTTGTGTGTGTGTGTGTGTGTGTGTGTAATCTTTTTTCTTTTTTTGCTTTTTAGGGCTGCACCCAAGGCATATGGAGTTTCTCAGGTTAGGGGTTGAATCAGCTGCAGCTGCTTGGCCTGTGCCACAGCCATAGCAATGCAGGATCCGAGCCACATCTGTGACCTTCACCACAGCTCATGGCAACTCTGGATCCTTAGCCCACTGAACGAGGCCAGGGATCGAACCTGAGTCGGGTTTGTTACCACTGAACCACAATGGGAACTCCTTATATTATCTTTTATCATGTTTTATCACAAGTGATTGGATATAGTCCCCTGTATGCTTTCTTTTTTTAAATTGCTCAAATTGTCCATGTAGTGGCAACAACTAGCATTTGTTTTGGCCTCTACAGCTTTATAAATCATGTTCACGCACATTATTTCCTTTGATCTTGCTAACACTCCTGTGAGGTTTGCAGCCACGTGCAGGATGGGGAACTTCAACTCCCCCATCTTCTCGTCTTCCGTCCTGGAGGTCTTTGAAGTTTTGTCCTTACAGAGTTGTGACCAGGCCAAAGGCCTGTAATCTTTTCCTTCTCCCCTCTCAAACAACCTAGTCTCCTTTTCCAAAAGGGGTTCTTTCTATAGATCTTCTGCTTTTTTGCAGGTCACAGAACTCTGTATGTGGGGGTCCGGATGCCACTGGGCCGGCAGAGCCATCGGCACCACCGAACCCATGGCCAGAAGCACCGGAGACGAGGGCGGGGCAAAGGAGCCAGCCAGGGGGACGAAGGCCCGGAGGCCCTGGCCCACGGTAACATCTGGGGAGAGAGGGCAGGTGTGCATAGGGTTGGGCAGGCAGGGAGGCTGAAGGGGCATGTAAAGACATCAGGCAGGTGACGGTCTTCATTCTCTAGCCCTTCGTAGACTTTTCCCAGTTTGCTTCCAAGAAGAAGAAGAAATACCTCTAAGAATCAAAAACAGCTTCCTAAAAACCTCAGTTCAGCCCCCTTCCCCCAGTCAATACATAGAAGGTGAAATTATTTGCCAGAGAATTAGCCTTTCCTTTTGATCAAAATCATCAGATTTTTTAGTTTCTTGTGGATTTTCTTCAAAGAGTCTTACATAATCATTTTTCCTCCCATGAAACTACTTCCAAAGAATAGCTTTTTTTCCCCCCTGGGAGTAAAGAATCTTTTTGATCTGAGTTTTATCTGATTGTCTTCTGTACGTTCCTGAAGTTGGGAGGTCTCCAGGTGCACTGCATATGGCAGGATGCTATTTCTGTTCTGAGTTGAGGCTGGGGGCAGACCTTTCTCTGTGGCTGATTTCCCAGACACACCATCTCAGCGCGTTCAGTTCATTCTCGGCACTGAGGAGGATGAAGAGCATGTGCCCCACGAGCTGTTCACAGAGCTGGATGAGATCTGTCTGAAAGAGGGGGAAGATGCCGAGTGGAAGGAGACAGCCAGGTGAGGCCCTGCAGTGGCCTGAGTCGAGGTCGGCTTGGGCAGGCAAGAGTGTACCTTTCAGCGAGGGACGGGCAGGCCTGCCTTTTATTTCTTCGTGGGAGATGTGATGACTGACACAGGGACTGATGTTCTAGGATCTTCCCTGGAAAGTCTTGATATTTGGCCTCTTTGTCACATCACTGGTAACACCTGTGCCAGTTAACCTTGAGCCTAGAATTGGTGACAGAAACACAGAATGTTTGGGGGATCCTCTCTCATTTGTTTAGGGCCCAGAGTTCACGGGCTCTTGATTTTATAGGTCTAGCTTAGAAGAGGCCTGAGGGGGCCACCTAGGTTTAGACATAGCCTAGCAGACATAGTATGAGCCCGGCCTTTTTGGCAGGTGAACCATAGCATTGTTTAGAGTTTTTTTGGTTATTGTTGTTGTTTTCTTTTTCCGCTGTTCCAAGGCATGTGGAGTTCCCTAGCCAGGGATCAGATCTGAGCCGTAGTTGTAACCTAAGACACAGCTGCAGCAATGCCGGATCCTTAACCCTGTGTTCTAGGCCAGGGATTAAACCCGCGTCCCAGCGCTCCCAAAATGCTGCCAGTCCTGTTGCACCACAGCAGGAACTCAGTTTAGGTTTTAATTTACTGGAAAATCCAGAATTTTTGAGACATCCTATGGGACAATCCAACTTGACAGAGACCTTTGGGATTATAGCCAGCCTGACAGTAGGCTTCCTGGATTAGTTGTAGAGTGACTATGCTTGGCTCAGACCCCAGGAGAGCACTCAGGTGAACAAGGGCCATGTATAGGGCTCTTCTAGACATGTGTAGGGCTCTAGGTGAGCCTTCTGGGTGGTACAAAGCTAGCATGCCTGAGCCTCGGGGGGAGAAGGTAAGGTGGGTAACTAGCAAAGCGTGGCCCTAGCAATCATTGGAACAGCTCTTGCCAGATACTGGCTGAATCTGTGGCTGTGTTCCGTGGGTAGAGAGGATTAAGCAAGCCAATCAACCCGGTACAAGCAAGAAGGCAATTAGTTTTGTCATTCTGTTTTTGCAAACTTCTGAATGTCGCACAGATGGGCTTTTTAAAAAAGAAAAAATCTTATTAATGTGCTTTGTCAGTGTATCCACATGATATAGATTAGATCTTTTAAAACTGCATAGGTAATGTATGTTCGGTATAGAAAATTAGAAGATAAACAAATAGAATGTGAAAATTATGTGCAGTACTACTACCCCAGGGACAATGGTGAATATAACATTTGGTGTCTTTTTCTTTTGTTTCTTTCTTTTTTTAAGGGCTGCACCTGCAGCACCTGGAGCTTCCCAGGCCAAGGGTCAAATCAGTGAGGCCAGGGATCAAATCTGTATCATCATGGATACTAGTCTGGTTTTTAACCCCCTGGGCTGCAATGGAAACTACAGCCTTCGGTATCTTATACATTTGTGTGTTTGTATTTTAAAAATTTTCTTTAGGAGTTCCTGATATGGGGCAGTGGGTTAAGAATTTGACTGCAGCAGCTTGGGTCACTGCAGGAGGTTTGGGTTCAATCCCCAGCCCCGTGCAGTGGGTTAAAGGATCCGGTGTTGCCACAGCTGCAGTGTAGGTCACAGCTGTGGCTCGGATTCAGTCCCTGGCCTTGGAACTTCCATATGCCATGGGTGTGGCCATAAAATTTTTTTCTCTAAATAAAATTGGAATCAAACTATACTCAGTTTTGCTGTTTTATAACCTACTTTTTTTCACTTACCAATGTGCCCTGAACATACAGATTAGATCACAATGTTTGTTATGATTATTTCTTTGTGGATTACATCAAAAACTCTTCTCCTGAAAATTCCTCCATCTCTGTCTCTGGCATCTGGTTGTTTATAATGCTTCCAGGTGGCTGAAGTTTGAAGAAGATGTTGAGGACGGGGGAGAACGCTGGAGCAAGCCTTATGTGGCAACCCTTTCCCTGCACAGCCTCTTTGAGCTCAGGAGCTGCCTTATTAATGGAACGGTCCTTCTGGATATGCGTGCAAATAGCATAGAAGAAATTTCAGGTAAGCTTAGGTGAGGGAAAACAGAGGAATATTTGTGTCCGTTAAGAAGTGTAGTGTAGAGGAGAAAAGAAAGTGGTGGTGTGTCCATAGGCAAGTCTCTTACCTTCTTGACCTTAGCATCCTCAGCTGTGGGATGGGTTTTAGACTAAGAAACTACTGGACCTATTTCACAGGCCTGTTATGGGGTTCAAATGACATGATGTGTGGTTTTCCATTTGCCTGTCTGTTCAGCAGACATTGATTTTGTGTCTGTTTATAATGTTCTAGGCATGGGGAAATAAAGATACAATGGCTATCTTCAAGGAGCTCCCTTTGAGTAAGGAAAATAGCCAGAGAACAGTTAAAATAAGTGATGTGTTTTGGTGATAATTAAGAAGGGGCAACTGGGAGCTGTGCTAAGAAAGGGGCTTAGATTTAGAGACAGAGTTTTAAATATGGCAGCTTGGGAAGACATGTCCAAAACTGAGCCAAAGTACCCCCACTTCTTCCGCGAGATGTGAAGGGGAGATGTCTGATGGAGTTCCCCGGTGTGCCTGAGGTTGTTACTAACGGAGTTTGAGAAACACCTGGGTGCATGTGAAGATTTTTTTTCCCCCTCAACTTGGCTGTTTGGCTGGACAGGCTAAATAAAGATTTCGGCAAACTTTTCTCCATTTCAAGTATCCATGTAATTCTGCTTCCCTGGGATCACAGGGCAGGGTCAGCACTGTGGGCTCCTGTGTTGCCTCCAAAGGCTGTGAGGGAAAGTTATTCCCTGCCTCGTCCAGCTCCTAGTGACTTTGGGCATTTCTTAGTTCATGACTGCATCACTCCAGTCTGCCTCTGTCCTCACCTGGGTGTTTTCTTACCTGTCTCTCTCTCTCCTTTTTTTTTTTTTTTTGGCTTTTTAGAGCCACACCCATGGCATATGGAAGTTCCCAGGCTAGGGGTCGAACCAGAGCTACAGCTGCCAGCCTACACCACAGCCACAGCAACGCTAGGTCTGAGCCTTGTCTGCAACCTACACCATAGCTCACAGCAACGCTGGATCCTTAACCCACTGAATGAGGCCAGGGATCAAATTCACATCATGGACACTAGCAGATTGTACCTCAATGACTTGGGCAGAACTCCTTCACCGTATCTGACCTTGACCTCTTTGGTTTCATGTGTTCCTGTTGGCCCCTGCTTTCCAGACCTGATCTTGGACCAGCAGGAACTGTTCAGTGACATGAATGACAGCATAAGGGTTAAAGTACGTGAAGCCCTTCTCAAAAAGCATCACCATCAGAATGAAAAGAAGAGAAATAACCTCATTCCCATTGTTCGGTCCTTTGCTGAGGTTGGCAAGAAGCAGTCTGATCCACATTCAATGGATAAAAATGGTAAGATTATTAGGAGTAACCGTTTTCTCTCTTTTTTTTTTTCATTTTGTCTTTTTAGGACTGCACCCACAGCATATGAAAGTTCCCAGGCCAGGGGTCAAATTGAAGCTGCAGCTGCTGCTCAGCGCCACAGCCACGGCAACACCAGATCTAAGGTGTGTCTGCGGCTTACACCACAGTTCATGGCAATGCTGGATCCTTAACCCACTGAATGAGGCCAGGTATTGAACCCGCATCCTCATGGATACTAGTCAGATTCGTTACCACTGAACCACAACGGGAGCTCATTTTCTCTTTTTATTAATAAGACATTCAAGAACTAGTTGGAGATGCTGAGTTACTAGAGGGTAGGGCTGTATTTCTCTAACATGCCTTCATGCTCACCTAGCGACAGTCCTTGCTGGTGATTGGTAGGGTGGGACTGGTGACCATCTGTCCCCTGTGGCATTGGGATGCCTGTCTCACGTGGATCTTGTGGACCCCAGGGAAGAGGCTTGTGCCCCAGAATGGCCTCAGAATGATGTGGCCTTTAGGAGATATCCACCTTGGGGATAATTTGGGGCCAGAGGAGGTCAACAGGAGCATTTTAGAAGTAAACAAATGTCTGAGATTAGGGAGACAGAATACACTAATGTAGGCTCTTGAGACAGACTTCCAGGCTTGAGTTTCTGGATGCACTGCTTACCAAGTATGTGACCTTGGGTAACCTCCTAAATCTCTTTAAGTCTCACTTTCTCCTCTGTAAAATAAGGATAATATTAAGGTCTATGCCATCAGTTTATTATGAGGCTTCAATAAGTTAATCCATGGAAAGCCTGTAGGCAAATGCATGGTGGGTTGTAAACATTCGGTGAATTTCAGCTGCTGACTAACTTCCTTTTCCGTAGTCAGATCAGGGCCAAATCTATACAGCTCTCCTTATCCCCACATTTACTGAATCATAGTGATGCACTAAGTCTTAGGGGATATGCCTGGGAATCTGTATATTCGAAAAGTTCTCCATAGGACTTTCTGATTTTTACTCCTGGTTAAAGGTTATTGCCTTTAATAGAGGAGGAAAAGAGGGTCACAAACGGTTCAGGAATGGAGTCCCCGCTGTGGCTCAATGGGATTGGTGCCTCTCTGCAGCACCAAGGACACAGGTTTGATCCCTGGCCTGGCACAGTGGGTTAAAGGGTCTAGCATTGCAACTGCGGCTTGGATCTGGTCCCTGGCCCTAGGCACTCCATATGCTACAGGGCAGCCAAAAAAGGAAAAAACAAAAAACCCAAACAGTTCGGGAAGAAGGTTGAGGAGTAAGTAGTTAGACCTTTGTCCCCCCTTTACCACTAACTAGTAGGTAAGAGGTACCTGCGGGTCCCAGCTTCGTAGTCATCTGAGCCTCTTCTCTGAGTGGCCTTGGCAGGAGTTAGACATGGCCAAGCAATGATGGACGGGGTGTGTCAAAGGAGAAAAGGGCGGCACTAGGAGAATTCTGTTTGGTTTTCTCCAAATAGGTCAAACTGTGTCTCCTCAGTCCGTTCCGACTGCAAATCTTGAAGTTAAAAATGGAGTGAATTGTGAACACAGTCCAGTGGACTTAAGCAAGGTGAGCAGAGATGTGGGAATTGGTGTACAGGCCTTCGCATACCTCCGGTAGAACCCAGAGTCTAATGGCTGGAGGCTGGGTAAGCTTTGGCATGTCACCACCCTTTCTCCAGGACCAGAGCCCCTTCTGCAGAAAAGGAGGCCTATCTGCTCATGTCTTCTTCCTTTCCAGCCCAGGTGGGCCTGACTCATCAGTTTGTTCCCCGGAATCAACACGCTAAAACCGACTGGCCGCCAATAATCCTCCCTGCCACACAGCTCCTGCTGTTTCAGAATCTTTTGCTGGGACCTAGTCTCCAGCAGCTCCCTCTTAGCTCCAAGGGTTTTGCTGAAACAGTATTTTTTCTACTGTCTCCCAAAACTGCTTCATGGTTGAAATTCTTCTTGGGGACTGGGGCTCTGGTGTCCAAGGCCTGCCTCAGGAGCAGGGCTCTGTTGCAGCTTCTGGCTTGAGACTACATCTCACCTTGCTCTGGTTTCTTCTAGACACTCTTTCTAAAACACAGGTAGTGTCATGTCACTTCTCAGTTCATAAGTCTCCCTGAAACCGACAAACAGTCAAGTGTTTTAAAGTGGAAATAATTTGATGTAGAACTTCAAAAACGTTCTTCTTTGAGGAGGCATGGTGGAACTCAAACCTGAGCCCCCGGATTTCAGTTCTCTCTCTTAGAAGCTGTTGTCCTGGGCCAGTCAGCTTCCCCTCTCTGGGTCTCAGTTGCTTCTTCTTCATCTTTTTTCTTTTTGCACTATCAGGGCCGCACCCGTGGCATATGGAGGTTCCCAAGCTAGGGGTCTAACAGGAGCTGTAGCTGCCAGCCTTCACCACAGCCGCAGCAATGCCAGATCCAAGCCACGTCTGCAACCTACACCACAGCTCACGGCAATGCCAGATCCTTAACCCACTGAGCAAGGCCAGGGATCGAACCCTCACCTCATGGTTCCTAGTCAGATTTGTTAACCACTGAGCCACGACGGGAACTCCTTTTTTTTTTTTTTTAATAAAAATGAGGCTAATTAGACCTATCTTATCCACCTTAACAGAGCTACTGCAAGGATGAAGTGAAATAGTGTGAGAAAATATGTTCCGGAGTTCCCGTCGTGGCTCAGTGGTTAACGAATCCGACTAAGAACCATGAGGTTGCAGGTTCGATCCCTGGCCTTGCTCAGTGGGTTAAGGGTCTGGCATTGCCGTGAGCTGTGGTGTAGGTTGCAGATGTGGCTCGGATCCCGCATTGCTGTGGCTGTGGTGAAGACCGGCAGCTACAGCTCCTGTTAGATCCCTAGCCTGGGAACCTGCATATGCCGCGAGTGCGGCCTTAGATAAGGCAAAAAGACAAAAAAAAAAAGAAAAGAATGTTCCGCCATAAAGTGATGTATGAATGTCAGTTGAGGATGTGTGAGGTTATGGCCCCCAGACTGTCAGGGGTTCTTTTGCGTTTTCAGGTGGACCTTCATTTCATGAAGAAAATTCCCACTGGAGCAGAGGCCTCGAACGTCCTGGTTGGAGAGGTGGACTCTCTGGACCGCCCCATTGTTGCCTTTGTGAGGCTGTCTCCGGCCGTCCTTCTCTCAGGCCTGACAGAAGTGCCCATCCCAACGAGGTAGAGGCCAGGACTGCAAAGCTCAGTGCGTTCTGTGCAATGAACAGGTTTATGTGAGTGCTGGTGGAGGAAACCAGCTAATGCCAACATTTAGGATTAATTAATTTGGAGAATGCTATTGAAGATTCAGCAGTGGTCTCAGAAAACTGGGGTGCATTTGATTAAGCTCTGTGCAGAAGAATTGTAAGCCTTCTAAGCCTCTGTCTGCACAGTTTCTATGACCTTGGAAATGGAGAACCGAAGGGCATCCAAAGGGCACAGCAGCAGCCCCTCACTTGTTAGGATGGGGGGGCCTGTCTTGCTCTCGCAGCTCTGCAGAGCCGTATCCTAGGCAAACGTCTCTGAGCAAAGGTATTGATGTCTCTTTCCACCATTCTGGTAGGATTTGTATGGTTTGCAAATAGGTCCACGTTTGTTCAAAAGGCTATTCATACGCTCTGAAGGCAGTGATTCAGAGCCCCATTAATTACAGAGTATTCAGGTGACCAGGACACAATTCAGACTCCTCTGTAGGGCTTGATCCTTTCAACTACCTTATCCCTCTCTTCTCCCCATCATTTTCGTATTAGACCGATGAATTCAAGGTTCAGATAACCTTGAATTTGCACTACAATGCCATGTTTTGAAAAAGCCTCCTTTCTATAGCAAGGAATTGCGTCTATGGAAACCTTGAGTATTATAATAACCACATTATTGAGTGGAGTCATGCAATAGCTTCCAATGCCTGTAGCTATTAGGTCAAGGCTACTTGATTGCTCCATCATTAGTCTGTCTTTAACTGAAGGTACGTACTGTGATTTCTGATAGGAAAGAGAAAGGTTCTGCTGTTTAGAGAAGAAAGTAAGATGCCACTTCTTTATGTTTATTTTATGTTTAATTTCATACTCTGTGTGTGTTTCCAGATTTTTGTTTATCCTATTGGGTCCAGTAGGGAAAGGTCAGCAGTACCATGAGATTGGCAGATCCATGGCCACCATCATGACGGATGAGGTACGCGCACCACTTCTGCTCTTCATGCATTCATCTCATACATACATATTTATTTATTTATTTATTTATTTTTGGCCTTTCTGTCATTTTAGGGCCGCACCTGTGTGGCATGTGGAGGTTCCTAGGCTAGGGGTCCAATCGGAGCTGTAGCCACTTGCCTATGCCACAGCTCACGGCAACGCTGGATCGTTAACCACTGAGCAAGGCCAGGGGTCGAACCCACAACCTCATGGTTCCTAGTCGGATTCATTAACCACTACGCCACGATGGGAACTCCTCATACATATTTATTGAGTATTTACTCTGTGCCAGTCACTGTGCTAGTTGTTGGGGATAAAATAATTATAGTCTCAATGTCTGCTGGAAAGCAGTTCAGGTCATGTCTCTGAGGACCAAGACCTCTGGGGGACTTTGTTTCATCTGTCATCTTTCCCATTTTGAATAGTCAAGAATGCAGAGAAATCTTTTTTCTGGGAAAATTGTTATTGCCAAGTAGAATACCTAGAGAGAAAGAAATTAAGAATGACTTAACTTTCTAGAGAAGATGGTTAACTGAATGCATCTAAGCTATGTATATAAAGAAACCTCATTCCCATTTCACATAAGTGAGACAAGTTAGTATAAAGGTCAGAGGGAGGCTCCTGGGCACGCTAACGTGAATGTGCCGAGGTTACTAGACATTTCAGCTGCCATGGTCTTGAACCAACCCCCCTGGTGAGGACTGGACTGTCAGGTAAGTTGCCGAGTCGGGCTTTCAAGTCATATTTCTTAGCATGTGGAGGGAGGTGGGGCTGTGTTTTATCAGCTCTCCTTGATTGGGAGGCTTATTATTTCATGGAGGATCTTCACTACTGATTAATTCCTTGTAGGTTTTCCAACCATTGTGATCAGGAAAATCTCCCCATGCGTCTTGGCTTCTGTTTCATTCTTTGAGTAGATAACAGAATTTTAAAACCTTAGAGTTATGTCTTATCTCTTCCTATACTAATAGACATATATTTAGTTCTTTTTGCCCCATCTAATCTTCTCATTCATTTTTTTATCCTTTTATCCTTGCACTTCTCTAAGTGCGAAAGTTATCTACATTTCAGATCCCCATGACACAGATAAAAATGGAAAGATGGTTTTATCCATCCTTCCCCATATCAACTGGTGATTGTTTTAAGTAAAGCGACTTTCAGTTTTCCTGAGGGTTTTATCTTCTCTGTAGATTTTTCATGATGTGGCATATAAGGCAAAAGAGCGTGATGATCTCTTGGCGGGGATTGACGAGTTCCTAGACCAGGTGACGGTGCTCCCCCCAGGGGAGTGGGACCCCTCCATTAGAATTGAGCCACCCAAAAACGTCCCTTCCCAGGTAATGTATGCACGTGAGCCAGCAGTGGTGGGTTCGTGTCACTTACTGACCCTGTGTGTGTATGCTAAATAAACTGAGCCATGGTTCTGTTTCGGGGCCCCTAGAATGTCAGAACAGTAATAAAATATGAATATTCAGCAACATAGATTGGCTCAGGTATGGTGGTATCAGTGGCATTGCCCTGGGATGAATTTTAAGCCAACTTTTGAAGGATTGGTGTGGAATTGCAGAGAGGAGAGGGGAGGACATTTCTTAAAGAGTATATCCTGAATGAAGCCATTCAATGAAAAGAGTAAGTTGTGGGGAGAGAGCAAACAGTTGCCCACACTTTTTTTTAAATGACTATACCCATGGCATATGGATGTTCCCCAGCTAGGGCTCGAACTCATACCTCTGCAGTGACCCAAGTGGCTGCAGTCAGATTCTGAAACCACTCTGCCACACCAGGAACTCCTCCCACTTTTTTTTTGAGACATTAAAGAGAGAAGGGAGCTTCCCCTGTGCACTAGTCCCTAGGGGAGATGCTTTACATGTGCTAATTCAGTCTTCCCAGCAACACCTCCTAAGAGGGACTGTTATCCTTCGTTTTACAAATGAGAAAAAAAAAAAAAGTCTTCAAGCTTTTAAGGCAGTGATTACACTGAGGCCGATTTGAGACTTGAACTTAGATCATATCTGATGCCAAAGTCTCCACTTTTCTGTTTCTGGGCAATGCAGAGTTAAGAGTCAGGCACTAGTAGAGAGGAGGAATTTATGTATGTATATTCCCCCCTGCCCAGGAAAATTGATAAACTGCCCCAAGTCAGTAAATGTATTTGAAACTTATAATAATCACTTGGGTATCAGGGGACTGTTTTTGGATTTCCTTATCACCATTCCCCCAGAGAGCAGGAGGAAAGACAGAGCAGAAGGCTGACTTTGCTAATATTGTGGTATTTTGTTAAAAGGAGAAAAGGAAAATGCCTGGAGTTCCAAATGGAAATGTGTGCCACATAGAACCAGAACCACACGGAGGCCACAGCGGGCCAGAACTTCAGCGCACCGGGCGGTAAGTCTGGGATTTCACAGCCGATGCTGGACACGGATTGTGTAAAACAATAAGTTATCTTTTTTGCTTTCAGCCTTCTCTGTAGTATCTTTATTGGCTGGGGATGACTTTTCAAATGGAGCACTGACTCTTAAGTATTACAAATATTTCAAATATTGTTTTCATTCAATCAAGTTTCCCAAACCACCCACAATGTTTTCTCACTTCCCGTCCTTCCCCCACATTGTTCCCTCTGACTTGAACCCTTGTCCCCTTCTTCATCTCCTGGCTAACTGCTCCTTATCCTTTGTCTCAGCTTAGGTGTCACTTCCTTGTGCAGCCTTCCAAGGCACTCTTATAGAGGAAATTAGGTGTTCCTGCTATGTGGTGTCACAGCCTTGAGCTCTGTCCCCTGCCCACCCACCACCCTCAGCCCAGCCCCTGTTAACATACTTTATTATTATTTCTTGATTCACTGTCTTTCCTGTCAGAATGTTTGCTCCATGAGGGCAGGGACCTCATTATATTCCTAGCACCCAGCACAATGCCCTGCACAGAGTAGGTACTCAATTAATATCTAATGAATGAATGGACACTTTTAGAATGATGCCTGTTCTGTAGCATTTGAATGGATAAGGCATGGATAAATATCAATTGGCTATTTTAAGTTAAAAAACCCTTTGGGAGTAGGGAAATGTGTACCATGTTAGGTGTGTGCCTCAGAATGGACAGTCTATGCTCGGATTTTAAGGGTGGATGTCAAAGATGATGTTCTCTATGGTAGGTGAGGAAAGCAGGTCCCCAGACTTGGATGCTTTATACTCCAGTCAGGAGGGTAGCAAAAGAGGATGATACCTGGGGTTGGTGTGGCATGCAGAGATGTCCGCCAGAGTGTGGGAGAAGGTTGAGACTATGGTTCCAGCTCTGTAAGTTGTGGTTGTGTTTAAGAAGGATCCAATGGGAGGAGATTCTCAGGACAGAACTCAGATGATGGAAAGCAGCTTTTCTTTTTTAATTTTTTTTTTTTTTTTTTTTTTTGGCCATGCCCGCAGCATGTGAAAGTTCCCAGGCCAGGGATCGAACCCATACCACGGCAGCGACCCAGGCCACTTCAGTGACAATACCAGATCCTTAACCCAGTGCACCGCAAGCGAACTCCTGGAAAGGAGCTTTTACTGTCCTCTGTTCTGTTCCTTTCACCTTATTTTTCTCCCTTGCCTGAAGTCGCTTTCTTATTTCCCTGTCCTCAGTACTCTACCCCATGGAAACTCAAGTTTTGTTTGTTTTTTGTTTTAATTGTGGAGAGTGATTTATTTTTCCACTCTTGGAAGTTCAAGGAGAGGACAGGAGAAGAGTCTGAGAAGCAAGGGAGAAGACACTAGTAGTGTCTTGATGGGGAGTATGCTTCCTGGTTGTCCTGGATGGAGGGATGTACTAGAGGGTGGAATAGATAACTGGCTCTGGGGAGGGATCCCTGGAGGAGAGGAGGAGCCCTTTGATGGAAGCGTCACTGAAAAGAGGGAGCAAGCTCCAAGAGTAAGTTTCATATTTTCTTTAAAGTTTGGAGGAGGTCTGAATTGGTATTGAGAAGTGGTTCAAAGGAAGCATCTGCCTTAGAGGAGGTGGCGTTTTTTAAGGGGAAGGGGCTTGGGTATGGATTGATAGAACTTCAGAGTTATGATTTATCCTTTTGAATGTAAAGGGTGTCCACACCCCAGGACTTAGAATTTGATAGCAGAAATGAGGCCAACAGTTTTTCTCCAAATACATGATCCAGATAGAGGTGAGAGCTTATCTTTCTTTTGGTGTCAGAAGGCGGAGAATAGGAGTTCCCACCATGGTGCAGTGGATTAATGATCTGGCTTGTCTCTGTGAAGCACCAGTTTTGATCCCTGGCCTGGCAGCTTGGGTTAAGAGTCCATTGTTGCTGTAGCTGTGGTGTAGGTTGCAGCTCTGGCTCGGATTCAATCCATGGCCCTGGGAACGTCCATATCCAAAAAAAAAAGAGGAAAATAAAGTAGGTCCCAGGCCTTCAGGGGGTCTGGGAGTCCATTAGATTGGATTTCAATGGTTAAAGAATCTTGGAAATGCTGTCTGACATTCCCAAAGAGAGTCCCATATAGCCAGGACTGTCACACACTTTATCACCGACCCCAAGTGTGAGGAGCTACTGGAATCAAGCTGAAAGGAAGGGTTATCTGGACTTAGAGCCTCAATCTGTTTGGTGTGGGAGATGCTGCCTCCTCCTGAGCTCTGGAAGTTTTCCTCAAGCCCGTGACCTTCCTGCCCTTGGAGCCATTTTAGGCCAGGCGACCTAATGCCTGTATCAGGGACTATAATTCATGCCAGCTCTGGCCTCTTTCCTGGTCTCACCCCATAGGGCTGAACAGGAACCTTCTCCTGCAGATGGACATTGTAGAATTTTCTGGATCTCCCTGGACTGCACAGATTAAACATTAGCCTGGGTCTTATCATTCTTCATACTGTTAGCTGTGTTTCTTTGAGGTGTGTGCAACCTGGGGACGCCTCATTGGATGCAGAGGTGTTAAGATGCGGCAGCATAGGCTCTAAGAGTAGGGACGGAAGGCAGAGTTGAAAACAGCCTGAGTTCTCTGTGATGTGACGTGCTGAGCCAGAGCTCAGACAGCGTCTTGGGCTCCCTGATGCTGACGTAGGCAGTGATGCTGGGTGTTCCTGTATGGAATGAAGAGGAAAGTCTGACCAGAGGGTCCCTGGGCCAGAAGCATCCCAGCAGAGAGGATACTCTGGAGAGGGATTTTCCAAGCTGGATGTATGTGCCTCGTTGGGGCTGCCACTTTCAGGAAGGGTTAATGAGGAGAAGGATCAGGAGCGGCTATCTCGATGATCCCCACTCCCCACACTTCAAACAGGTTTCTTCCAAAGCCCAGCAGACAAATGGATGGCTGGCCTGTCCCTAAAGCCCTCCTGAGAGGGCTTCCTAAGTCAGTGCTCCAGAGCCTAGTGACCCTCTACATGGGTAAGTCCGTCCTTTCTTACATCAAGTTTAAATTCATATCCTCTGTGCCTCCTGCCCTGCCCCCTGCCAAACCAGTGAACCGAACATCAGGGTGGTGTTGAGATGGAAAGGGAGTCTCAAATGTGGAGGGAAGTGCTCGAGTCTGATTGCTGCCTGTCCTAGATGTGCGATTGCAGTCTACGTGTGTGAGGGTGAGGCTGACTCCAGAAACAGTGTTCAGAGGTCATTTTATGATTTTATAGTCAGACCATCAATAGGAGCCTCAGATCTTTTCTCTCCCCTTTCAATCACTGCTAGGCAGATTGATGTCCTTCCTTCCTTCCTCCCTCCCTCCGTCCCTTCTTTCCTTTCTTTGTTAGGGCTGTACCTGCAGCATATGGAGTTCCCGGGCTGGGGTTCTAATCAGAGCTGCAGTTGCTGGCCTACACCACAGCCACAGCCATGCGGGATCCACATCTGCGACTTACACTGCAGCTCTCAGCAATGCCGGATCCTTAACCCACTGAGCGAGGCCAGGGATTGAAACTGCATTGTCACGGATAGTAGTCGGGTTTGTAACCTGCTAAGCTACAATGGGAACTCCTTTTTTTTTTTTTTGGTCCTCCCTTTCTGTGGCTTCTAATAAACACGTTTCACATAAATCTTTTGCCTGTTACCCAAAGGCCTGCCTGCCTGAAGGCTCCTCCCACATCCAGGAGGACCAGTCACGGCAGCATCATAGGATGAGGCTCATCACTGCAGAAGGTTATTCTCCCAGAATATAGTACCCTTCAGAGGAAGGGCATTGGTGATTAGGAGGTGATATTTACATGTACTAAAGATGCTCTGTTGTTTATATGTCTGTTCAGTTTAGTTGAATTTATTTTATTGTTGGACTTCCTAAAAATTGTTTCACAATTCAAAAATAAATAAATAAATATAGATGGTATCTTGGGTAAGGACCTGGAAACATTTGAATCTTGCCCCAGACTCATGGCGGCTGCGTGTAAGATCCCTGAGGGGTTGTCTACCCAGAGGAGCGAGCAGGACCAAGTGACACTTGATTACAAACTATAGCCTTGGTCCCAAACCAGAGGCAGAGAGCAGGTGGGTCATATGGAACAGTGTCTGCTCTGTGTCCACCTGCACAGCCGTGGTACCTGGCTAGATGACAGGGAGAGTTTCAGATGGAGGAAGAGAGCTGGCTGGGCCTTTCCCCTGGCATCTAGGTCCCCACCCACATGGGACACCTCTAGGCTCCTGGTCAAAGAGAAGGTAAGAGCTAGCTAGCCAAGCCTCCTTTCATGACCCTGGAGGAGGGCTTGAGGGGATTTTTTTTTTTTTAATTTATTATTATTTTTTTTTTGCCTTTTGTCATTTTAGGGCCATACCCACCGCATATGGAGGTTCCCAGGCCAGGGGTCTAGTCAAAGCTGTAGCCACTGGCCTACGCGCAGCCACAGCAACGCAGGATCTGAGCCGCGTCTGTGACCTACACCACAGCTCATGGCAACGCTGGATCATTAACCCATTGAGCAAGGCCAGGGATCGAACCCGCAACCTCATGGTTCCTAGTCGGATTTGTTAACTCCTGCGCCACGACAGGAACTCTTTAAGTTTTTTATTTTAGAAAATTTCACACATATAGACAAAAAGAGAGGGTATGGATTTCCTGCCATGGTGCAGTGGGTTACAAATCTGACTGCAGTGGCTTGGGTCCCTGTGGAGGCATAGGTTTGATCCCTGGCCTGGTGCAGTGCGTTAAAGGATCCAGCATGGCCGCAGCTGTGGTCTCAGCTGTGACTTAGATTCGATCCCTAGCCTGGGAATTTCCATATGCTGCTGTGTGGCCATAGAATTAACAAAAGAAAAAAGAGGGATGATAGTATAATGAACCCATCAGTAGTTATCAACATTTTGCCAGTCTTGCCTCATCTATTTCTCCTCCCTTAATTGTTTTATTTTTATGTTTTCTAGATTATTTTAAACCAAATCACCAGTAGCATGGTCATTTCACCTGTAACTACTTGAGCAGGTATCTCTGTTTCATAAGGACATTTTAAAAAACAACTATTATGCCATTATAAAATCTAACAAAATTAACAGTAATTCTTTACATTGTTTCATGCTTAGTCCATATTCAAATTTTCATAATTGTCTTAGCAACATCTTTTCAGATTTCAGTTGTCTGACATAGGATCCCGTGGAAGTTCGCATTTGCTTATGTGCGCATTCTATGACAGCCCTCCTTCCTTTTTTCCCTCTGCCATTACTTGTAGAAGGAACTCAGTAATTTGCCCTGGAGAATGCTGAACAGCTCTTTCTGTTACTCTGTTACTCACCTGACAACTTCCTCCTTGTGCAGTGATCCTACTCTTAGAAAAAGTGCCCTCGTCTGGGCGTACCTCTCCTGCTTGAGGTAGGACATTGTGCTCTTGATCTGTCTCCTTCTTGGGAAGTGGAGAGGGGTCCTACAGTCCTGCCACCAAGTCCTGTTGAATCTGCCTCCCAATTAGCCTTTGAATGCACACACTTCTCTTTCCAGTCCACGGCCTCCAGTCTTGCCCCATGTTCCATTTATCACACCCCTGCCAAAGTGACCCAGAATGCCTGCTTATTTATGCCACCTCCCTGTTTATAGTCTTTCAGGACCTGACACGTCATCAGGATGAAGTTCTAGTTCTTTTTTATTTTTTTTGTCTTTTTGCCTTTATGTAGAGCCGCACCCGCGGCATATGGAGGTTCCCAGGCTAGGGGTCTAACAGGAGCTGTAGCCGCCGGCCTTCGCCACAGCCACAGCAACGCGGGATCCGAGCCGCGTCTGCAACCTTCACCACAGCTCACGGCAACGCCGGATCCTTAACCCACTGAGCAAGGTCAGGGATCGAACCCGCAACCTCATGGTTCTTAGTCGGATTCATTAACTACTGAGCCACAAAGGGAACTCCTCTAATTCCTTTTTAGAAGGCCCTTTGTGACTCAGTTTTTCCAGCATTTCCAGGATGATGTTCCAGCATCCCTGTTGATATTTGCCCCTCTCTTTCAACACCTTGACCCCGCCATGTGCTCTCACCTCCAGATGTCATCTGTGCCAGCCTCTCTCCTTATCTGGCTAATTCCTGATCCATTCTCCAGTCCCCACTGAAATGGCCTTCCCTGTTCTTTGCTGCCCTGGTGCCCTCACCATCCTGCCTGTCCCCTGCTCTAGACTGTTGGTCCTACAGAGAAGGGCTGTGTTTGCCTTGCTACTGCTGCCTCTCCAGTACCTGGCACAGAGTCTGGCATGAAATATCTGCTACTACTTGTCAACTGCATGAATGAATATTATGCTAATTTCTCAAGAGTAGGGTGGCTAGTTGTTCAGAGTAGAAACGTACATGTAATGGGGCTTTTTAACTAGAAAACATGTAATAAAACTAACAATTTTAATACCTCAGTGGTTTTGCACATTTCCTCTTAACAGCTCAGAATTTGTAGTGTGAAGCTAATACTTAATTTCAGGTTAAATTTTTGGAACTTTTATGAAATGGGTAATAGGTACGCCCAAATTAATTCTTTTCCTGCTTGGGATAATCATTCAAATTCATGTCCTTGGTTACAGATAGAATCTGTGCTGGCCCCAGAGAGATCTCTTGTACTTGGGGTCAAATAGAAGCCAAAACCTTACTTTGAATATTTGAAGTGCTTTCAGATGTGTGCTGTTCACGTGCTTTTGTGGGAGAGGAACTATGTAGAGGCCTGTCTGCCATGTTTCCACAGGCTCTTTGGGGGCTTGGTGCTGGACGTCAAGCGGAAGGCCCCCTGGTACTGGAGCGACTACCGAGATGCACTCAGCTTGCAGTGTTTGGCCTCCTTTCTGTTCCTGTACTGTGCCTGCATGTCGCCTGTCATCACCTTTGGGGGGCTGCTCGGAGAAGCCACTGAGGGACGCATAGTAAGAACTTTTCACCGCTTCTAATGGCCCCAAACAAGAGTAAAAATATTATAGCGGCAGCCACATCTACTGGGAGGGAAATTCCCTGGGCGAGGACTGAGGAGATTGGATTCTTTGTGCTGAATTACTGTGGTCTTCTGGCTTCATCTCAGCTCTCCCTTTAGAACAGACCCACTTCGGCTTGAATAGCAGTTTCACTAGCGGATTGCCCAGTTGCTCTGACCATTGCTCCAAGGATGGAAAATGACATATCATGTCATTTGGAACTAAGATTTAAGGTGACTCTAATGACAGCTCGTAGTGTGATTGGTATCGTGGTGCTTTCTCTGTGCCTTTATAGATATTGAGTTGAGTCATGCAGAACAGGACTTAGTTAAAGACTCACATCTGGATGGATTTGGGTGCCTGAATTATCGAAACAGTATCCGTTTATAGCAGAATTAAGCTGTGTACACATCGCTCTTGCTAAGACACAATACAAGCAGATGACTTGTCAGGCATACTGGAGAGCTGGGTTGGGAATGTACATAAGCCGTCATCTCTCATTGCGGACGGGCGCTGGATTCAATGATGATTTTTTTTTGCCCTTTCAGAGTGCAATTGAATCCTTGTTTGGAGCCTCCATGACTGGGATTGCCTATTCCTTGTTTGCTGGACAGGCTCTCACCATCCTGGGAAGCACTGGGCCAGTGCTTGTGTTTGAAAAGATTTTGTTCAAATTCTGCAAGTAAGACATTTGATTTTCTGCAAACTCTAACTGGATGTGTCATTGTACATTAGAGTTGAATGCTAGGGGCCTTGGCGAGTGTAAGCAGGCAGATATTCTGGACCCTGAAAATAGGAAGGAAGAACATGGTTTGGTCTGTTTCCTTTCCTTGCCCCCAGGTAGGAACATACCTAAAATAACAGATCTCCTGTTAATAAATAACATCCCTCAGTCACTATTGAAATCTTGACTTTCTATCTTTCAAAAACTTTCCCTAGCTAATCCAGACTCCTCCATTTCCATTTCAAGTCAATTTTTATTTGACCTAATATTAGTTGCCATGAACTGTGGCATAGGTCGCAGACACAGCTCTGATCTGGTGTTGCTGTGGTTGTGATGTAGGCTGGCAGCTGCAGCTCCGATTCAGCCCCTAGCCTGGGAACCTCCATAGACCGTACCTGTGGACCTTAAAAAAAAAGAAAAAAAGTAGCAGCACGTGGAGCAAGGGCCAACTTTCTTTTTATTTTTTTGTCTTTTTGTTGTTTTAGGACTGCACCCGCGACATAAGGAGGTTTCCAGGTTAGGGGTCCAGTTGGTACTATAGCTGCCAGCCTATGCCAGAACCACAGCAACGCGGGATCCGAGCCGCGTCTGCAACCTATAGCACAGGTCACGGCAACCCCAGATCCTTAACCCACTGAGCAAGGCCAGGGATCGAACCCACAACCTCATGGTTCCTAGTCAGGTTTGTTTCCGCTGCAGCCCTTTTTTGTAACTGCAAGAAGAGGATCTTGGAGTTCCCGTCGTAGCGCAGTGGTTAACGAATCCAACTAGGAACCATGAGGTTGCGGGTTCGATCCCTGCCCTTGCTCAGTGGGTTAACGATCCGGCGTTGCTGTGAGCTGTAGTGTAGGTTGCAGACGCGGCTCGGATCCTGCGTTGCTGTGGCTGCGGCGCAGGCCAGTGGCCACAGCTCCAATTAGACCCCTAGCCTGGGAACCTCCACATGCCGCGGGTGTGGCCATAGAAAAAAAATGACAAAAGGCAAAAAAAAAAAAAAAAGAAGAGGATCTTAATCACATTGGGCAGTAACAGCAGAATTGTGGGGGGACAGTGTTTAGTTTCTTCACATTCCATGTCCTTGCTGTGGCAAATACCACCTATAAAGCAAATCTGTGTCACAGCTATCTCAGGGCAGCCTTCAGGGGCAAAGTGCAGTCAGAAGTAGGGACAAGCTGGGCTGCAGTACTGGGACGGATAACATGAGGTGAATTAACCACATTTCTGGCTCTTTGCCTCCTAATGTCATCCACTCACGATTTCTGATGGACTTGGGCTTATTTCAGAGACTACGCTCTTTCATACCTCTCGCTGCGAGCTTGTATCGGACTATGGACTGCCTTCCTGTGTATTGTCCTCGTGGCAACTGACGCCAGTTCTCTTGTCTGCTACATTACTCGCTTCACTGAAGAAGCCTTTGCCTCCCTGATTTGTATTATTTTCATCTATGAAGCAATAGAAAAGCTGATTCACCTGGCAGAGACCTACCCCATCCACATGCATAGCCAGCTGGACCACCTTAGCCTGTATTAGTAAGTATGCTTTCTGCTTGCCCTTTTTTTTTTTTTTTCAAATAAAGCAAAGGGCCTGAGGATAATGGCTGATAGTGTGTCAGGCAGTGCTTGTAGTTTCTGTTAAGGAAGTAAGTGCCTTGGTCCTCTGCGAAACAGAGCTCAGACATGGATGTAGAGACCTGGAGGGCTGCCAGGAGTAGAAGAGTCAAAAATGATCCATTGATGGGGAGGACGAACCAAGAGTGAAACTCAATAGGGGATTTGAGAAATGGTTTCCAGAGCCTGTCTTTGGGGCTCAGGCATTGACACAAAAATAGGCTGCAAATATAGCAGAGAGTTCAGGTTAGTTGTTGGGAGGTATTACCAGGGATGATGCAGCTTCCATTGTAGCCCCCAGAGGCTCTGACTTTCATTTATTTTTTTGTCTTTTTAGGGCTGCACCTGTGGAATATGGAGGTTCCTAGGCTAGAGGTCAAATCAGATCTACAGCTGCCAGCCTACACCACAGCCACAGCAACGTGGGATCCAAGCCAAGTCTGCGACTGACACCACAGCTCACAGCAATGCCAGATCCTTAGCCCACTGAGTAAGGCCAGAGATCGAACCTGCATCCTCATGGATCCTAGTCAGATTCCTTTCTGCTGAGCCATCATGGGAACTCCAGCTCTTTTAGAGCAAGAATGTGGTGGTGGTTTGAGAAGTGAGATATCTAGGCTTGGGGTGGCTGGTGAGAGCCAAACAGGGTATCTGTTCCTCCTGGCTGTGTATGAATTTCATAGGAAGAGTCTAAGACATAGAAAGTAAGCAAGGGAACTACCAAGGCTCTTGCTGGTCCCATTAGATGCCAAACTTGGTTGTCAGCACAATTTAACCCAAGATCCACCTTCTGATTTGAGTTCAGTTTCAGTGATGATTGACTGAAGAGTCAGGGTGTGGCTGGGTCTCAGTGAATAGGACTGGCCTCAGGGGTCTAAAGTGGCTGAAGGAGAAATAACGTGGGCTTTGACAATGCCTTTATCCCTGTCATGGCTAGAAATATTTAACTGAATACTTGGCCTCTTCCCTCAGGAATTGTTTTTCTCCTCCCACCCCCACCCCCGCCCCAGCTGCAGGTGCACTGTCCCAGAGAATCCAAACAACCACACCTTGCAGTACTGGAAGGACCACAACATCGTGATAACAGAAGTGCACTGGGCCAACCTGACTGTTAGCGTAAGTCTGGGTGCTGCCGGGTGGCTCAGCCTTGTGACTGCCAGGCTCAGGGGGGCCTTCTGGGTAGAAGTGTGGTAGCCCTTTCACACACTCTGGCATTCGCAGAAATAAACCTTTTAAGAAAAGTATTCTTGCTTTCCTTTCCCCTTCAGAACTCTCTGGTACATAAAGGGGAAGGAAGATTACCTGTCTTCTCTCCCACATGCTCCCTCCCCAGTGACCCTCCACTGAGGATGTGTGGGGGTGAAATCAGGTGGGATGGGGAGCAGATCCAGGTTTTATTGGGCTTGAAGAGCGTTCATGTTTGGAAGTCCTCTGTACTAAAAGTAATACAAACTGCTAGGGCCCTCCCAGAACCTCATGTTTGCTCGGGACAGTTCTGGCTTCATTTACAAAAGTGTTGTAGTTAGGGCCCCAAGGGGCCGGTGCTGGCGAGAGCCCCACAGCTGCGTGGAGGGCAAGCAGATGCCACAGGCAGCCTGCGCTTCCCAGCAGCTGTGGACTCCCTTGTACCTGCTCTCTGTCACCCAAAATGCTTGTTCCCCCAGGAGTGCCAGGATATGCATGGTGAGTTCACGGGCTCTGCGTGCGGCCACCACGGACCCTATACTCCCGATGTGTTCTTTTGGTCCTGCATTCTCTTCTTCACCACCTTCATCCTCTCCAGCACCTTGAAGACATTTAAGACAAGCCGCTATTTCCCAACCAGAGTAGGTAGCACGCTTTTGCATTTCTTTCCTGTTAGACTTCAAATAGCCTCTTTTCATCCTCCATGCTGCTGGAGATTGGCAGGTGCAGGGCTCCAGATGTCCTGAGGAGCCACGCTGTGACTCTCTCTTCTTCCTGTGTCCAGCAGCCTCTGTCCTAGCTGTGTGGTCTGGGGTGAGGGGTGAATCCTTAAAAGGTTTTGATTGAAAAATGTCAGGTGAGTTTAAGTCTGTGGTAGTGTTCTCTAAGAGCGATTGTCTCCTTTCCAGAACCCTGGGACAGGTGGCACACAGAACTGGAGCTGGCTCCTGGAGAGAATAGATCTTGTTCATGGCTGGGGACACATAAGGGACCCCAGAGTTTCCTCCCAGGGATGGCCCTGGCAACAGCTCACTGTGAGATCACTAGTCACATTGATAGCAGAGGCCAAAACTCTCCTGACTGGGCTTGCGTGATGGTGTGAAGCCTCAGTCCCCTCTCCCTGATGCAGATGGCATTGTCTGCCAGTTTTGGCAGGACAGAATGAGAGGTCTAGGGTAGAGTGGCTGAAGGGGCCTTTGCTTTGAAGAGGAGCTTGAGTCAGGAGGAAACAGTGGCTTTCCTGTATGTGAGGCTTCAATCAGGCACATTTGCAGAGCAGGATGTGTGAATTGGGTGGGGGACTCAATTGATTAGACATTGTGCACATCTTCACAACTAAAACACACACTCAGACATCAGTCAGCCTACACAGTGGTTAAGGGAGGTGCATATCAAATAAGCTCTGGGTTTCCAGTCTGGACAAATAGTTAACAAGTGGCAATTGTGTAATGACTACTTGCTCAGACTTGGGTTAAATGCTACAGGGGATGCAAAAGAAATGTAAAATCTGGTCCCCGTAACAGATATACATGACTATATATAAAATGGATAAACAACAAGGACATGCTGTATAGCACAGGGAACTATATTCAATATCCTGTGATAAACCATAATGGTAAAGAATCTGAAAAAGAAGGTATATATAAAATAGTACATATATATTATATTACATATGTGTTTTATAAAAGAATATATATATACTGAATCACTTTGCCACACACATGAAACGTTTGTAAATTAACTATATGTTAATAAAAAATAAAAATAATAAAATGAACCGTAAAATGTGAATTATATCTCAGTAAAGAGAGTGTGTAATTTAAAAAAATATATGGCCTCAGAAAGGAAGGGAAACCCGTGATACAGCAAGGCTGTAGGAGGCAGTAGTAATTAGTAGGATGCCAACCTGGGATGTCAGTGCCATGGGACTTTGGGCCCCGGGATGGTCAGGGTGGGCTTCGTGGGGGGGCAGCTACCTGTTCAGAGAATTTCTATTAACATTCAGAGGAGAACAAACCAAACCAGGCAAGGGGAGCTGGAAACCTCAGGTTTCAAAGGAAAGCGATATTATATGTGGCTGAGATATATTTGGCTCTGTCTCGTTAGAAGTTCAGATTAAGGGGAGTTCCCGTTGTGGCTCAGCAGGTTTAAGAACCTGATTAGATTCCATGAGGATGTGGGTTTGGTCCCTGGCCTCGTTCAGTGGGTTAAGGATCCAGTGTTGTTGTGAGCAGTGGTGTAGGTCTCAGATGAGACTCAGATCCCACGTGGCTGTGGTGTAGGCCGGCAGCTATAGCTCTGATTCAGCCCCTAGCCTGGGAGCCTCCATATACCACAGGTTCTGTCCTAAAAAGCAAAAAAAAAAAAAGTTCAGATTAAGGATTTCCTGCCATGGTGCAATGGGATTGGCAGGAAATCCCATTGAACCTGGGACACAGGTTCAATCCCCAGCCTGACACAATGTGTTAAGGATCCGGCGTTGCCATAGCGGCAGTGTAGGTCAAAACTACAGCTCCCATCTGATCCCTCGCCAGGGAACTCCACATGAGGCAGGGCGGCCAGAAAATTTTAAAAAAAAATTCAGGGAGTTCCCCTCGTGGCTCAGTGGTTAACGAATCCAACTAAGAACATGAGGTTGCGGGTTCGATCCCTGGCCTTGCTTAGTGGGTTAAGGATCCGGCGTTGCCATGAGCTGTGGTGTAGGTTGCAGACGTGGCTCGGATCCTGCATTGCTGTGGCTGTGGCGAAGGCCGGCAGCTACAGCTCCTGTTAGACCCCTAGCCTGGGAACCTCCATATGCCACGGGTGCGGCTCTAGATAAAAAGCAAAAAGACAAAAAAAAAAAAAAATTCAGGAATTCCTGTCGTGGAGCAGCAGTTAACGCATCCGACTAGGAACCATGAGGTTGCAGGTTTGACCCCTGGCCTTGCTCAGTGGGTTAAGGATCTGGCATTGCTGTGAGCTGTGGTGTAGGTTACAGATGTGGCTTGGATCCTGCGTTGCTGTGGCTGTGGTGTAGGCCTGCAGCAGTAGCTCCGATCTAATCCCTAGCCTGGGAACCTCCATATGCCGCGGGTGCAACCCTAAAATGCAAAAATAAATAAATAAATAAATAAATAAATAAATAAAAGTGCCATTTTAAAAAAATTTCAGATTAAGGTGTGCACTGGGCATTGTATTCTGTCAAAACTGCACTAAGGTATGAAGTGGTTTAGTCAGTCCTCTTAGGGGTAAAATGGTGATAAGTGCTTTGGAGAAAAATAAAGTAGGAAAAGGGTACAGGAGGTGCCGGATGAGAAGATTCTGGGTGTGAGCTGAAGGCAGAGCCAACAGGACTGCAGACGCAGTCCTGTTGGGTCTGGGACAGAAGAGTTGATGCTGCTGGAGATTCTGGGCTGGCATAGCTGGACCTTGCTGGTTCCAGGAAATTTTATCCCAGGTTCTCAGAACTATTCCCTGAAAGCTGGGCCTAGATGCTCACCACAGAACTCATGAGAGTTTAAAGTGGGTTCCAGTGGAGTTTATTAGAGGATCCATTCTCCTCTGTCATAGTCACACTTGGGGGTATTAATTTCAGTATGTTAGCATATTCCTGTTATTTAAATATGCTTGTATTAATTGAACCATAAATTATAGCATTCTTCTGAGGCTTTTTTTTTGATATATTATAGTGTTAATGGAAAATAGATAATTAGTACATTTGATCCATTGTTTATTTTTACTTTTTAAGATTTTTGATATTTTTTTTTTATGGGATACAGCAAGAATAGTTTTTCTTCCAAGGATTTTTAATCCTTTTACAGTACCTGAGTCTTTTCTATCGTAGTGAACCTACTAAAACACGTCTCCGATCCTTTCTCATGCCAGGTCCGCTCCATGGTGAGTGACTTCGCTGTTTTCCTCACCATCTTCACAATGGTGATTATTGACTTTTTGATCGGCATCCCGTCACCAAAGCTTCAAGTTCCCAGTGTGTTCAAGGTAAACAGATCTCAGGTACTTGGTGTCCTTATGTAGTTTCATAGGCTTGGGTCCCAAGTTATTTCAAAGGCCTTTCTCTATCCTAACCATGCATTTTGCAGTCCTCTAAATCTGGGCCTTACTCCTCATGCCTTACCATTGTTCAAGTCAGAGAACCGAAAACCTAATGTTGCTTAATGAATGAAAAGTATTATTTATTTTCATTAATGCTGCTTATTGTTTTTAACATGTGAGGATTTAAAACGATAGAATATGCATCTTTACATAGCTATATACCAGAGACTGTGGAAATGGGGGTCTCTGGAACCAATCTGGTTCACAGCACCTCACGGAACATCAGCTGGGTAACAGCGGCAGGAAGGATGAGAAAACTCTATGTAGACCATGGTCCCGGCCCTCAAGGATCTAGGGCCCCCTGGAGTAATCATGACGTCTCTTTGGCCCTGATTCGTTATTTATATAACTCTCTATAATATTTATCTAAAAACTTATACAAAAAAGTAAAACAAATGATCAAAACCTGGGGACTCCAAATCGATTTCAGTATGGGGACACTGAATAAACTGAGAAGATGGAAAAGCTGAGCTCAGGTCCATAGATCCCCACAGCGTGGAAAGGGGAGAAAACCTGGGAGTTCGCAGGGACTGGAGAAGAGCCAGGAGAGGAGGGAATGGGGGAGCTGGGGGGGAGGAGGAAGCCCAGAACTTGAAACAGCCGCCACAGCCCTCCACCTTTCCTTTCTCTCTCTCTCCCTGAAGTCAGCCTGGTTAAAAATATCTTTTTCCATATTGCTTGAAAATTTTTATTTTGTTAAATTCAGTGAAATGCCACCTCTTAGAAATCAATGGATTAAAAAACACTCTCTTTAAAAATATTATAGCTCTTAGAATATGTCATTCTCATCTTTGTGTGAATGAGTGCCGTCAGCTCTTTCTCTAATACGTGACTGAGGCCTGCCCTGCAGGAGGAATGAATTTCGTGTAAAAATAAGTAATCCGGGAGAGTTTCCGTTGTGGCTCAGCAGAAACAAATCTGACTAGGAGCCATGAGGTTGCAGGTTTGATCCCTGGTCTTGCTCAGTGGGTTAAGGATCTGGTGTTGTGGTATAGGTCACAGACGTGGCTCGGATCCTGCGTTGCTGTGGCTTTGGCGTAGGCTGGCAGTTGCAGCTCTGATTAGACCCGTAGCCTGGGAAACTCCATATGCCGCAGATGCAGCTATAAAAAGAAAGGAAAAAAAGAGGTAATCTGGGAGCATTAAGCAGTCCTTGGAAAGGTTCCCTGAGGGGTAGGCTTAAGATAGTTAGAAGTCACTGGATTGCCGGGACATCTGGGAAGAAGGCCTCTGGGAGGTGGGAGAGATGAGAGGGGAAATGGGAGAATGTCAAAGAAAACATTGCCCTCAGCAGAGAAGGAATTTTCTTCTTCTTCGCTTCCCTATTACACCGCATGGCCCCCAGTGACCAAGATCCATTCTGAAGGCTAGTGCTATTTACTAATGGGTTAATGTCAGTCAGGGTTTAGTAAGTTTTTGTGTTGACCTAACAATTTAACTACCACTTAGAACATTCTTACTAAGGAAACAGATTCTGTAAACTTTCAGAACCTAACCTGTTCATAATTTGGGACTTAGTAATGTTATTGACGGGTGTTTGAATCCTAGAGTCATAACAAATGTAGAACCAAATACTTTGGATATAACAGTCTTTGTTTTGTTCCTTGAGTTTGGGTGAATACTGGGCCCATTTGTATCCCTGGCCTTTTATCCTCCATCACTATTTGCCAAACAAAGTGCATTTTTTCCCCCCAGAGGACCTTGGGGTTTTGTGGAGATCCAGAAAGATTTAGGGATTTTATAGATACCCAAATAGCGTTTATAAACAGTGGTCTTACACCGCTAAGAGGCACTGGAGAAGGTCCTAGATCACACAAGTCTGCAAGTTTGGCGGTCTTGGGCTGCTCTCTCAAGTCCAGTGCCTGGACCCTTGTTTCATTGCTGATGGGAGGAGGTCCCTGGACCAGTCCCCTGAGATTCCGTGTACCTGGCTCTACTTTGCCTTTATTTGTGCTGTAAACATATGTTCTTTGACTTCTGGAGCAGAGCAGGGTGGAGGATAATCAAAGTTATTTATGTTTGTCTTTGGAAATTGTTAAATTCTTTTTTGACAACAGATTTTGTTGTTAATTATATTTTATTTGTACTAATGTTGAGATAAAGTCTCAGAGAACACGGGGGTTTGGAGAGTAGGGGAAGAAAGTGAAGGATTAATGAATATTCTGTAAGAAGCTGACAGCTGAGGACTGACTCTTTAAAAGGGGATTTGAGATAAAGTCTTAGATTTCCTAAGGAATTGTTATATTTCATGCTTTTTTCTTTGTTTTGGCTACACCTGTGGCATGTGGCAGTTCCCAGGCCAGGAATCAAACCGAGCCACAGCATCGACCTGAGCTATAACAGTGACAACGCCTGAGCTCCTGATCCTTACTTAGCCTGCTGTCCCACCAGCAAATTCCTTCACGCCTTTTTTGTTTGTTTGTTTTTAAAAGATTCAAGTATAAGAATGAGATTCAGTTTGCTCTGTTTTGCCCTAATGACTATAGATATCTTAAAATACAAAAATAAAACCTTGTTTTTTCCTATTAGCCAACAAGGGATGATCGAGGGTGGATTATTAGTCCCATTGGCCCCAATCCCTGGTGGACTGTCATAGCTGCAATTATCCCAGCTCTTCTCTGCACTATCTTAATATTCATGGACCAGCAGATCACAGCTGTCATCATTAACAGGAAGGAACACAAACTCAAGGTAAAAGGAAGTTCTGGCCTAGAAGGGCTCATAATGGCAGCCTGTTACATTTTTTGTTTGTTTGTTTTGTTTTTTAACTTTAGGGTAAGCCCATTTAGACCAGGAACTGTAGAACCTGGGTAAAAGTAGTCATGGAAGGAGCTAATATGGGCTTTCCACGTGTTCCCAATCCCTCCATCAATGACAAAGATGGGTTTGGAGATGAAATGAGTAGAGAACAGTGGTATGATGTGAAGGAAGCTTGGAGTCCATTACTCTCCTCTCAAGCCCATGGGGGAGGTGGGTGCTCCCTATATACACACATGCTCTGGGTTGGGCTTATCTTCCTGAGATTCAGGTCAGGGCTCAGGCCACAGTTTTCTAGAGACAGGTATTCTCCCATTGATGTCCATGACTAAGGTCTCCAGACTGAACCCTGAGCCCAAGGACCTAGGAGGTAGGGTTGGTGCCAGTAGTGAAAGACTTCCTGCCTCATTTCTATTCCTTCTTTCCTTAGAGCAGGGCAACATCCATACTTGGCAAGGAATGGGGAGTGTTCGTAGGAACCTATTTATCTCCAACTCCTGTAGGGTCTGCCATCTAGGATGGTGAAGATGTGGCTTGGTCTCTTGTTACTCTGCCAAGAAAGGATGAATCTTTGTATATGCGAGACCCGGCGTGAGATCAGAGGGCACAGGAATAAAAAATGGATATTGGCATGTGTAGGGCAGGCTAAGGTTTCTCTTTTTCTTCTCTGTTCCCTCCAAACCATGGGGGGGGCTGGAAGACTCTTCTGGAATCCCTGGACCGCTTCTTCCTTATCCATACTTACCTTCCTGCTTTGGGCCTCTTAGCTCACTGTCCTGTGTCCCACTACAGCCAGACCACTAATGGTGACAGACACTCTGTTTCCCCACAGAAAGGATGCGGCTACCACCTGGACCTGCTGATGGTGGCCATCATGCTGGGTGTCTGCTCCATCATGGGCCTGCCCTGGTTTGTGGCTGCAACTGTCCTGTCCATCACACATGTGAACAGCCTCAAACTGGAATCTGAGTGCTCTGCCCCAGGAGAACAGCCCAAATTCTTGGGTATCCGAGAACAGAGAGTGACAGGTCTCATGATCTTTGTGCTGATGGGCTGCTCAGTGTTCATGACGGCTATATTAAAGGTAACATTTCATTCATTCATTAGGAAAATTTCAAGTGCCTGATTTGTGCCAGGAATCCTATTAGATGCTGGGAATAATGGTGGTATGCCAAATAGGCACACATAACGAATACCTGCCCTGAAGGAGTACATTCTTGTGGGATAAGACAGATAAAATGTACTTAAGATTAGTTAAGAAAACAAACATGGTAATTACAGAATATGATAAAAGGAAATATACAGTGCTCTGTGGTACTAGAGAGAATTAAGGGGATATGTTGCATTAGTTAGTGTGCTCAGAGAAGGCCTCTCTAAGGAGATGGTATTTAAGATGAGATGGAGTCAACCACACCATGGATGCTGGCAGAGGGTATTGCGAGAGTGGGAGTGAGGAGAGAAAAGCAGTCTAGACAGGGAAATAGTGATGTGTGTTCTAGGAGATACCAGGGCTTGTGGCTCAAGGGTATTGAGTTACGGCAAGAGCACAGTGAGATGAGACTGAGGAGTGGGCAGGGGAAGATACTGCAGGGCCTTGTGACACTGGTAAAGGTAACCTCCCAAGGGTTTTAACGGGAGGGGGGCGTGATCCATTTAGTATTCTGAAAAGGTCTCTCTGGCTGATGTCTAGGAGAATAAGTTCTTAGGGTCGAGGAAAAATAGAGGCAGAGAGACCAGTGAGTCTATTACAGGTGAGAGATGATGGCGGCTTGGGCAAGGAGATTGACAGGAGGGATGCATAAAAGGCATGGCTTCTGGATATCTTGGAGGAGAACCAAAGGCCTTGCTGGTTGATAGGGTATGGGGTGTGGAAAATGGAAAAATCAAGTGCCTGCTAGGTTTCTAACTTGACCATCTGGGTGGAGAGTGATGGCATGTCAGATGGAGAAGACTGCATGAAGGAGGAAGTGATTTTGTGACCTGTCGTCAGATTTTGAGTGAGATGTCTGGGGGGGGCGGTGTCTGAGTGAAGAGGCTGGAGGATGGTTCTGGACTAGAAATATAAATATGGGTGTCGGCAGCACACTGATGTATTGAAAGCCAAGGAAGTAGATGAGACCCCTCAGAGAGAGGAGGATGGCTGCAGAGGAGGAGGGCCAGAAGGAAGAGCCAGGGTCTAAGGAGATCCAGGACACGGAAGTCAGGTAGAGGCGAGTAGAGGAGACAGCAGTGGAGACCCAAGGAGCTACCAGCAGAGGACGGGGACCAGGAGGGTGTGGGGGCAGGGAAGCCATGTGAGGGGTGGTTAGAAACTGTCTGGGCAGATGAAGACCAGGCCCCCAGGCCACTGGATTTGGCAACATGGAGGCCTAAGGTGACTGGACAAGAGCAGATTCATTGGAACAATGGAGCAGAAGCCACCTGACAGGGGCCTGAGGGTAAAGAGGTGTTGAGGAGGTGGAGTGTGGGCAGACCACTGTTTCAGGAGGTTTTTTTCTGTGGAGTGGAACAGAAAGGTGGGCAGTGGCTGCTGTGGGATGGGTTAAAAGCGGATTTTTGGAAAGACAGAACATGAGAAAAATCTTTTTTGCGGATGTAAGATCTGCATCTGGGAAAAATGGAATGAAAAGGAGTACTCTGTCACCAAGCCCCACCCATTCCGGGGCGCTCGCCGCTCTTGCCTCCTTCCCCCTCTTTTTGGTGAATCCTCAGCCACCTATTAAATGCTATTTAAGGGCGAGAATAGAGAGAGCTGGGAAAGGATTCTGAACCACCTTCCCCTTAATCTTATCACCTCTCCTCAGGCCTCGTCCCTCTCCATTCTCTGCCCCCAGCCCTCTCCCCACTCCCACCTCTGATCTAAATGCCATCTGGGGAGCCCAAAGTCGCTGTGCCTCTGGGAATGTAACCATGACGGCATGGCGGTGGCAACGGCCTTCCTGTAACTATCTCAGGAGGATTCTTTTAGGAAAGCATGCCGGTAGTTCTTCAAATGAGATTATTTAGCACCAAATGTCTATTCACCCTAGAACCTGAACAACATAAAGTCCGATGGGGATTTTCAAATCAAAGGAGAATGGTTTGGGGCAGTGTTCTTTAGTCTTTGTAATGAGACTTTCCTTGCCTTGATGCCGTAGGCCTCCTTCCTCTACCTCATAAAGTTGCTCAGAAAATTACCTAGATCCATGTAACATGATAAGTATGTATGTATGTTCACATGGGATGGAATAATGTTGATATTTCTCTCCACATCACGCCTCCTCTGATAAGATACCTCCCTATTCCTGCCCGCAATTTTCTGGCTAGTAAAAAAAAGGAAACGTTTTTAGTCTATATTTAAAATACACCAAATCCCTGAGGTGATGAGTATGTGATTTACAAAAGATTTAAAAGGTATTGGTTCTGAGACAGCAGAGTTGTGCAGCGGAAGCATGCTGGGCCCGTAAAAGGTGTCAGTTCTGTAGAAGAGGGCTGTGTGTGTGTGTGTGTGTGTGTGCGCGCGCATGCACGCATGCGTGTGCATATGCCCATTGCCATGGGGGAGGAAGAGCCAGATGGGGAAAAGATGTGAGGCCTATGATTTAACCAGGACCAGATTATACTTATGTGTAATCATTTCATTTCAGAACAAAATGATTTTTATCCTTGTCAGCTTCTGTTTTTGTTTCTCCTTCTAAATCATATAAAGGCAGCAGAAACTAATGCAGCATTCATGTAGCAATTTTTTGACTTTGCTTCCTTCTTGGAGCTTTGGAAGTTTTGATTATCTTGACTGTGCTATGACAATAAATTTATTTTCTGGTCTTCCTGCCCTTTCAGTTCATCCCGATGCCAGTCCTCTATGGAGTTTTCCTCTACATGGGAGTGTCTTCACTGCAGGGGATCCAGGTATTGCGTGGTTCAGCAGGCAGTGTCTTCTCTCTGTGAGCTCACCGGTCCTGACCATGGAGGGACCACGTCCCTAGGGAAGCACAAGCCAGTTCTTGGGCAACCATTTCCTAACCTTACTAGCTAAACTGTTTTAGGCATTTCTTTGGACATTGGGCAAAACATCATGTTGGGACAAGGGCAGAGAGACTTCCAGGGTGGCCCGGCTCAGTGTCGTGGTTCCAGCCTTGGTCAGTTATTCAACAGACAATTTTCAGTTGTATATTAAATACTAGGTGCTTTGCAAGATGGTGCAAACTTAGATCTGAAAGTTTGGTCAAGAGCCAAATTGGAGTTCCCGTCGTGGCGCAGTGGTTAACGAATCCGACTAGGAACCATGAGGTTGCGGGTTCGATCCCTGCCCTTGCTCAGTGGGTTAACGATCCGGCGTTGCCGTGAGCTGTGGTGTAGGTTGCAGACGCGGCTCGGATCCTGCGTTGCGGTGGCTGCGGCGCAGGCCAGTGGCCACAGCTCCGATTGGACCCCTGGCCTGGGAACCTCCACATGCCGCGGGTGTGACCCGCGGCCATAAAATGACAAAAGGCAA
>PVHT021183646.1:1254856-1476132 GCA_004024745.2 Catagonus wagneri | reverse complement strand
TGTGTGGGGGGGGGTTTACTGGGGGTGCATTGGTGAGGAGGCGGGGGAGTAGTGAGAGCTGCTCTAGGTAAGCAGGTAATACTTGCTGTCATTCTCTGTCTTTTCCCATCTGTCAACTCATTCCTGAGTCCTTTGAACAGAGAAAAGCAGGCTGTTGTCAATGATGACTTGGGTACCAGTACGATATGATAACTTAGTGGCTGCTTCTCTTGGTGGCTGGTTCCCTTTGCTATTTTGGACTACCCAGGAGGTCATTCTTGTACACTGAGTTTAATGTGACTTTGGGCGGGTTATTAATCTCTCTGGGTCTCTGTCTTCCTTTTCATCATATAAGGATGGTCATATTTTATATATCCATCCTTATATAATGTTCTGAGGTTTCATTTTATCTTTTCACCATGAATAATCAATGAAAAGCTCCAAAATCCTCAAATAACAAATAAGAGATTTGGTCTTTTAAGCAGAAAGATGTCATGGCCTTATTTTGTCTTCTGCACTCCCTGAGAAAGATCTCTTGGGAGCTAGAGTGTGGGCTAGGAGAAGAAAATTGGAACCCAGAATTAGAAGAGATAGTTTCAAAGTTTGACTCTTTGTCAGTTACCAGCTTTGGCCAAGTTTACCTGTTCTCTCTGAGACTCAGTCTCTACTTCTGTCGGTTAGAAAAGGTATCACCTACCTTTTGGAGCAGGTGATGTAAGAGACATGAACAGGCCTAACAAGGCCCCGAGGAGCCACCTTAAAATAAATGCCAGTTCCCTCCTCCCAGTTCTTTGATCGTCTGAAGCTCTTTGGGATGCCTGCCAAGCACCAGCCGGACTTCATCTACCTGCGGCACGTGCCGCTGCGCAAGGTTCACCTCTTCACCCTCATCCAGCTGACCTGCCTTGTCCTGCTCTGGGTCATCAAGGCATCTCCAGCTGCCATCGTCTTTCCAATGATGGTGAGTTTAAAAGGTATTAGGAGTTATTTTTTAAAATAATGATAAAATATGCATAACATAAAACTTACTGTCTTCACTATTTTTTTTTTTTTAATGGCTGCACCTGTGGCATATGGAAATTCCTGGGCCAGGGACTGAATCCAAGCTGCACCTGTGGCAATGTCAGATCCTTTAACCCACTGCTCCAGGCAGGGGATCGAATGGGTGTCTGTGCAGAAGAATGGGTCACTGCAGTCAGATTCTTAACCTGCTGTGCCACAGTGGAAACTCCCATTTTCACTATTTTTAAGCATACATTTCAGTGGCATTAAGTGCATTCACATTGTGCAACCATCACCAACATCCACCTCCAGAGCTTTTTTCATCTTGCAGAGCCGAAATTCTGTGTGCATCAAACAATAATGCTACATTTCTCCATCTCCTCAGTCCCTGGCAACCACGGTTCTGGTTTCCATCTCTTATGAATTTGACTCCTCTAGGGACCTCATGTGAGTGGAATCTGGTATTTGTCCTTTTGTGACTGGCCGGTTTTGCTTAGCATAACGGCTTTAGGGTTTATCCATGTTGTAGCATGGTGGTTTTCTTTGGGATAACAGCCATCCTCGTGGGTGTGAGTTGGTATCTCATGTGGTTTTTATTTCTCTAATGATTAATGATGTTGAGCATCTTTTCATGTGCTATTGGCTATTGGTATAACTTCTTTGGAGAAATATCTATTCCCTTGCTCATTTTAAAATAAGACGTTTCTATAAGCAATGAGACGCTACTGTATAGCACAGGGAACTATACCCAATCTCTTGCTATAGAACATATTATGGAAGATAATATGAGAAAAAAATGTATATATATGTATGCCTGGGGTCACTTTGCTATACAGCAGAAATTGACACAACATTATAAATCAACTATAATTTTAAAAAATAAAGTGGGTTTTTTGTTTTTTGGGTTTTTTGGTTGTTGTCTTTTTAGGGCCGCATCTGCAGCATATGGAAGTTCCCAGGCTAGGAGTCAAATCGGAGTGGTAGCTGCCAGCCTTCACCACAGTCACAGCAACATGGGATCTTTAACCCACTGAGCAAGGCCAGGGATCAAACCTGTGTCCTCATGGATACTAGTCGGGTTTGTTACTGCTGAGCCATGACAGGAACAACCCAAAGTGCTGTTTTTTTTTTTTTTTTAAATTCTTGTTGAGTTTTAGCTTTCTCTATATTCTGGATATTAATCCTTTATTGAGTTTGTTTTTCGATTGGTCTTTGCAGGAGCAGCATTTTTAGGGGGACCTTGGGGGTGTGGATGCATGTGAATAGTAGTTTTCCATGTTTATTTTCAAGGCCACCAGTCGGCCTCTGTGCCTGCCTTTTTTTTTTTTTTTAAGTCCTGCACCCGCAGCATATGGAGGTTCTCAGGCTAGGAGTCGACTATGGATACTGGACAGATTCGTATCCACTAAGCCATGACATAAGCCATGACAGGAATTTCTTCTCTGCCTATTTGTATTTCTTTCTATCAATCTCTCTCTCTTTCATGACTCTGACACCGGGAGTATTCTTCGTGTTTGCTGTAATTTGCATATTACCTCAAAGCAATATGGTTTCATTTAGAAACTATTGCAGTCAGAAGTGTCTTGGAGTTCCCACTGTGGCTTAAGAATCTGACTGCAGTGACTTAAGAATCTGACTGCAGCAGCTCAAGTCACTGCAAAAGAATTGGTTTGATCCGTGGCCCTGTGCAGTGGGTTACGGATCAGGTGTTACCGCATCTGTGGTGTAGGTCACAACTATGGCTTGGGTTCAGTCTGTGGCCCAGGAGCTTTCATATACTGTGCGTGCAGCCATTAAAAAAAAAAAAAAGGTATCCGGGAGTTCCCATCGTGGCTCAGCAGAAACGAATCTGACTAGTATCCATGAGGATGCAAGTTCAATCCCTGGCCTCACTCAGTGGGTTAAGGATCCTGTGTTGCCGTGAGCTGTGGTGTAGGTCTCAGATGCCATTCCCATCTGGTGTTGCTGTGGCTGTGGCGTAAGCCAGCAGCTACAAGCTCTGATTCGACGCCTAGCCTGGGAACCTCCATATGCTGCGAGTGTGACCCTAAAATTAAAAAAGAAAAAAAAAGACCAAAAAAAGTGTCTGTAGTGGTGGAAATGCACTGTTTCAAGCCACTGGGAGAGAGGAAGAGGTTGGCTTCACACTGATAGGGAACTGGGACATCCTTCCCTCCTTTCTAAAAGGGCTTTGGAAAGGGGACTCAGACAGCTGAACTGTGTGTTGCAACAGGTGACAAGCTATTCCCTAAATCTAGGGTGATGGTCAGGTCCTGCCACCTGACCAGCTCACTGTTTCATCTTCTCCCCTTGATGCCTTCTTCTCTTTGGCTCACTCTGTGTCATGAGGATGTTGATAATTTAGTGGGCTGTTTGAAATCTTCCTCAAGGATGGACCTCAAGAGGGAAAAGGCAATGAGGGTGATGTCTGGTACTCGTTTAGTGGGTACTTTTGAACTTGGTCTTACTGGGAGAATATTCAAGGGGGAGGGAACTAGGGAGTTCTTTCCCCCTAGTCTCCTAGATATAAACCGTCCTGATGGGTTTCTCGATTTTGTCAGAGTACACATAGGGTTTGCATTTGGGTGTGGTGGTCAAGAGGGTGAATGGTTAGAGAAGTAGCAAATTCCTGGCAACTCCTGGAAGGGATACTATCAGTTCTGGATTTATGGGGAAAATGGTCATTGAAATAAGGGAGAAATGAATTTGTCTCATTCCTTATCCAGTCCCAGATGGATAAGGTGAACACCAGTCTATCCAGGCAGATCAGTCTGGGTTATTAGGGGTTCTTCTTCGGCTGAAGTGGCCCTTGTGGGGAGAAAGTGGAGTGCAATTAAGTATGCTGGTCATTTCTACTGAGGAAATTAGCAGTCGGATATTAGGCAAGTCACTTTCTCTCCCTGGGCCTCAGTTTCCTCATTTATAAAATGACTGTCAAGCCAGGCCAGAGGGCAGAGACAAAAACCACTCGAGATCCATGATGCAGGCATCGAGCAAGGATTTTGCAAGTAAATGCATAGGCAGAGATGATCCTTCAAGGCTTCTCACCGCTTGGTGACCCATGTTAGGGTTGAGCGGGCTGGCCCCACCAAGGCCGTCTCCTGGAAAGGCCCTCCACCCCCTTGCTCCCCTGTAGTCCTGCTGGCCTCAGACCAGGGGAAGCAGCTCTTACGGCCATCTGCAGATAAAGGGTTTCTCTTTTCAGTGAAGGAATTAAGTTAGTTCAGTAAGGGGATCAATACATTATAGGATTATTATGATTGTTAAATAAAATGTTGTATATAATATAGTTAACTTAGTACCTGGTCCAAAGAGGGCCTCAATAAAAGGCTAATCTCTCTCTTTTTTTAATGGATGCACTCATAGCATATGGAAGTTCCCTGGACCAGGGATCGAATCCAAGCCGCAGCTGCAACCTATGCTGCAGCTGCAACCTGCGCCACAGCTGTAACCTATGCCACAGCTGTATTGCCAGATGGCAACTGACAACAGTTAACAATGCCAGATCCTTAACCCACTGCACTGGGCTGGGGATTGAACCTGAGCCTCCAAAGCAACCTAGGCCACTGCAGTTGGAGTTCCAGGCGGTAACTCCCCAAGGCAGCTCTTATGATTATTTTGAGTTTAGGTTTGCTTGACGTGACCTAGTCTGCTGTGAAAATAAGACTTTGCTTTTTAACTTCAGGAAGGAAATGAGCCCCTTTAATTCACTTTCTTTATTTTTCTTCAGGTTTTGGCCTTGGTCTTTGTCAGGAAAGTCATGGATCTCTGTTTCTCTAAGCGGGAGCTGAGCTGGTTAGATGATCTCATGCCTGAAAGCAAAAAGAAGAAGTTGGATGATGCCAAAAAGAAGGCCAAGGAGGAAGAGGTCATAGTTCTCGTACCAACTGCACACTTTGGGGCAGCCTCAAATTACAGAACATAGGAAGGGCCACATGAAAAGTCAGCATGTCTGGAATCCCAAGGGTTATATTTAGGACCTGGGAAGATTACTCCGAAGATATTCTCAGCCAATGCCTGTCCTTCATTTTCAGATTTGATAAGTAGTTGTTTTTTCCCCCTGTTTGTCTACAGTCTACTCACCAAGTTCACACTTAGAATATGAATGTAGACTCTGCTCTTATTATCAGATCTAATGGTTCATATTCTCCCCAAAGGTCTGATTTGACAAGTATACAGAACCTATTATTTTCTGAGAGTGTTTGTTACATGCCTAATTGCAGATGGTGTTGTGGTTTGCAGAGATAGCTCGCATAGGACTTTCTGTCCTTCCTCATTTCCCTCAGCACTTGACATCTGCCATCCACACAATGCACTCTCAGTCAGTGACCTATATGCACAAAGAATGGATGTGTAGCAAAATGAAAATACCAGTCCAAGAAATGAATGAGCCTGAAGATGTTTCCAAGTACAGTTAGTGCCTGAAATAGTGTCCTTTGAAATTCATTTTGAAGGAATTTTTTCTAAAATCGTAGATTTTAAAAACCTTTATTATTATTTTTTTTCTGGCTTTATTGAGATAATTGACATATAACATGGTGCAAGTTTAAGCTGTTAAGTGCAGTGCTTTGATATATGTATATATTGTGAAATGATTACCATAATAGGGTGAGTTAACACATCTGTCACCTCACGTCACATCTGTGTGTGTGTGTGTGTGTGTGTGTGTATGTGTGGTGAGAACTTTAAAAATTTAATCTCTGAACAACTTTCAAATATGCAGCACAGTAGTGTTAACTTTAACAACCATGCAGTACATTCCATCCCAGAACTTATGCATCTAATTGATCACCTTCACCCAACCCCACCCTCAATCCCTGGTGATCTCTTCTCAGTTTCTGTGACTTCAGTTGTTTTAGATTCTATATTTAAATGAGATTATATAGTGTTTGTCTTTCTCTGACTTATTTCATTTAGCATAATGCCCTCAAGTTTCATTCATGTTGTTGCAAATGGCAGGATCTTATTTTTTATGGCTGAGTAATATCCCTGTGTGTGTATCTTATTATGGAACATTTCAAACACATATAAAAATAGAACAGTTGGTACTCATATTTACCCAATTACTTTGTTATTATTTTTAACCATCTGAATCAGGATCCAAATAAGGATAATCAGGATCCAAATATATAAATCCATATATTGCAATTGGTTGATATATTTCTTAAATCTCTTTAAAGGTTCTCCTTCTGTCTTTTTTTCTTTTTGTTGAAGAATCTGGGTCTTTGAATTATGGGGTTTCCTGCCATTTAGATGTCACTAAATATATCATTGGTCATTGGTATCATTTAACATGTTCTTCTTTCCCCAATATTTCCAGAAAATTGGTAGTTGTATCTAAAGGTTCACCCAGATTCAAGTCCCTTTTTTTTTGCTTTTTTTTTTTGCTTTTTAGGGCTACACTTGTAGCATATGGCAGTTCCCAGCAAAGGGTCGAATTGGAGCTCCAGCTGCCAGCCTACTCCACAGCTACAGCAATGCGGGATGTAAGCTGCGTCTGTGACCTACACCACAGATCATGGCAATGCCAGATCCTTAAACCCACTGAGTGAGGCTAGGCATTGAACCTGTATCCTTATGGATATTAGCTGGGTTTGTAACCCACTGAGCCACAATGCAAATGCCCTCAAGTCCTTTTTTAAAAAAATACTGTTCCATAGGTACAGGTATTGGGTGGTCTCTCTCTTTGTGGTGAGTCAAATCTGTGAATGAAAATAACTATACGCTCTTATGTGAAAGAAAGTTAGGTAAAAATTATGGTGATTAAAAAAATGGGCTGGTGTAGACTGTTGGTTTCATTGGTCCAAGGTAAAATAATAATATCTCCCTTTCTTCTAGGAGGCTGAGAAAATGTTAGAAATGGGAGGAGACAAGTTCCCCTTAGAGAGCAGGAAGTTACTAAGTAGTCCTGGAAAGAGCAGCAGTTTCAGGTAAATCTCCCCAAACACCGAGGAGCTGACTGTTTTGGCTGCTCTGTGGAAGCTCTAGGTCTGAGGTGGGGGTGGTGTCACAAATGGAGCTGTTGGTCTAAAGAGCTAAACCTTCAGCCTCCTTCTTCCAGCCTGTGAAAACTCCTTTCCTTCGTTGGTTTACTGAGGTCCTGCCGTGCATCAGGTGCTGTGCCAGCTGCGGGGAGTCACAAGAACAGGGGAATGGGAGCCCACGTGCTGAGCACCTTCTCTGTGCTAAAAGGTTTACCGTGTGTTCTCTTTTACCCTGTACAACAACTCTGTGATGTAAGCCTCGCTCTCCACTCTTGTTCAGTGAGGACACAGAGGCTTGGAGAGTTTTCAGTAATTTGCCCAAGGTCACACAGTGTTTCTAAGTAAGGTTCTAAGAAAGGTTCAGTGTTTCTAAGTTCAAGGTTCAAACCCTAGTCTTCGTATTCCTCAAACCGGTGCTCCTTCTGCCTTTCTCGGCCACGTTCCAAAGATGAGTGGCATATCGTCTGTTTCTCATCTGCCGAGTGTGAGATGCCCAGGCTTAGGCAAGCCTTTGGGGACAGGGAGAGAGGCAGAGCCAGCCCCTTCTTTCAGCTTGGCTCATGGCATCTATAGTCCTAGGAGCCCAGGGGGAACCAAACTGAAATTCAGTACTCCTGCCAGTGACCTTAGCCGTTTGGTCTGTCTAACCCGAGGCTCACAAATCACAGGAAACCTAATTGATCTATTTGTGGTTTCATTCCTGGTATTTTGTTTCTGCTTTGGAAGAGGAACACACAAACAAAAGAAGCCCAGAGGTGGGGAAGGGACGGAAAAGAAAAAGGGAATCCGGGTCATCTAGATGCTGAGTTGAATTGATTGTGGTTTATACTGAGGGGGAGATGAGGCAAGTTTTTTCTTTGGTCATAATATATAAAATATATATACATATATATATATATATTTATTTTGACAACTAAATAGAGTATATATTTAGGGTATATGACATGACATATATATGTATATATATATAAATAATATATATCAATATACAAAGTAACAACATATCCATCACTTGCTATATTTCCCATTCTTTTCTGTGTGTGCTGAGAACACTTGAGATCTGCTTTCTCAGCACATTTCAAGTGTACATTATTATTATAGTCGGTCACCATACTGTACCTTAAGTCTTCAGAATTTTTTCATTTTATAACTGAAAGTTTGTATCTTTTGATCAGTATCTCCCTCCCCCCCAGCTTCTTTTTTTTAACTGATCCCCCCAAAATGGAGTCTTTGGTCCTTAATAAACTTTCTGCAACTTGTCATGGAAGGAGCCATGGGCTTTGCATTCTCTGTGGCAAAGTATGAGCCATATTCCTTCTCTAGCAGATGCTATCTCCTCTCTCGGCCATTTATTTATTTATTTATTGGCCATACCCGAGGCATATGGAAGTTCCTGGGCCAGGGATCAAATCCGAGCCACTGCCTTGGCAACACTGGATCCTTAACTCACTGTGCCACGAACTTCCTCTTGGACTTGTAGGAGACAGCCTAGCATGTAGAAAACTCTGAGCCCTGGGAGTCTCTAGAGACCAAGGACTGGATTCAAGGTCGTGTTTCTCCACTTACGGACGTTTCACTTCGGAGAGTCTCTTAATTTAACCCTACGAGCTTTGGTTTCTGCACATTTGAAATGAGGATGTTAATAATCTCTGATGCTGTGATAGTGAAAAGAAATATTGCAACCATCCTTTGTCAACTGCAAATGGAAAAGATTTGGCCATGTAAACGAGAACATGCGCAAAGGGTGCTCAGCACTGTGCCTGGCACATGGGGAGGCTTAGTGAATGGCAGCTCCTAAAGCATCCCCAGAGGCCCACAATGGAGAGCAGAGTGTGGGGGCAGTGCCGGCTGCTCACCAGCCCCGGCCCAGCCCTCAGCCTGCCTCCTGGGCCACCTTGCCTCTCGACGTTTCAGCCGTCTGTTCCTAGCGCCCCTGAGAGCTGTGAGACGGGCTCTCCTGGGCCTCCTCTTTTCCCTTCTGGCGGGTGGTGGGCATTAGAGACGGAGATGTGTCTTATCCGTATGTCTGATGTTGACTGTCCTAAGCATTGGTTTCAGGTGTGACCCCTCTGAGATTAATATATCTGATGAAATGCCAAAAACCACGGTCTGGAAAGCTCTCAGTATGAATTCTGGAAACACAAAGGAAAAGAGGTAAAGAGAACTATAATTGCTGATTTTTATTTATTTCTTGCTTTTAAAAATAGCAATCATGTTGAAAGTAAGATATATTTCAGTTGTAAAACTGAAGTTATCTATTAAATAGCACATCTAGGACTGCTGCTAACCCCGCAGGAATAGCTATCAGCCTAAGAAAAGTAAAAATGTTTTCTAACTATTTGATCAGATGCGCTGCTTTGAGCTGCCCATTTACACAGGCCTAAAATCAGGATGAAATGATTTGGGGATGTAAATTTGCTGTATCTGTTTCATTCCCTTAATCCTCTTTGTAGCCCATTTCAAAATCCATAGAGCATCTCTCTGGTTACCTGAAACCATACAAACTGGAAAACCTTTTTTTTTTTTTTTTGCTTTTTATGGCTGCACCTGCAGTGTATGGAAGTTCCCAGGCTAGGGGTCGAATCAGAGCTGTAGCCGCCAGCCTACGCCACAGCCATAGCAATGCCGGATCCTTAACCCACTGAGCGAGACCAGGGATCAAACCCGCATCCTCATGGATCCTAGTCAGATTTGTTTCCGCTACATCACAGTGGGAACTCCTTGGAAAAATCTTTAAAATATCTAAATAGTGTTGATAGTATTGACTTTAAATACTATTGGTTAGTATTGATTTTTAAAATTGATGGAGTTTAACCTATTTAACTTGTTCCATAATGAGAATTATTGCCAAGTGAAAATTTTGAAATATTAAATTGTAATTGCTCTCTTATTTTGGAAACTAAATTCTGAATATCGTTCGTGATTAACATGGATCAATTTTAACCTGGTTGTTGAAAAAATGGAAAGACTTGAGACATTTTTGCCTACATGGAGGTGGGCTTTGCATCCAAATTACATGATTAATTTGGTCGAAATGCTAAGTCATCAGATAACCGAAGGCAAAATCTTAGGTCTTATTAAAGGCAACTTTTCTAGTTAAAAATAAAAAAGCACTAGGCTAGGTTAGGAAACTTGGCCTTGCTATTAATTCCGTGTATAACTTGGCAGACCAGTGTTTCTGGCACTTGGTCTATTCAGCCATGAAATGGGGTAATAATAACAACCTACCTCACTGAGAAGGCTGCTCTGAGGAGAAACTGGTGTGCTTTGGAAAGTCATAGCCACCAGTGGGTGGTAGTGGTGGGTTATTTCTTCATCGAATGGGTTAAAATAAATCTGTGCTGAATGCGTGTGAAATATAGAATCTTGTTTCCTTCAGAGGAAAATCCAGGCAGCTGTCGAAGTGTATAACGCACAGGGTTATTTTTAGTTGAGAACTAGTCTACTTGTAAATGAACTTAAAATATAGCCAGATCCAAACTGTGGTGACATCTTCAAAGTATTGTGTTAAAAGCAAGAATGAATCATGTGTTCCCTTTTTGTCTAATTGTAACACTTTTATTCAGTCTCTTCAACTAAAAGTCTTTGCTGGGCTGGAGGCCATGGGCCCCTGGGCCGTGAGGTGCCTCAGGGAAGTTCTGGTTACAGAGAAGATGGCAAGTCTCTTGGAGAAGGGAGCCCAAGCCTGGCCCTATCCTTGGTCCTGTCCAAGCCATGCCGAGCCTTCAGTTATTCGTGATGGGCGGCGGAGGGCATCTCCAGGTGTGAGCGTGGAAGCAGAAGTCCACCTCCCATTGGTACTTCTCCTCTTTCTTCTCTTTCTCTTCAAAACTGCCACCATTGAAGACCCAGCTTCCCATTTTCCAGACATTTTCTCTGAAACCCTCTGCTGGCCTGCTGAGCCATACGGATCCATTCCGCCTCTGAGGATTGCCTCAGCGTGGTCCCTCTTCCCCCAGGACGAGGTCGGGGAGTGGGAGGCGAGCAGAGAAGAAAGGGAAGCCTCTCCAGTCCTGGGGCGACTGTAGGCTCCTGGGCAGCCCTGAGCCTTGGTTTGGCTGCCTGCTCTGGGGGATGCTGGCCAGACCCAGAGGCTGTCAGGAGGGTCTGCTCCTAGGCGGGGCAGCGCCTACCACCGCAGCCGCAAGATGCCTCTGACCCGGGCGCATCTTCAGCGCTCCCTAGCGGCAGCCTGCAGAACTCAGCGAGAACCCTGGATGATGAAGGGGCCGGGGGGACCCTGGAGTTGCTTAGCTTAGACAGGAGAAGGCACGGGGGGGGGGGGGGGGAATCAGTCATGATGAGTGAGGACGAGCAGCTTCTCTCGGTTTTGTTGATAGAAGAAGAGAATGAGCCTAACTTGCTACAGAAGGTATGAGTTTAGATACCAGGAAGGATTTCCTAGCCTGAAGAATGGCCATAGTGTCTGCTTTCTGGGTATCTGGGAAAGGTTTGATTGTAGTTGTGTGTGAGTAGAAAGGGAGATAAGGTGTTTTTATTGGCCATGTTGTGGAAGCATCCACGTCTTACTGCTGTCCCTAAAGACACATTCTGATTCCATTCCTGGAGAGATCCGAGTGCTTATCTAATGTCTCCTTAGCTGCCTTAGTAGCAAACCACCATCAACTCAATGGACCAAACCACCCTCAGCCATGTGGTTTCTTCATCATCGTGGGGATTTTTTGTTGACAGATGTTTTGACTTACAGATATAAAAAGCCACATTGGGAAATGGACTGTAAGGAGTGAAATTAATTTTTGGTATTTAGTTTAAAGCTCTATTTATAGTTTTTGTCTTCTCTGTGCAGTGAATACTGAGGGTTTGGGCTCCAATGTGTATAGACTTTCCCTTCCTTTGTGCACAGAACGTGACTAGCAAGCATGTTGGTACCCAGGGAATCTGATCAGCTCAGTTTCCATCCTGGAACATAGCTGTCCAGCGGGACCCTCGGTGTGCACTCCTTTCATAGGTAGAGAGTTGGCTACATAACTTCTTGGGACTTAGTATTCTTTAGACCACAAAAATAGATCAGTCTATTCTAGTCTTACTCTTAAGGACCTTTGATATTGAAGGAATCCTGCATTTCTTTCATATTTCCCTGTCTCCTGGAGCCACAGTTATTTTAATACACAGATGATTTTCAAAATATTTAACAACTGGTACGGAATGGACACCAGCCATTCAGAACGGATGCCTGATGTAAACTAGCAGCATGTATGGCCATACCAATGCCAACTGGCCAAACATCTCGCTGCTTTCAAATATTAAAATGATATCCCTTTGAATTGTGGGTATTGTTCCTGGTTTGTCTGATTTCTACCCACTAGGCTGTTTTAGGGACAGCCTCGGCTTCCTTTCATATGGTGCAGACAGGAAAAGGCATGCTTCTTTGAACTCTATGGGCATTAAAATCTTCCAGAGCCAAAGCTTCACATTTTATCACTTTAGGATAAATGTAATAATCATCATACCCACTTACCTGCCTAATTTAGAAAAAAATCAAAAGGCAACCTGTCAATGGGAAAAGCTTTCTTGCTAACTTTACCTGTCCCTCTCTGGCTGCTTCCTTGAGCTTGCCTCCTTTTTCATCTTTTCTGTACCCTTAGAACAAACCCCTACCTTTCCCCACCTTCCTCCCCCATCTTTTCCTGCTACCTCCGCCCCCGTATAGGGAGGGAGGTGACCACAACACCTGTTCTCCAGCCTCAGTGTGGCTGAAAGGAACAGAACAGGGAAGAATACATCATGTGACAGAACTAGGTGACAGTTTAGTGCACCTCACACGCGGATGTCTTGCGGTGCCCTGTGCCACTGGCCTTCTTGAGAGTGGGGGACCTGTCTTTGTTAACTCGGGTAGTGCGTGCCTGGAGCCAGACCCTCCCAGATTACTGCACCTTCAGAAAATTAGCTTGATAAAGCTGTGCCAGTTTCTTCGGCTCTTAGATTTCCTCCAGCAGTACCTGGCCTCATTTGTGCTACATGTTGGTGGTAGGAGTATTCCCTACGCTTCCTCACTCGTCTTTCCCAAGTGCCACCCGGCACTCAACCTCAGTCCTGGCTGCTTCCTCATTCAGGTCTGTGGTGGTGACCATGGGTGACAGAGTTAAGCTGGGTGGTCTGTAGGGTGGGAAACTGGGAGTGATGATGAAGAGGCAGCCACGTGTGTGTATGTGCGTGTGTCTGCATGTGTGTTTATCAGCCGATGAACGTGTACCTATGAGATTTCAGCGCTGTTATTAAACAGCCTCATGCACCTAGACTATGGGGTATTAAAAGGTTTAATAAGGTTATTCTCCCACCTAAGGCTTCCCTTCTCTATTCTGATAGAATAGCTCGAGGGCAAATACAGGCACATTAGTCTTAGAAGAAGGTGTTTACACTCAACATTAAGGAGAAACTGATTTAGGAGTAGAAAGCAAGGCAGGTCGTTCGGGAATTTCTGCTCCTGGGCTTGCTTGGGCCAGAGAGGTGGTCCACCTCTTTTATGACAAGGGAAGATTTCAGGAATAGTCGAGTGTTGGCAGGCCGATGCCCTGATAGGTTGGTAGTGCCGAAGAAGGGAGGAGGGAGGCCAGAGATTTAAGAAAGTGATAGTGAGTGGAACCTCGGTTCTAAGGGGAAGAACTGGCATCACTTCCTAGCCCTTGACTTAGAGAAGAGTTGGTCTAGGGAGAAGGTGAAGGCCGGCAGAAATACTCTGTGAAACTGCCAAATATGTTTGGTTGCAGAAAATGCAAGCTAACTCCTTGTAGGTATATATGATTTCTAACTTCTGCTATTGGAATAACTGGGAGAGCTGGTTTTTGCTGCATACAGTTCCTATTCCTATATCCTTGTTCATGGGCTTTTGCCTTTGCGGTAGAGAGATAGGGAACCATATATTTTCAAAAGATGTTATAAATAGTCTCTATTTGTCTGGAATATGACTGGCTTTTAAATTAGTCATATGTGCTTGATAAAAAGTCTGGTATACGCCAAGTCTTAGGTTTGGTTGACATCTCAGGCTATGACAACTGTGACCTTCAAGAGATCTCTGGTTTGGGGAGTCTGGTTTCTAGTCATCCAAAAAAAGGCAGTTTCTAGTTCTACTTTATTTTCCGCCTACCCAGTGCTCTTCATAGAGGAATCAGTCATTCTCCCTGAAATTTCTCTGTCAATGTCCATGTTTGGAGTCGCCAGGCTTTCCTGAAGCTTAGGAGAAAGCTTGAGCTCAGGTCCTGTGGCTTCATTTTAACTAGCATAACACATACTATCCAGTCTGTTCTCTCTGCTACTTTATCCACTGCTCTAAATGTCCTCTTTCCCCTAAATGTCTTCTTTCTCTGGAGGGTGAACACCTCCTCCAAGGATTTCTAAGCAATCTTTGCTAGTCTCTGACTGCGTTTCCCCAGACTTCTCAGGTTTCCCAGCCTCGTCCTGGCAGGACATTGAGCATGCACTGGATGTTTTCAGTCGTCTTGACTTCCTTTGATTGTAGCTCTCGGGCCTCCTGTAAGGTCAAAATCCCTCCTGCCGGCCCCGACTGACCAAATGCGACATCCTCTCAGTTCTGCCCCCTTTTACTGACCCAGCTTTTTCAAGTACCCTTTCCCCTCCTTTCTGCCTTTTCCTCAGTCTTTCAAGTTCTCTTTGGAAAAAAAGGAGTTCTTGGTCAGAGGTCCTACACTGCTAGTTGGAGGTGGTGGGAGAATTAAGGAGGCTGGCCAGGTCTGGGGCTTCTCAAAAAGGGGACTTGGTGGTTATTTGCCTTATTTAGGATGAGGGACTAAGGATTCTCAAGCCCTCAGGCTCATCCATATTTCAGTGTAAACTGAGAGAGACATTCCAAAACCAAATAGAAGGGATTTTTTTCTACCAAATCTACTCTTTATGATTCTTGGTGTCCTTGGTGTCTTGTATTAATTACAGAGAATGTGTAGTTGACCCAGTTCACATTTCTTTGCCAGAAAGGAGGCTAATTTCCATAACCCAAAGAGGTGTGAAGCAACTGTATCATCGCTTGAAGCTTGAAAAGAGGAAAGGAGGGTCACATGAGTCTTTTCCATGGGAAAAATTCAGAAAGCAGGATGATTCCTCCACAGGCCTCACTCTTAGGAGATTCTGTGCGCAAAGGGAATGAAATGCTTTTTCTGATCCTTCTAGAAAGAAAGGGGATGGCGTTTCCTTCAACCCAACCCACTCGCAGCACGGGAGAAGACAGAATCCTTCTGTTTTCTCCAATGGCATTAATATTTCTGAGAGACAGAAAGCGACCACCCACAGCCCTTGCCCGAGCCCAGCAGCAATCAGCAGAGCTTGGGCCACTCTTAGCAGCTCTGCAGTTGACTCCAGCATGCAGGGTTTTCACACAAGCAATAACGCTGGAAACAGAAGTACCAAACCGAATGTGCAACTACTCCTTTTGCAAAAGAGGCCAAAATCCTCATCCCCATGCCTCTCTCCCGCATTCACTCCTCCAAGATGATAATAAGCCTCCCTCTCGTTTAATCTGTGTGTGTGTGTCTGTCTGATTGGTTAGATACAGCCGCCCTCCCAAGCAAATGGTGTTGAGTGGAGAGTAGAGCAACCTTCCCACAGAAGGGACCACTTGAGGTGCTGGTACATTTCCCTCATTTTCTATGTTCTTTCTAGTAGGTCTCCTGTAGAGATAGAGATATTTTTGTTTTAGAGATTCCAAAGCATATATTTTTAGTGTAAGAAATGTACCCTCTCCACACTCCATGGTGTAAATAGAACTGAGAGCCAATGCGTCGTTGTGCTAATCCTATAGCCATCTGTGGTAGGAACAGGACCCCCGCGCCCCCCGGATCGCCAAGACTCACGGTCTGTGTCTGTGAACCAGGGGAGGTGATGGTGATGCCTCTGCCTGCCCAGACCTTCCTGTGCTCAGTGGGTGACAAATAAAATCTGTGTACCTGTACAGACCAGTGCTGTTCTTTGAGCCCAACCGCGGGGCTGAGCCAACCAAGGTGACTCCCTTCCCAACTTGGGAAGGAGAGTTAGGAAGATGGGGAAAGGCGTGGGGAGGAGCCTGTTCACCTCCTGGGTGTGGACCCTGAGGGGTCCCCGGGCAAAGCACGGCAGGAGGCTGGAGGGCCCTTTCTTTGGGGACCGCTTAGACTTGTGTCTGGGTCAGGGGACAGGACAGCATGAGAAGAAAGCCCATTTTGGAGCTACAACCAGGCTGATGAGACCAATGGCTAATACTTGAGGACTCTCCACTGCCTAGAAATCCAGATTTTAAAAATCTGCCATCACTCCAGGTATTTTTGGCTTGGGGGAGGCTGAGTGGGAGCTCCATTTCTTGTCCTCTCGAATCCAGTTGTTGGGGAAAAGGGAAGAGGGAAGCAATGGAGTAAGAGTAGAGAGGCGAGGGAGGCAGTGAAAGGCGAGGGTCAGGGGAGAGCAAGCTTTGTGGAGCGACTGGAAGGTCATCGGCGTGAATACTCCGTCAAGGAGAGACAGGGCAGGTGGGCTGTGGACAGGGAACGAGCCAGCTCTGAGGACTTTTGCTGTCTTTGGCTGTATACACATTATGTCTCTTTATATCACAGAGGGACATGCTTATATTGCACTGAATAGTGGGTGGAATATGGGAAGCTCCCCTGCTGGGAAGGGAGCCAGTCTTCATTAAGTAATACTCGAAAAGCCCTTAGGATGGCACCAGGTACATAGTCAGCACAGAGAAGTCACAAGAAATCTGAAGCTGGGTAGTTCCTGGGTTGTTTAATGGCAGCAGCCACATTGGGGCTCTGGTAAGATTCTCTGCAGTTCTGGTTTTCCCCTCAGAGTCACAAGATGACTGCAGAAGATCCAGGCATCACATCAGTCAGCATAACTCTCAAATGCAGGAGAGGGGGAAGGGGCATTTCTCTAGCTTCTCCCTCTCTCTTCTAAAGGGGAAAACCTTTTCCAGAAGGTCCTCCTCCTTTCCTGACACATGCTGTTGGTCAGAACTGGGTCACACACCCCTCTCTGAGATGGGAGAAACGGATGGATGACCTTATTTGGCCTGGACCAGTTTGGCTTCATCTTTGGGGCTGGGCCCATCTTGCTTGACCATATTGTTGGTTTAGTACTTGTACAAAATGAGAGTTCTGTTAGCAATGGATAAGGCAGGAGCTGTAAGCGATTAAATATCCAAAAGTGTCTGCCAAAGGCCCCAGGAGAACCTGAGCCCTGGGGCCTCCTGCAGAGCAGGAGCCAGGCCACAGCAGCAACTGGAGTCTGGGGCCACAGTCCTGCCCCTGCCTCTACTAAGAGTCACCTGAGGAAATTTTTAACCTCCTAACACCCGGCTCCTACTCCACACCAATCACGTATAATCTTTGGAGTTAAGTACAGGCACTGGTATTTGTTCACTTCTCTCCAGGTGATTTTTTTTTCCTTTTTGGCCACACTTGCAGCATGCGGAGGTTCCCGGGCCAGGTATCGAACCTGCACCACAGCAGTGACAACGCTGGATCCTTAGCCCGCTGTACTACTGGGGAACTCCTTTCCAGGTGAATTCTTATGTGCAGGCAGGGTTGAACGTCAGCTGCTATCACGCTTCACCTTCATCTTGGCCTGACTCGCTCGTCTGTGTCTGCCTCACGTCCATCCAGCTTATTCTCACTCTCACGTGCATATGTTCTCCTACATTATAGTGCGTCTGCCATGTCGGTGGCTCTCTGCCTAACCTGTCACAGCCTTAACCACCCCAGATCCTTTCAGCTGCAATCCCCACGGCTCACAGCTTTCACTCTATCTGTATTTCTAAAATCAGGTTCCCAAGATTGAGAATGTGGTCCCTGCTTATCATTTCTTAGCCATATTGTAGGTCCCTGATTAGCCTATGAATCGGGGGCCTTTGGGGCCACCCCAGGGCCAACTGGGGGAGGACCAGGATCAAGCGATTAAAAAAATACAGCAATTGAGCGATGTTCCTTCAGCAGAGACTGCGACTTGTCCGTTCCCTTAGAAGGAGACAAGGGCCAGGGAGACAGAGTCATTGATGTGCCCTGTTATCTCAGTGATGTCCAGGATGGTCCCTGGGTTACAGACCTGGGCACAAGTACACCCCTTTTACCTTTCAGTTGTGTTTGATTACCGGGACACACGGGTAGACACATGCAGGAAAAGTGTGGAAGTATTGCCTCGCTCCATCAGGTGCTGCACAGAAGGCCCCCAGCAGGGCACACCCCACAGTTTCATCTCTGCTGGAGGGAAGCGGCAGGGTGTGATCGAGGCTCTTAGCCAGCGGCAGGGTAAACAACAGGCAAACCAGGAGCGAGCCTGCCTGGCTTCAAGTCCCACACCAGCCATGTGGCCTTGGCAACTTGCTTCATCTGTGCCTCGGTTTCTTCCTAAAATGGGAGAGATAATACCGTCTACTTTATAGTAGATTCCTTAAGCATTGTAAGGGCCTCCCCTTGGACCCTCGGTGCCCCCTCCAGGAGCAAGTCCGCCTCTCTCCTGCCCTTCCAGGCTCCGGACTTGCAGCTGGGTGGTGGAGTGGACCCTCGGAGTCAAGGGGGAAGGGGTCACAGTCACTGTAACCTTTGTCTGTGTGACTTACAGCTTTTAACTCAGGAAGGAATAAGCCTTGCTGGGGCTTCTGGCCTCAGCTGTGTGCTCCAGCTCAGCTTCCACGTGGAGCTGGGGGTGGGGGTGCTAGCCCAGTGAGAGGCACCAGTCCTTCATTCGGCCATCGATATTTTGGGGTACACTTCCTAGGTGCAGAGGGGAGAGGCGGGGTGGCTGGGGGTTCCCAGGTTCCTAAAGGGTAATGGCCACTTCTCTGTTATTAACCATAGTCCCCAAACCCCTCCCCACTCTCAGAAATTACAAAATGAATTATCACCTGATTCCCCTAATAGACATAGCGGGTAAAGAGCAGATGCTCAGACCTTGACTACCCAAGCAAAATGGTGGTAAATCTGCTGACTTAGAGCTCTGTGAGTCTAGCTTGAATTTGAGTCATAAGGGCCTCCATGTCATGTCCTCTGTTTTTTTCTGTCTTTTTAGGGCCGCACCTTCAGCTTATGGAAGTTCCCAGGCTAGGGGTCCAATCGGAGCTGCAACTGCCGGCCTACACCAGCCCCAGCAATACCAGATCCAAGCCTCATCTGCGAACTATGCCCCAGCTTGTGGCATCACTGGATCCTTAACCCACTGAGCCAGGCCAATGATCAAACCCACGTCCTCATGGATGCTAGTCGGGTTCTTAACCCGCCGAGCCACAACAGGAACTCCCCATATCCTCTTTGAACAGTTTTATCATCACTGTCATCACCATCAAAGGCCGTCCTTGGACATCGCACCGTCTGCCACGTGGGGCTGAAGCACTCAGTGGAGAGTCATTGGCAGTAGTGGCCACCGTCTGTTACGTGTGTGATGTGCCTGGCTAAGTTCACCACACATACACGGTCTGATCCCCACAGTACATGGGGTGGGTGCTACTTCTACAGATGAGGAAGACTGAAGCGCACAAAGATTACATTATGTAAGTCCCCACAGCTGGTGTAGCAGAGACTTGAGTGAGCCCGTGTGTGGGGGTGGGGGGGGGTGGGGACCTGTACCCTCAGCTGCAGCTCTTTCAGCTTCATAAGTTTCCCGACAATGAGGTCAGCATCTGAAACACATGTCCCTATGTATATAGAAAAGGAAAAGGACAGGTTAGAAAAAATCAGTACAGAAACGTGCAGTCACAGAACATACCCATTACATGTCTTGTAAACAGCAGGCAGAGTTGAGAAAACAGATTCCATGTTCCAGAAAGGGTGCCCATGATACGGTAGGTATGCGACAATTGTATCTGGATGGCTAAGGGACGTGGTCCCTTCTGAGCAGTCCTGGAAACTTTCTCTAAGGAAGAACTTAAGGATGAACTGTTAAGAAGGGAAGAACTCAAACACTGATCAGATATTTGGGGAATGTGAGTAAATCATTGTTGGTGGCCAAATTGTTTCATCATAATCTTCTTCATCCCTCTCACTACCTTCAACTCGGGGGATCTGCCATGGCATCATACCTGACAGTGGTCAGACCCCACAGAGACCACTGTGTCCTCTTCAGGGGCTACTGGAAAAACAGAGAAGGAAGAACATTTGAAGAAAATGGTGGAGAGACTCCAGGAAACCTGACAGCTGGGTTGATTCTCACCTTTGTCCTCAAAATTCATGTGTTGAGTGCCTACCTGTGGAGGGGGTGGGGGGGATAAAAATTCTCAGAAGAGCTGCAATGGGGAGTTCCCATCGTAGCTAAGCGGAAATGAATCTGACTAGGAACCATGAGGTTGTGAGTTCGATCCCTGGCCTCGCTCAGTGGGTTAAGGATCTGGCGTTGATGTGAGCTGTGGTGTAGGTCACTGACATGGCAGGGATCCTGTGTTGCTGTGGCTGAGGCTGTGACGTAAGCCGGCAGCTGTAGCTCTGATTTGACCTCTAGCCTGGGAACCTCCATATGCCGCGAGTGCGGCCCTAAAAAGCAAAAAAAAAAAAAAAAAAAGCTACAATGGGATTCGAGTCAAAAATAAGACAGCACAGGGAATTCCCTAGTGGCTCAGTGGGTTCAGGATCTGGTGTCGTCACTGGTGACTCCAGTCATCGCTGCGGCACTGATTCAGTCCCTGGCCCGGGAACTTCCACATGTTGTGGGCGTGGCCAAAAAATAAGACAGCTTATGCAAAGACGGTAGGTTCTGTGGGATGTGGGAGGGCATCCTTTCAGAGCCTAAGGTGGTCCAGGAGACCTCAAAGGATGATACAGGATTGGAGGAGAGAGAGATGTCCAAGAGGCAAGAGCGCTAATGGAAGGTTCTAATGACAATGGATTTGACTGGCTTGCCTGCAGTTAAGGCTTTTGTGTTAAGAAAGCAATTGTACATGAAATTGGAGACAGTAAAGAAGGGCTTGAACGGACACCAGGTTAAGGAAGAGTTTTTATAGTTTCAAGCCCCCCTCGCAGGGGAGATGTATGCTGGTTGATGTTTTGGAAAAATTCTTTGTGTGGCAGTGAGGAAGAAGACTTGGAAGAGGGGAAAGGAGGTGGGCAGGCCAGGCCCTCAGTGCTGAGACTGGGGCAGCGGTGAGGGAGAGGAAGGGCGGATGAGGGAGTTGAAGGGCAAAAGTGGCTGGGTGTGGGGGACACACAGGCAAGAGTGGACAGCACTCTGATGTCACGTGTCTGAGCCAATAGAGTGACAGAGCGCCAGAGGACATAACCAGGACCAGCTTCTCTTCTAAGGAGGCAGATTTGGGCCCAGGGTTAGGAACTTAGTGCTAAAGTCGATCAAGAACAGAATCTGCTGCCTCAGAGGCAGGGAGTGCCTAGCTCCGCAGGGTGGACACCTGCAAGGAACCTGCAGGTGTGGGAGGATGTACGTGCAGCCCGTGACTCCATGACAGGGATGGGGAGGGTGCCGTAGACAGTCAGCATCGCCCGGGAGGAGGATGAGAGAGGGAAGGTGGTGATGAAGGAGTGGGTGGGGAACAGATGTCTGAGCCGAGTGGAGGGAGCACACGGTGCCGGGAAGAGTGAGTGGGATGCAGTTGTCTGCGTCTGTGGCCAGGCAGGAGGATGAGGGCCTCAGCGCCTCGGGTCCCCACTGCTGCGGGGCCAGGTCTTTGGGTTTTATGGGTTCTGTATTAAGAGGGTCTAGATTAAAAACTTAGGGTTCCATAAGGACACAAGGGGGTATTTTCCTGACTGCCTCCTGCCCCACACCTGTTATTATAGGATTTCCGGACCCTCTTAAAAGCCCCCAGAGCCAGCTCATGTCTGCTTATGAACATGTGAACCTCGGTGACAACTTCACATCCACAGTCCATGTCCCCTGCTGCCACCACCACCTCCATCACTCCTGTGGACATGCCATGCCGATCCACTCTGCACAGGGCTGTCACCCTCATGTGCTGATGGCATTGGCTCACCTGGGCCCTTAAGGCAGCAGCGCTGATCTGCTCACCCTGACCCAAGGGTGAGGAACCTTTTTTCCCAGCTTTGAGACACCCTCTTCCAGTGGGTTCATAAGGCTAAATTACCTTGGTTCATCCAGTGGCCAAAGGGAGAGAATTCATTACCAGCAGGCAACTGCCTGGAAGGCCCAGGTCTCACAAAGGGGGGGACTAAACAGGTTAACTCCTACTAATTCCCTACCCTGGTCCAATCAGCTATGTCCAAGGTCAAGGTCATGGGCAGCAGAGGCCGTGTGTAGGGCCTGCTCCTAGAAGGGGGTATGGGTGGGACAGGTATCATTGCTCACTTAGCATCTCTAATATAAAAAGCTACCCTACTTTGAGGGCTCACGATGTGCCAGACACTGGGCCGATTACTTTAAATGCATAATTCCGTTAACTCTCCTAACAGCTCTTTGAAGTAAGCATTTTTATTTCTTTTTTATGGGCGTGGAAACTGAGGTTAAGGAAGTTAAGCCTGATGACATGCATCCAGTAGATGGCAGAGCTAGGATTCAAACCCAAATATTTCCGAGTCCAAAACACATTCATGCTCAAAGCCACATCATTATATGATATCATTTGTATGCGGAGTCTAAAGTATGGCACAAATGACCCATCTACAAAACAGAAACAGATCATGGACGTGGAGGGCAGACTTGTGTTTGCCAGGGGGGTGGGAAGAGAGAGGGGGCTGATGGGGAGTTTGGAGTTGGTAGGAGACTTTTCATTTAAAAGTGATGGGTAATGGGGCCCTGCTGTACAGCAAAGGAAACTCTCTCTAGGTCTCTTGGGTAAGAACCTGATGGAAAAAAAATGGGTGTGTATGGGTGGCTGTGTCACTTTGCTGTACAGAAGAAACTGAAGGAACATTTGTAAATCAACTATACTTTAATAATGATTTTAAAAAAACCACACATCTTGACCCAGCAATCCCACCCTTGGGCATATATCCGGACGAAACTTCCGTTGAAAAAGACACATGCACTCGTATGCTCATTGCAGCACTATTCATAATAGCCAAGACATGGAAACAACCTAAATACCCATCAGCAGATGAATGGATTAGAAAGAGGTGGTGCATATACACAATGGAATACTACTCAGCCACAAAAAAGAACAAAATAATCCATTTGCAGCAACATGACTGGAACTAGAGACTCTCACACTAAATGAAGTAAGTCAGAAAGAGAAAGACAATACCATATCACTTATATCTGGAATCTAATATATGGCACAAATGAAACTTTCCACAGAAAAGAAAATCGTGGACATGGAGAACAGACTTGCGGTTGCCAAGGCGGAAGTGGAGGGGGAGGGAGTGGGATGGACTGAGAGTCTGGGGTTAATAGATGCAAACTATTGCATTTGGAGTGGATAAGCAATGAGATCCTGCTGTATAGCACAGGGAACTACATCTAGTCACTTGTGATGGAACATTATGGAGAATAATGTGAGAGAAAGAATATATGTATGTATGACTGGGTCATTTTGCTGTACAGTAATTGACAGAACACTGTAAATCAACTATAACAAAAATAAAAATTATATGTGTATATAAATATAAATATATAAATATATAAATATATAAAAATATAAATATATATATATATATATATATCACATCATTGTTCATGGTTCTGACCACACTGGTTCAGCTCATCCAGTTTCTGGGCTCAAATGACCACATTGAGGGCTGAGGAATTTGGTTTGGCAATGCCTACACTGACTAGCTTATTGATTAAAGAAATAAAGGAGTTATGGCTGACATCTGTGGCATGGGTTACAGCTGTGGCTCAGATTTGGTCCCTGGCCCTGGGACTTACATATGCTACAGGTTTGGCTGTGAAAAAAAAAAATAACAAGGATGATGGAGTTCCCGTTGTGGTTCAGTGGGTTAAGAATCCGACCAGTATCCATAAGGATCTGGGTTTGACCCTTGGCCTCGCTCATGGCGTTACCGTGAGCTGTGATGTAGGTCTCTAACTTGGCTCCGAACTGGCATTGCTGTGGCTGTGGTGGAGACCGACAGCTGCAGCTCTGATTCGACCCCTAGCCCGGGAACCTCCATAAGCTGCAGGCGTGGCCTTAGAAAAAAAGGGGGGGGATGGTGCCCTCATTCCAAGCCAGGCACTGCCCCTCATGCTTGGAACGCAACAGCAAACAAACTCATGGTCTTCCAGTCTGGGAAGGGGTGAAAGACGGGCACAGTACACTGAGGGGGAGGCTGATCTCACTGGCAAGATGGTCAGTTTGGAAAACTGACCCTGGGGGTAGGGGAAGTCAGGAGATAGGGTTCTGGTCCTGACTCTGCTGTTTGCTAGTTCCAGTTTCCTCCTCTGTGCTTCTGTTTCTTCATCAGTATAAACCAGGGGTCTTTTTCTTTTTTGCTTTTGGGCTGCATATGTGGCATATGGAAATTCCCAGGCTAGGGGTTGAATTGGAGCTGCAGCTGCCGGCCTACACCACAGCCATAGCAATGCCAGACACAAGCCATGTCTGCGACCTACACCAAAGTTCTTGGCAACAGCGGATCCTTAACCCATTGAGCGAGGCCAGGGATTGAACTAGTATCCCAGGGATACTAGTCAGGTTCATTACCGCTGATCCACAACAGGAACTTCCAAAGGGTTTCTTAACTTCCAAGTTCAAGGTCCACTGAGTCCATAATGAAGGCAGGAGTTGCTTGGCAGGATCAAGTCTGGGATTAAGGTGTGGTGAGCCATGAAGGTGGGACAAGCCTGGAAGATTGGCCAAGGGTGTGACTAGGGCATCCTATTTAGAAAACCAGAGATATCGAGGAGGGTCCAGGCAAGTTGGAGTCTGGAATCCAGTGGTCAAAACCTTGAGGCAGCAGCACCAGGGAGGAAAAAGTCCCTTGCAGGACCTAACCACCGGGGACCCTGTGAGGGACAGCCTGGTGCCTATGTCCATGTGTGGTCTCTCAGAACTGGAATATTTATCAGATGAAAGCCCAAAATATGGTGTCTATGGTCTCTGATCTTCTCCCTGCAAAAGAAAACATAAATCCATTTGTATCATCATCACAGGGTCACAGACTCAGAGCTTAACCCTTTTAAACTGGTGCTCACTCTCCAAATATTATTTCATAATCCTAAACCTGCTTTCTATCTATGCTATACCCTGCTCCCTCCCCACCCCCCAGAGAGTCTGTTGTACCCATTCCATTCGGAGGAAAAGATTCTCACCACCCCCACCCCAGCTCCTGGGGGCCACAAGCTGCTTTAGTGTCCAGTGATTCCACTAGCAGAGAATCTAAAATGCCCCTGTACTCGGCCAGAAAGTGCGTCGGAAAGAAAAGTACCTGCTAGTGCCTTAGAAGGGGAAACAAAAATGACTTTGAACCAGAATCAGTTGAAGCACAAAAGGACAGACCTTTGGGGTCCCTTGGGTGGGAATAGGAGCCTGTCCTTCCTCTCTCCTTTGCCTGGGCTGGCTGAGTTGGAAGGTACCCAAGTTCCCCAGAAAGCAGCTCTTTTTTGGTTCAGTTTGTCTTGAGGGGGAGGCGGGGGGTGGGGGGAGTTGGTGCGAGGGGGCGAATGGGGAGTGATAAATCTTATCCGGCCTGATATTCCCCCAGCAGGGGGTGAGCAAGCCCCTTGTGCTGCAGCTGGGTCCTGGTTTGGGCCCACTTACCTGGTTGTCGCTGAGTTAAGACGGTCAAGCCTCCCTGAGCACGATCACAGAGCCCCCAGCGCGAGCACCCCCCAGCCACAGGTAGGGCTGGTCCGGATGCTGCATCAGCCCCCAGGGCTTGAACAGACCCTTGCCCCCAGTCCACAGAAACTGACAGATGCCAGGCTGGGCGAGGGCCTCCTCCAGACAGCCCAGCATTGAGAGAAGAAAAACCTCCCTGCTGTCAGGTTTTCCTGCTGTTTGAGCACAGTACAGGGGCACTTCCAAAGAAATAGGAACTTTAAGGAATATTTTGAAATTTACAAACCTCTGTCCAGATTCTGCGGGATTTCTTCATTTTTTAAAGGGAAAATCCACCCATGTATAAGACCGGTGTCCTAGAGAGGCACTTTCCCCTGCTGAGATTCACATTATGGAGAGATTTTCTGTTCGGTGCTGAGCATGCTCAGTGAATAGGGAAAAACTCTTGTTATTTCTCTACCAAAACCACAGCACTTTTGACACCAGTCATGTGGGTTTTCCATACCAAGCAATTCTGATGCTAACTGCTTCGCACTAGCACAGCCCCCAGAGGTTAAGGGCTCAATCCCACAAGACTGTACCCCTGTCCCCTCTTCAGATGCCAGTTACAAGTAGTGGGTCCCCAGTTTATTCACAGCCTCTGTCAAACTTGCCTGCAAACGTCCCACAAACTCCCCACCTTGAGTTTGATGATTTGCTAGAGTGGCTCATAGAACCCAGGAAAACAGCTTACTGACTATTGCCAATTTATTTTGAAGGTTATTTTTTTTTCTTTTCTTTTTAGGGCTGCACCCGTGGCATGTGGAGGTTCCCAGGCTAGGGGTCAAATCAGAGCTGCAGCTGCCGGCCTACACGACAGCCACAGCAATGCCGGATCCAAGCCACATCTGCGACATATACCACAGCTCATGGCAACGCAAGATCCTTAACCCACTGAGGCTAGGGATTGAACCTGCATCTTCATGGATACCAGCTGGGTTCTTAACCTGCTGAGCCACAACGGGAACACTTCAAAGGACATTTTAAAGGATACAAGTTAACAGCCATGTAAAGAGATGCACAGGGTGAGGTTGAGAAGTGTCTCCAAGACAGGGGCTTCTGTCCCCGTGGAGTGATGTGCCTTCACACGAATGTGCTCACCAACCCTGCACTTTGGGGGTTTTTATGGAGGCTTCATCACTTAGGAATAGTAATTATCAACTCAATTTCCAGCCCTGCTCCCCTTTCCAGAAAATGGGGGTAGGGGGCGGGGCTGGGAGTTCCAAGCTTCTATTCATGACTTGGTCTTTCTAGTGATCAGACCCCACCCAGAGTTGCCTCATTAGAACAAAAGATGCTCCCATCACCCAGGAAATTCCATAGGATTTAGGGACTCTCTCAGATACTCTTATAAATTATAAAGGTTTTTTTTTTTTTTTTTGTCTTTTTAGGGCTGTACCCACGGTCTATGGAAGCTCCCAGGCTAAGTGCTGAATTAGAGCTGTAGCTACTGGCCTAAGCCACAGCCCTAGCAATGCAGGATCCTTAACCAGCTGAGTGAGGCCGGGGATAAAACCCTTGCCCTCATGGATTCTAGTCAGGTTCATTACTGCTAAGCCTTGACAGGAACTCCAAAATTATAAATGTTTTAAGTGCTCCGTGCCAGGAACTGGGATTGGAGACAAATACACTTTTTCTATTATTTCATACTCAGGATTTCCCTTTCTACTTCATCCACACAAGGGAGGAGCAAAGGAAAGGCCTGGCTCCTCCACCATTAGCAAGCCCTCTCTCTGCTGCCAGGCCCCAACTCCACTCCCCATGTATTATTTCAAGTCCTCATCCCAGCTCTGCCATTCGCCAGCTGTGTCACTCTGGGTAAGATGCTTCTCTAGTTTGGGTCTCAGTTTCCCTCTCTGTAAATGGAGGATGTTGAATTTCAATGAGCTTAAGATCACTTCCATCTCCGTCACTTTATGATGTCTTTGAAGTTGCTCCGCTACAAGGCAATGTACATATTATGTATTTAATGTTTTATTTTATGGCGAGTAAATATCATGCAAACAGTCGGCACAGAGAGAATGGGTCTCTGGGTTTAATCCACTAGCATTGACTGAGGATGAGCAGAACCAATGCTAAACTGAGACATACAGCTTATGACATAGAGCGACAGAATCGGAGGAGCTGGCATTGGTGTGGGACTTAACGACATGGAGATCTGCTTGCCTGGCTCCCTGGGTCTTGGGTCCCAGCAGCCACAGGACCCCAGCGTCAGGCTGGAGACCCACCCTTTCCTCACTCCCACGAGTTCTGAGGTTTCTTTCCTGGTCCAGCTCCTGCCTTGCTCCTGATGCAGGCTGCATGGCCTGGGGAGGGCAGCGGACCCCACTAGCTCTGCTCCTGGAGCCCCTTCTGGATCCAGTGCTTTCATGCTCTTGTGTGTCCTTTAGACACACTCTGGTCCAGAGCGTCACCCAGACTGCCCCCAGCTGCTGAAAACCGCTGCAGCCCAAAGTCCACAGCTGTGTGTGCCCTGCCCCTTAGATTGGAACGCTTGGGGCAGGTAAGCTGGCTGAACCGCCTTTGGACTTGGTCTACTGATCTCCTTTGGGAAGGAGGATGGAGACATCCTGCCTCGGCTGCCCTGGGGTTTCCCATAGTTCCTCTGTGTATCCGCGTGCAGACTGCTCTGAAGGGAGCCCAGCTCTCACTCCACTGGCCACGCTGCATGCCTGACATGGCTTCAGCTGGGTGGGGGAAGGAGAGCATTTTCCAGATTTTCTCAAAGGTGCCCCATGGTGGCTCTGGGTTTCCCAAGCTCCTGCCATTTCATCTGTCACCCCTTGGATCCATTATCTGTTGCCACACGTCTTAGAGTTCCTCACGTCCTCTCACCTGCCGAAATGTGAGTCTGGGACTTCATGATCTGTCCTTGGGTGTCTCTTCTTGAACTCCTGTTTCTGTCCCTGTTACTGCCTCAGCTGGCTGCTCAAACTTCAGACTGATTTTGTCCCATATCATCGATTACCTGAGAATCAATATACCTGGGGAAAGCCTGACTTTGGCGAAAGCCCAGTCCTGGAAGCATTAGCAGGAAAGTTCAAGAATATAGGGGAGTATGTTCCTATAAGAAAGGGGGTTCCTAAGGACATGAGGACTGGTGAGGGAGAGGCCAAGGAGGACATGAGCCTGGGGTGGGAGGGCTAAGCTAAAGGACACACAAGAGCATGAAAGCACTGGATCCAGAAGGGGCTCCAGGAGCAGAGCTAGTGGGGTCCGCTGCCCTCCCCAGGCCATGCAGCCTGCATCAGGAGCAAGGCAGGAGCTGCAGGCAGGGCCAAGGGGTGGCCGTGGGTTGACATCTTTGTGAAGTGCCTGGAACAGCATCAGACACATAGTAGCTGCCATGTAAGTGTAGAATAAATAAATATGAATGTAGCATTAATATTCTCCAGCGGCCCTTTATCTCAGAAGGCAGCCTTGCTTCAGGCAAATCTCCAGCGCCTCAGACGAGCCACAGGAGTTTCCTCAAGACCTGCAGCAGCAGGTTCAAAGGGCAGAGCTGAACATATGGGAGGCGCTTTCTCACCTCCAGTTTTTTGGGTTTTTTTTTTTTGTCTTTTTAGGGCCGCACCCGCAGTGTATGGAGGTTCCCAGGCTAGGGGTTGAATCAGAGCTGCAGCTGCCGCCTACACCACAGCCACAGCAATGCCAGATCCGAGCCGCATCTTCAGCCTACAGCACAGCTCACGGCAACGCCGGATCCTTGACCCACCGAGCGAGGCCAGGGCTGGAACCTGAGTCCTCACTGATACTAGTCAGGTTCTTAACCCACTGAGTCACAACGGGAACTCCCTCATGGAGCTTACTGGTTATAATGGAGACAGGGGAGAAGCTAGAAGCAGTAAACACAATAAATAAGGTAATAAAAGCTATGATAAAAATAGAAAATCAGGCAGATACAGGGGGTCGAGCACTGGGGCAGCTGGGGCTCGCTGAGATGAGATGCAGCTGGATGGAGAAGAAGGCGTTGGCCCCTTGGGTTACTGCTAGAAATTTCTCTGGAGGGCCTGCTCTGCCTCCCCCCCCCCCGACAGGTGCTCAGCAGTGGTTTTCGTTCTTTAAGCAGCATCCTAAACATGTAGGCAGCCTGTGAAAAAAGCAGACTCCCAGATTCCTTTGCGTGTGTGGAGGGGAAGGAGGGCTAATATTTTTAGAAGCACTCCCTGCTAGTCTGGCACCGGAGGTCTGTGAACCGCAGGTCGCGCCTCCCTAGTCTGCAGCCTGCATGGTGACTAAGACACAGCCCTGCCTTCCAACAGCTTACTCTCCAGTGAAACAGAGGGGCATCAAGATAAAATGTACCGCCTCCTGGAGCATTTCTCTGCCATTAATACACACACGGGGCTTCCTGAAGTGATGGCTGCTGGGAGCAGAGAACGCTGAAGGGATTAGCTTTAAGGAGCTAGGGTAGGAAGGATTTGGGGACAGAGAAGAGAAAGCCAGCAAGGAAGGTCTGGGCTCCACAGATCAACAAAGGAATTGCTGAGATCCTGGGAACAGCCTCTTACAAAGGGGTGAGAGGGCTCAAATCTTTTTCCCAGAAGCTCTGCCTGGGGGTGGGGGTGGGGGGACAAAGTCTGCGGTCATGGGGAGTCTGATAAATAGAAGGGGACCTGGGGAGAGCAGCAGTCTGCGTGTGGCCCCATCCCCATTCAGATCCTTTCGCCAGCTCTGTGTCCACCGCAGCTGCTGTGTTCACTCCTAGAGGGTCCTGCCAACAGCTTTCCTCAGAGGGTAAAACAAGCATTACAGGAACCACCTCACCCAGAGGCACCGAGAACTGAAAGTGCGCTTGAGTTTATGTCCCCTGGGGCAGTGGGGGCCGGTGACAGAGGGGTGCAGGGTGTGAAAGAACCGTCCCTTTGTCTCGAGATGGGCTGCAAATTACACTCCCTGAGCTCCTGGCAGGGTCAAGCTGAGGCTGCAATCAAACGCTGACTTCTTCCCTTTTTTGCTTTCTCCATCTCCTTGCTGAAGTGGGACTGTTTCCTTGATGAAGCACTTGATCTAAGACAGCAGAGAGTTCAAGCGCCAAAGCAAGTCATACTCTGGCTCACAGTTCTTCACGGAGAAGGGACAAAATTAGGGGTGACGGGAAAAGTTGAGCCTCTTTCCGTGGCAACCTGGAGAGGCATTTATCTCCCTTGCCCAAGCTGGACCCTGAATCCTGCCCGGCCTGGCTTCTCTAGAAAGGGCATTATTCATGTCTAAAGATAGGCACCAGGCTTCAGACTGCCCTGAACTACAGGAAACTGATGGAACATGCAAACTCGTCTTTCAATTCCAGGTAAAGCCAAAGGTGTAAATATGGAGCCCAAACTTGGGACAAATAACTCCAAAACTCACGCAGAGAGGACCCACCCTTTTTAGGAAGCCTAGAGAGCTGTCCAGACAGTTCAGGAAGTGCTGAGACCCACATGAGGGACTTGGTTGAGGGATCAGACTTTCCATCCCATCTTTGCTCAGCCTGCCCTCTGCTGGCGTGACTTGTGAACAGCAGCTAGTTCAGAGGGATGCAGCCCAAACCAGGGGGCCTCCAGAATTCCCTCTCATCCTTCAGAGACGGAATAAGTGTCACCTCCTCCAGGAAGACTCCCCTGATTCTGGCAGTCGGAAGCAAGTTCTTTTAATGTGAGCCCTTACAGTCCCTCATTTACACCTCTTTAATGGTGCCGTCTACCTTATGTCATTGTTTTTTAGTACATATGTTATTTCTCTGACTCATTTGTGAGCTCCCAAGGGGAAGATTTCCTTTTTTGTTTCTTTTTTTGAAAATTTTCTCCCAAAGGATTTTGCACCTACCTAGAAATGTGTCCTACAATTAAGCCCTAAATTTACATCATTAAAGGGAATCCTTTGAATTCAGATGAATCTTCTAAAAGACCCAATTATAATGTAATATATACACACTACTGTACACAAGATAAGTAACCAACAAAGACCTACTATACAGCACAGGGAACTCTATTCCATATTTTGTAATAAGCCATATGGGAAAAGAATCTGAAAAAGAATAGATGTATGGGAGTTTCTCTATGGCACAACAGGATTAGCAGAGTCTCTGGAGCTCTGAGAAGCAGGTTCGATCCCCCGCCTGGCACAGTGGGTTAAGGATCTGGCTTTGCCGCAGCTGTGGCTTGGGTCCCAACTGCGGCTCAGATCAGATCCCTAGCCTGTGAACTCCATATGCCTTGGGGTGACCAAAAGAGAAAAAAAAAGAGTAGATATATGCATACTGAATCACTTTGCTGTCCAGCTGAAACTAACACATTGTAAAAAAAAATTATACTCTAATAGAAAATAAAAAATAAAAATAATCCCCTCCCAATGTAAGTATGAAAATATGTAATCATGTGGCCTAGACTGTAAGTCATTAACTACTTAGGGCATTAGTGCATCAGCTGTGCCCAGAGCTCAGCGCCATCGTGTTATGGGAAAATGTAAGTGGCAAAGAAAAATGATAAAAGTAGAAATGTAAAGAATGAAGGAGAGGTTGAGGACCAGGCATTTATGAGTTTGCCTGGGGAGTTCGGGAGGGTTTGGGGCATTGGAGGGGGCAGAAGGGGGCAAAGGACACACCCTGAGCCAGAGGTTCCAGAAGGAAAGGGGTGGGATACATATTGAAGGAGCCACTGGATTTTGTAGGATCCAAAAAGAAACTATTGGCTCCAAAGACAAAAAGTGTAAAACAAGAAAAAAATTAATATGTACTTAATTGTCATTAAATCACAATGTCATATCAACTTGACTAATTGTTAAATTTAGCATTTATAAATATTCATTCTATTTGCAAAGAATTTGGGGGTTAGGTTTTTTCACTTCCTAAGAATTCCTGAGGAGAGAGAGTGACTCCTGACAAATTGTAGCCAATGGAGAATTAAATATTACTCATCGCCCAAGAGTTTCTAAAGCAGAATTATAAAACTCCATTCAAATTTTCAGGGCAAAATTATATTTAGTGTAGGATGTGAGTGATTTGAATATATTTGATATAATAAAAGTAGGAATCTCGAAGGCTTACGAAGGTTTTAAACAGCCCTTAGTATCAAAGATCAATTTCATCCATCCCCTTTAATTTCACTCTTGGTGACATCACACCTCCCGCAAACAAACAAGCTGCTTCCTTTTCTGAAACGCAGTTTGCGTTGACCTTCTTGTGCACCTGCAAAGGCCAGTCTTTTAGAATGAATTTATTGATTAAGTGCTTGGAATAGATAACTGAAATTTTTTCCTGTTCCCGAGAGATGCTCCAGAGGGAAACCAGCGTTATTCATTCTTCCTTGTATTTACCAAGCACCTTCTGCCTTTACAAGCAAAAACTGAAGACATGCTTTCCAACTTTACCCTTTACATAGCTATTAACATACTGTGCACATCACCCACACCGTCATGTTCCTGGTCCTTTCTTCTTAACAATTGAATCCCCTACCCCCTTTTTTTTTGTCTTTTTAGGGCCGCACCCACGGCATATGGAGGTTCCCAGGCTATAAGGTCCAATCGGAGCTACAGCTGCCAGCCTACACCACAGCCACAGCAACACCAGATCTGAGCCAAGTCTGCGACCTACACCACAGCCTTAACCCACTGAATGAGGCTAGGGATTGAACCCGCATTCTCATGGATACTAGTCAGATTCGTTACCACTGTGCCAAAACCGGAACTCCTCGAATCCCCTTTAAAAAAAAAAAACCCTAATTATGCGGAAACTACTAGTAACCCTCCCCCCAAAATGGTCATAAGGGGAAGAAACAGCCCTTTAGGAGGTAGAAGCAGTTTGTATCTAGTCAGAAAACACAAAGCTGCAGGATGCAGTTAAAGAGAACTCCTAAGTCATTTTATGCAAAAACACTTTGGACATGGGTAGAAAATGCCAAAGTCGGGGGCTATGGAATGAGTGAGCGTTGTAGAAGCCTGATGGCCGAGAGTGACATTTTTTATTGCAAGAGAAATGGTGATAGAAGAGGTCAATGCACCAGCTTCCTCCTCCTCCTTGCCTTCCACTCCTTTCTCTCCTCTCTTATTCTTGCTGCAAATAAAGGTGGCTGATAAGTCTGGAGGTACAGGCAACAGGCAACAAAGAGACCAGCTATACAATGAAAGTTGAGCACATGCTGGTGGTCAGGGTGCGGGGGAGCGGACAGGCAGGTGGGACAGGGGGACTACGGGTTGGAGAGCCTGGTCCCAGCAAGGCTGCAGAGAACTCAACGTCAATGCAAGAAACCAGAGAAGCTGGGCCCAAGTTCACATTTTTGGTGTTTGTTTTTCTTTTTAATTGGAATAGATTTGACTTACAATGGTGTGGGAGGGTTCCCCTTTCTCCACACCCTCTCCACTGTTTATCGTTTGTAGACTTTTTGATGATGACCATTCTGACTGGTGTGAGGTGATACCTCATTGCAGTTTTGACTTGCATTTCTCTAATAATTAGTGATGTTGAGCATCTTTTCATGTGTTTTTGGTCATCAGTCTGTCTTCTTTGAAGAAATGTCAGTTTAGATCTTCTGCCCATTTCAGATTTTTTTTTTAATATAAATCTCTATGAGATACTTGTATATTTTGGAAACTAGTCCCTTGTCGATCATTTCGTTTTGCAAATATTTTCTCCCATTCTATGGGTTGTCTTTTAGGTTTTTTTAAATGGCTTCCTTTGCTGTGCAAAAGCTTTTAAGTTTAATTAGGTCACATTGGTTTTTTGTTTTTGTTTTCATCATTCTAGGAGGTGTATCAAACAAGATATTGATGCGATTTATGTCAAAGAGTGTTCTGCGTATGTTTTCCTCTAGGACTTTTTTTTTTAATTAGAGTGTAGCTGACTTACAGTGTTGTGTCAGTTTCTGCTGTACAGCACAGTGACCCGGCCATGTGTAATATACATTCTTTTTCTCATACTATCTTCCATCACATTCTATCCCAAGAGACTAGATAGAGTTCCCTGTGTTACACAGTGGGACCTTTTTGCTCATCCATTCTAAATATAATAGTTTGCATCTACCAACCCCAAACTCCTCATCCATCCAACCTCCTCTCGTCTCCCCTTTGGTAACCACAAGTCTGTTCTCCAGGTCCATGAATATGCCTCTGTTTTGGAGATAGGTTCATTTGTGCCACATTTTAGATTCCACACATAAGTGATATCATATTGTATTTGACCTTAATCCATTTTGAGTTCATTTTTTGTGTATGGTATTAGAGAATATTCTAATTTTCTTTAACCTGTAGCTGTCTGGTTTTCCCAGCACCACTTATTGAAGAGATTGCATTTCCTCTATTGTATGTTCTTGCCTCCTTTGCCATGGTTTAGTTGACCATAGTGCTTGAGTTTATTTCTGGGCTCTCTATCCTGTTCCACTGATCTGTATTTGTTTTTGTGCTAGTACCATACTGTTTTGATGCTTGCAGCTTTGTAGTATAGACTCAAGTCAGGGAGCCTGATTCCTCTAGTTCTGATTTACTTTTTCAATATTGCTTTGGCTATTTGGGGTCTTCTGTGTTTCCGCACAAATTTTAAAATATTTTTTCTATTTCTGTGAAAAATGTCATTGGTAGCTTGATAGGGATTGCATTGAATCTGTAGATTGACTTGTGGAATTCATAGTTAGGGAGGAAAGGAAGAACATCCAAGGTTTAGTCAAGTCATGCTCTCTCTGCTTACATTTAGAAACTTGGTGACATCAACAAAGGATGATACCTACTTAGTGGCTGCTCTGTACCAGTTGGGGGGCCACAGCCATGAGAAGAACACATCAAGTCTATGTTTCATGGGCTGACTTTCTAGGCAGGGAGAGACAACACACAAATAGATGGCAAATGCATGGGACATAATATCACGTTGTCATCAGTGCTACAGAGACACATAGAAAGTGGGGTAATGGGACCGAGAGTGACAGGATTATGGGGGGAACGTGACTTTAGCTAGGGTAGTCAGGGAATGACTTTCTGGGAGTGAGGAGGTGTGTGGGCAGAGAGACCAGTGCAAGGCGAAGGACTGAGCTATTTCAGAATCTGCGTAGCGGTGTTGCTGTGCAAGTGAGGGCGCTTGGCAAGGCTGGGCTGGGTAGGAGGTGACGCTGGGGCAGAGTCCCAGGGAGAGGCTCCTTAGTGGGGGGAGACGGTACGTGAACAACGAAACAGAATAGAAATGAAAACACGAGAATGCACTGTGGGTGGTACTATAAGTATGGTGTTAGGAACTTTTTGTTTCAAATATGTGTGTACAGATCATAAACAGTATTTCTTATGCTAGCTGCTCGTCACAAAAGTCTGAAAGCCACTGATGTGAAGGTACTTAACCTGACCTGGATGAGCTTTACACACACACACATTCACATATTGTAATAACATACACACTATCCACATATACACAAATAGTAATATACATATACAGCAATAGGCTTTTCTTTTTTTTTTTTTGGTCTTTTTAGGGCTGCACCCTAAATATGGAAGTTCCCAGGCTAGGAGTCCAATCGGAGGTACAGCTGCCAGCCTACATCACAGCCACAGCAATGCTGGATCCCTAACCCACTGAGCGAGGCCGGGGTCAAACCCACGTCCTCATAGATACTAGTTGAGTTCATTAGTGCTGAGCCACGTCAGAACTCCTGACCTTTTTTTTTTTTTTAAATAATTTTAGATTTTTTTTTTTTGCTGCACCTGTGGCATACAGAAGTTCCTGAGTCAGGGACTGAACCCGTACTATAGCAGTGATCAGAGCCACTGCGGTGATGGCGCCGGATCCTTAACCTTCTAGGCCACCAGGGAACTCCAAAATAATTTTAGATTTTATAGAAAAGTTGTGAAGATAAAATACAGAGTGTTCCGGAGTTCCCGTCGTGGCGCAGCGGAAACGAATCCAACTTGGAACCATGAGGTTACAGGTTCAATCCCTGGCATCACTCAGTGGGTTAAGGATCCGGCGTTGCCGTGAGCTGTGGTGTAGGTTGCAGACGCGGCTTGGATCTGGTGTTGCTGTGTCTGTGGTGTAGGCCGATGGCTACAGCTCCGATTAGACCCCTAGCCTGGGAACCTCTATATGGCGTGAGTGTGGCCCTGGAAAAGGCAAAAAAAAATACAGAGAGTTCCCATATACCGCCCCTCCACCCCCATTATCTAATGTTAATATCTTATATTAACGTGGTGATTTGTCAAAACTAAGAAAACGACATTAGTATATGATTATTAACTAAGTTCTAGGCTCTATTTGGACTTCAGTGTTTTTTGCCGTTTTTAGTTCCAGGATTCAACCCAGGACACTGCCTTGCATTTAGTCATCATGTCTCCTTATCCCTTCTGCTCTGTGACCGTTCCTGTCTTTCCTTGTTTTTCATGACCTTGACAATTTTGAGGAGTGTTGGGATAAGGTATGTTATAGAATGTCCTTCAATCTACAAACCCTCCAGATATAGGATTTGGGGGGAGTTTTTGCTCATGATTGGAGTTATGAGTCTCGAGGAAGAACCCTGAAGTGCAAGTCTCTTATCTCATCTAGTCGGGCATAGATGCTGTTGACCTGACTTATCACCAGTGATGTTAACCTTGGTCATTTGGTTGAGGTAGTGTTTGCCAGGTTTCTCCGCTGTAAAGTGACTAATTCCCCCCTTCATCTGTATTCGTTAACTTCAACCTACACAGGGGGAGAATTAAGTTCCACCTAGTAAGGGTAGAGTGTCTGCTTATATTACATGGAATTCTTTTGTAAGAAAGATTTGTCTTTTGTCCCCTATTTATATATCAAATCATTAGTTTATATTCAGATGACACGCATATTCTATACTTTAGGTTGTAATCCAATACCACATTATTTATTTTGTTGCTCAGTTCGTCCCAGCTTTAGCCACTGGGCGCTCTTTTAAGCTTGTTCCTTCCTCTGTCTGACATCCTTCTGATTTTTGAGCTCTTCCTTGCTTTCTGGTATGTTTCTTTCTTTCTTTCTTTTGTCACAATAAGACAACATTTTATTTCAGTGCTTAGAGAAAAAGAATCAAATGAGAAACTGATAAATTTATAATGTTTTACTGGACAAACACAATGTTCACTTTCACATGTTTGTTACCCATATGCCTAAAAAAATAGTCTTTTTGAAGTTTGCTAACATATATGACTACTGGCTCCATCTCTGTCCCTTCTCCAAGGTTGAGTATAATGAGATCTCATGTCCTTTACCTGAGATTCAAGTCTCCTTTTTCCTACCTGAGGGGCATGAGAACTCTCCTCCCTGCTAAGGCAATCCATCTGCCCCCCCCGCCCCGCCACCTCCCCACACCAAAGAAGTCTCCTATAAAAAAGAAAAATATAATTTTGATGTTCTAATAAAATGAGATGGCAGTCCTCACCCTCTTCCTTCCTTCCTGCAATGCAGTTCTTTATAAGAGCAAAATCTTCATTGCAAATTTTGAATCTGTAGTCTTTCTCTTGCAACCTGCCTTAGCACATAAGTATACATAATTTGTTTATATATTTTGTTTGCTCTTGATATAATTTGTTTTAGTGTCTATTCTTGCTTTGTTTGAAGAAAAACACCATTCTGGTGTAAGTTTCTGATTTTTTTAAAATTGGTTTTCCTTTTTTTTTTTTTCAGTGGCCACACCTGCAACATATGGAAGTTTCTGGGACAAGGATTGAATCTGAGCTGCAGCTGCAATCCATGCAGCTGCAGCAAAGCTGGATCCTTTAATCCACTGCACCTGGCTGGGGATTGAACCCACGCCGGAAACCCGAGCTGCTGCAGTCGGATTCTTAACCCACTGCGCCGCAGTGGAAACTCTGTAAGTTGCTGATCTTTTTATTTTTAAAGTCCTGCTGCTCTGAATGTATCACTGCTGTTTTTTTATTTTATTTTTTTCCTTGCAGAAATGTGCATATTTAGTCTGTGTATTAGCTAGCTGGCAGGGGGAGTGGGTGGAGACTCCTGCTGTCCTCCGGTATCTATTCTGCCCTTCTTCCAAAATCCCAGAGGTCCCAGGTAAGCCCAGCTTTCCTAGCCATTTTGCAGCCAGAAGTGTCTCTTGACTGAGTTCTTGCCGATGGTTTGTAAGTGGCAGTAACGGAAGCCACTCCCCGGGTCCTGCCCCTACCAAGACGGAGCGTGAAGCTGCTCCCTGGGTCCCTCTCCTCCTGTCTGCTGGCTGACAGATGGCGAGAGCCACAGCCACCATTTCCCATTAGCTGCAGCAGCAAGAGCCCAGACCTCATGGAGGTGTCGGGAAATGGTTTTCCGGCAGCTGAACTGAGGGAGTCCCCCAACCTGTTCTCCTTCCCTGGGAGCTTTCAGATTTATCACACAGGGAGGGACCAGCAGACAGCCACAGCGGGAGGACCTCGCAGCTAAACAGCGTGGGTGAGCAGCCTGCTGAACGCAGGTCTCCAGCACATGTGATCAGAGAGAGATGAGACGCCGAAGCCACCTCGCCACAGCCCACCTCCCCCATCGACATGTGTCTGGGCAGAGGTGGTTGACTGGGAGGAGGCTTGGCTTGGGGCGGACAGATGAAGATCTGAGGCCCAGCTTCTTACTGTCAGTGAGTAGTAAGTTGATTGGATTGGTTGCAAAAAGGAGATATGGTTCCTTTTTTTTTTTTTTTTTTGTCTTTTTGCCTTTTGTAGGGCCGCACTCGCAGTATGTGGAGGTTCCCAGGCTAGGGGTCTAATCGGAGCTACAGCTGCCAGCCTACACCACAGCTCACAGCAACACGGGATCCGAGCCACTGATCGAGGCCAGGGATCAAACCCGCAACCTCATGGTTCCTAGTCGGATTCGTTAACCACTGAGCCACAACAGGAACTCCAGGGAGATATGGTTCCAATTTCACTTTTCTTTCCTCTTTCTCCCCCTGTTCGCTGCTCACTTTTTTTTTTTTTCCTTTGGCTGTACCCACCACATATGAAAGTTCCTGGGCCAGGAACCAAATCTGAGCAGCAGCGGTGATCCATGCCACAGCTATGGCAACACTGGGTCCATAACCCACTGTGCCAGGCTGGGGAATCAAACCCTAGCCTCTGCAGAGACAACTCCGGATCCTTAACCTGCTGTGCCATAGTGGAAGTCCCCCGCTCACTTTTAATTATAGCAAATACTAATCATCAGAAATGTGAGGAGTTCCCGTCGTGGCACTGTGGTTACCGAATCCGACTGGGAACCATGAGGTTGCGGGTTCAATCATGGCCTCGCTCAGTGGGTTAACAATTGTGAGCTGTGGTGTAGGTTCAGACGTGGCTCGGATCTGGCATTGCTGTGGCTGTGGTGTAGGCTGGCAGCTATAGCTCTGATTGGACCCCTAGCCTGGGAACATCCATGTGCCGTGGGTGCAGCCCTGAAAAAAAAAAAAACCTGCCAATCCTCTTAAAGGCTGGGTCTAGAATCCACAAAGCCCCTTTCCTGTTGTCAAAGAAATCGAGGCCAGCCCAGATTAAAAGGAAGGAAACGAGTCCTCACTGCTCTATTGGAAGAGTGTCAAACAAACAATCTGGGGCCATTTTACCCACAACCGTTCCTCACAATTCGTTGTTGGAGGGTAAGTTTCTCAACCTCTTTGAGCCTCAGTTTCCTGACCTGGAACAGTGGAGACACTAACACAAACCTCACAGAATTGTTCTGAGGATGAAATCAGAGGGTTTATGGGGAGCACTCAAGGCATGGCCATGATATGACAGGCTCTCAATAAATGGCAGCCACTCCAGTGCCACGGTTAAGTTCACGGACTCTGAAGTCAGAAGGTCTGGGATTCCTTTCTGCCACTTGACAATGGTGTGACCCTGAGCTAGATACCTAACTTCTTTTGCCTCGTTTTCTCCTCTGCAGCCACCTCATAGGATTATGTTGTTAGGACCGCGATCCTATGTGTAAGTACTGGATCACAGAAAACACTCACACGCTGTTTGGGTGGTGGGAGCGCGTCCCAAGTCATAGGAAGCACAGCTTCATCCTGGGCTTCAGCAACAAGCTATGTCTTTGGGTTAATCCCTGGGCACACTTAAAGAAGGTGAGGGTCAAGTGGAGGTGCCAGGTGATGCTAGATGCTGCCAGTGGCCCTTAGGTCATACCTGTGAGCCAGGTACCAGATAAAATGGGGTGGATCCTGCCTTGCAGAAGAGTTTTCAATCCGGCCATAAACCAGCGCAAAAGAGTCAAGAGTGAATGTCGGCTGTTGTCTCTAGGATGCAGGAGACACACCCTCTCCAGACAGGGTGAGGCGAGTCGTTTCCACGTCCTGGGAAACATCAGAAGGAAATCTCAGCACAGCAGCAGAGTGAAGGATCGAAGCTGTCAGAGGCTTTCAGGAAGGATGGGTGCAGGGCTGTGCCATCCAGCTGGCATCTGGGGATTCTGCAGAGCCCAGGGAGTGCCTGGCGGCACGGAGCCTCTGGAAACTGCCCACTGGACTGACAGTTGTGTAATCCCCACGTCACAGAGGCCCAAGGTAACAATAGAAGGGGATGGCATCAGCAAATCCCAGAGCTGGGAGGAATTCCAGGGGCTTATCAGAGGCATGAGCAACTTCTATATTCTAGGACAGTGGCTGCTGTCACAGATGCAGTTGCACCTGCGCGCAAACCCCAGCGGAGAGTGGGTCATTGTCTCTCGTGGTTGTGCCTCCCATTTAGGTACATCTCTGATCGCTAGTTCTCTCTCTTTAAAAAAAAAAAATTATTAAAGTCTAGTTGATTTGCAATGTTTCTTCAATTTCTGTTGCAGAGCAAAGTGACCTGGTCATACATATGTATACATTCTTTTTTTTTTTTTCATGCTATCTTCTATCATGTTCTAACCCAAGAGATTGGACATAGTTCCCTGTGCTCTACAGTAGGACCCCATCGCTTATCCATCCAAATGCGGCAGTTTGCATCTACTAGTTCTCTCTTAAATTAAGGAAAATCTGCTTTCCAGGGATGTGCACCCCTCTGGTTCTAGTTCTGCCCTCAGGTAAGCACACAAACAAGTCTCGTAACACCTACTAGCCTTCTAGCCATTTGAAATCAGTGCCCCATCCCCTCCCAGCCTCCTCTTCATCAGGACCAAAAGCTTGAGCTCCTTCTGTTGTGTCTTGATGACCTGATCTCTCTCCACCATCCGCACGACACTTCTCTTGACCTTCTCTTTCTAATAGACATATAGTCAGATAACCCGGGGACCCCACAGCCAGAAAAACAAAAGCAACTTTTGATTCATCTGTGTTCCCTATCCGCTCTGTGGCTCTGTGCTGACACTTTCTTACATGGCTGGTATCCTAGTGTTTGGGGGATGCCTTGGTTTTCACCTCACGTGGTGGATTAGAACGGCCGCAGATTCTTTGCTTCTCCTGCCATCAGCAGATGGAGCCTATTCCCCACACCTTGAATGTGGGCGGAGCCTTTGATTCGCGTTGGCCCGTGGAACAGAGCAGGTGATGTATGACTTCCAAGCAAGTCTCGAAAGACTTAGCAGCTCCCACTTTGGCCCTCTTGGGATTCTGGCCAGAGAGCGTCATGCTGAGAAGTCCAAGATATGAGAGCTGCTGGAGAGAGAGGCCCGTCTCTTGCAAACATTCCAGCCGTGGCACCCGAGGCCCCAGACACGTGAGTGAGACCATTCCGTACCATCGGGTCCAGACTGCAGCTGTCTGAGTGCGGCCAGGAGAGACCAGCATAGGAACTGCCCTTTAGGAGGGTTAGAAAAAAATAAATTGTTGATGTTTTAGGCTATTACATTTTGAGGAATTTGTTACACAGCGGTAAATAACTGATGTTTACCAGAGAAATCGTTTATTCAGGGCTTTTGTTCTACACTTAAGCAGAGGGTTTTTCCTCCTTGAGAGAGTGAAATGTTTATCTAAGCATGTGCCCAGGGAGTTCCTGTCATGGCTCAGCGGTAATGAGGTCGGCTAGTATCCATGAGGACACGGGTTTGATCCCTGGCATCTCTCAGTGGGTTGAGCATCTGGCATTGCTGTGAGCTGTGGTGCTGGTTGCAGATGAGACTTGGATCTGGTGTTGCTGTGACTGTGGTGTGGGCCAGCAGCTGCAGCTCCAATTCCACCCCTAGCCTGCTAACTTCCATATGCTGCAGGTGTGGCCCTGAAAAAAGACAAAAATATTAAAAAATTAAAAAATAAACGTGTGCCCAGCATGGGAATGAGTTGCTCAAGCCAGGAAACTAGAACCCCTGGGGTTTTTTTTTTTTAGGTGTTTGTTTTGCTGTACCCACAGCGTATAGAATTTCCTGGGCCAGGGATTGAACCTGTGCCGCAGCTGTAACCAGAGCCACAGCTGTGACAACGCTGGATCCTTAACCCACTGAGCCCCGAGGAAACTTCTAGACCCCTATTTTAATTAACAATGGCAGTAGAAAAACAGTAGGCTTGAAACTGACCTCACAAGCAGTGTGTTCTCCAGTGGCTGGTTATCTGACTGCCTGATACTGGGAGGAGGTTGGCAAGCCAACGGGCAACACGATGGCAGGTGAAGGAGGCCAAGTGGTGGCTTCTCTGTGGCATCTAGAAAGGAACAAAATACTAACCTCCGTTTCCAAGAAGTTCTTTTTTTTTTTTCTGTATCTTTTTTTGAGTCATTGGGTTACCAGATAGCAAGACATTAACAGAATTATAGAAATCAATTCATTCCAACAAGCAATTCTGAGCCCCTATTAAGTTCCACACCTGGTGCATAAGGAGGCAGCAAAAAAGAACACAGTCTCTGCCCTCAAGGAGGTCAGGCCTGCTCGGCCGTAAAAAAGAGCAAAGTAATGCCGGTCGCGACAGCATGGATGGGACTAGAGACTCTCGTACTAAGCAATGTAAGTCAGAAAGACAAAGACAAATACCGTATGATATCACTTATATCTGGACTCTCATATACAGCACAAACAAACCTTTCCACAGAAAAGAAACTCATGGACTTGGAGAACAGACTTGTGGTTGCCAAGGGGGAGGGGAGGGGAGGGAGTGGGAGGGACTGGGAGTTGGGGTTAATAGATGCAAACTATTGCATTTGGAGTGGATAAGCAATGAGATCCTCTGTATAGCACAGGGAACTGTATCTAGTCACTTATGATGGAACATGATGTGAGAAAAAGAATGTATACATGTATGTGTGACTGGGTCACTTTGCTGTACCGTAGAAAATTGACAGAAGACCGTAAACCAACTGTAATGGAAAAAAAATAACAATTTTTTTTTTTTTTAAAGAAAGGAGATCAGGCCAGAGTTGTTTGAATCCAGAAGCTTTGGTTGCAAGTAGCAAGGCGTATAAATATTTCAAGACATCTGCAGTGGCTGTGATGCTTTAGCTCTGGAACCAGTGATTTCCCCAAGGAGCTCTGGTTCACAGGAGAAGGTATACTCTTGGCCAATAAGCACAAAACAAAGGCACTCAAGAACGTTAATCAGCAGGAAATCCATATTAAATCACAATGACACACCATTACACCTGCTAAAATGTCTAAAATTAAAAGAATGACAATGAAATACTTGACAACAAAGTGGATGACTGGGTCGCCCATACACTGCTGTTGCAGCCACTTGGAGGAAAACTTGGAAATTTTTAAATAAACTCGCATTATAAAGTTTTATACTTATGGAGTTCCCGTTGTGGCTCAGCAGTAATGTACCAGACTAGTAATCATGAGTAGATGGGTTTGATCCCTGGTCTCGCTCAGTGGGTTAAGGATCAGGTGTTACCGTGAGCTGCGGTGTAGGTCGCAGACACAGCTCGGAGCTGGCATTGCTGTGGCTGTGGTGTAGGCCGGCGGCTGCAGCTCTGATTTGACCCTTAGGCTGGGAACTTCCATATGCCTCAGGTGCAGCCCTAAAAAAGCAAAAATAAATAAAAATTAAAAAACCAAAGTTTTATACTTACAGTGTGACCTAGAAATTTTACTCCCTCATGGGAACTTAAGAGAAATGAAAAACGTATATCCATATACAGACATACAGGAAAGTTCACAGCCACTTTATCCATAATAGTGAAAAACTGGAAACAGTGCAGATGTCCATTACCAGGTGACCCATCAATAAATCCTGGTAAATCCATACAATGGACTACCACTCTTCGGTAAATAGAAATGAACGACTGATACACATGACAACACAGAAAATCTGAAAAACATTATGTTGAGCCAAAAAGGCCAGACACAAAAGAACATATACTATATGACTTCATTTGTATGGAATTCTAAAGAGGATGAAGCTGTGGTGATAGAAAGCAAGTTAGTGGTTGCTTTGAAGCTGGTGGTGAGTTGTGGCACTTAACTAGGAAGGACCCACGGCAAGAAAATCTCGGGGGTCACAGAAATGTGCCACGTGTTGATTTGGAGGGGTGTATTTGCAAGGATACACGCACTCATCCAAACTCATCGAATTATATACTTTAAGCAGACTCATTTTATGGTGTATAAATTACATTTCAATGTTGTATGTAAGTCATGCTTCAATAAAGCTGAGGAAGAAACCATATGAAACGGTATATTCAGAAAAGTGCTACTACTTTTCCTCTCACTCAGTACTGTGCTGGAGCCAGCTTGCGCTGGCTTGCTTGCAAGGGCCAATTCTGTGCATCTCCAGCTAGCTTGAAATTGACAGCGATGGGAGCATTTACCACAAGGAAAAGTAGCAAATTTACAAACCACAGCTTTTGCAGGGTTTTTTGGTAGATAAATGGTTGAGCTGTCTATTGCTTTGTCTACCGTACCTCCTCTCCACTCCTTGTAGGTAACATATCTCCCATATTTCTGGTTTATTCTGCTTGTGTCTTTTTATAAAACTCAGCAGAGATGGGGAGTTCCCGTTGTGGCACAGCGGAAACGCATCTGACTAGTACCCATGAGGATGCAGGTTTGATCCCTGACAGTGCTCGGTGGGTCGGGGATCCAGCATTGCCGTGAGCTGTGGTGTAGGTCGCAGATGCGGCTCGGATCCCGCGTTGCTGTGGCTGTGGCATAGGCTGGCAGCTGTAGCTTTGGTTAGACCTCTAGCCTGGGATCGTCTTTATGCCGTGGGTGAGGCCCTAAAAAACAAACAAACCCCCCAAAACCCAGCAGATATGTGTTTGTTTTCTTATGTCCTCTTTTTCTTACACATAAGGTATCATACTGTGAATACTTTTTTGCATTTTTCTTTTATTCATTTAACAGTATATCCAAGATATCTCCCAATTCAGTTCATAGAAATTGGCTCCACTGTTTTTTCGGCTACATGGTACTCCACTCTTTGTACTATAGTTTTTTCAACGCCATTTAAGTGGTTTCTAGTATTTTGCCGTTGGATATAATTGCTATAACAAATAACCCTGTGCCTGTGTAGTTTTGCGTTGCTGGAGGTATCTTTTGAGCTTAAATTCTTAGAAATGGGATTGCTGGGCTAAAAGGTACATGTCAGATATCACCAATGTCCCCTCCATAGGGCTGTAGTGTTTTGTATTATGACCAGCAGTGTGTGAGAGTGCCTGTATCATTACCACTTTGCCAACCATGTATGTTGCTAAGCTTTTGAATTTTTGCTAATTTGATGAGTAAGGAATGGTATCTCAGTGTCATTTTAATTTGCACGTCTCTTATAATGAGTGGAATTAAACTTTTTTTTTTTTTTTTTGCTTTTTAGGGCTGCACCCATGGCATATGGAGGTTCCCAGTCTAGGAGTTGAGTCTGAGTTATAGCTACCGGCCTACACCACAGCCACAGCAAGGCCAGATCTGTGCTGCATCTGTGACCTACACCACGGCTCAGGGCAAAGCCAGATCCTTAACCCACTGAGAGAGGCCAGGGATCGAACCCGCAACCTCATGATTACTAGTGGGATTCGTTTCCACTGCGCCACAAGGGAACACCGAAGTTAAACTTCTTTTCATGTAAAAGTGCAGTGCAGACTCATACCCCCTCCCCCGAAACCTTGCGTTTGTAGGGCTTCTTCTTGTCTGACCAAGTCTTAGCGTCTTATTTCAAGTCATTGAGGGAGAATCTGATCGGCTCACCTATCCGTGACTTGGTTGATACCCCAAGTGCATTCAGCTCTGATCAGCTGTCTATTCCTGTCCCAGGTCAGGGGCTTGATGGCTGAGGGGCTTCTCTGAAGGCGGTGAGCGGTCCCTGTAAGTATGAAAGATGTTGAGTGATTATCAGTATTGAAAATGTGTGTTGGAGCTCAGATGACTCTGTTAAGGCCGATACTGTCTGACAATTCCTTCATGCAATACTTATTTTGCTCTGAGTACCTACTGTGAGTAAATGCTGATCTAGGCACCATGGAGAGGCCATTTTTTATATTAAAAACATATAGAACATTTCAAACCAGTACAAAAGTAGAGAAAATATATAATGAAACTCGATAGACCCATCATCCAACTACAGGTATCAAATCATTTCCATTTTTTTCACCTGTGACCATATACTGCTCTCCCCGTGGCTTTCTAGCATCTCATTTGTAAGTATTTCAATGTGGCTCTCCAAAAGATAAGAACTCCTACCTATAAAAACATAACCATAACATCATTATCACATCTTAAAGGTTAATAATTGCTTCATATCAAATATTCATTCAGTTCAGCTTTGCTCATTTGGCTGTTTTACAGTTTGCTCAAATCAAGATCCAAATAAGGCCCATATGTTGCAATTGATTGATGGGTCTTTCAAGTCTCTTTTCGTCTACAGCTTCTCCCTTCCCTCTCTCTCTTTTTTCCTTTCAGCTTACATTTGTCCTGTTAAGTTTCCCACATTAGAGATTCTGCTGATTGCATGCTGTGGTATTATTTAAAATATTCCTCCACCCTCTAGCATATGGAGATTCTCAGACTAGGGGCTGAATCAGAGCTAGAACTGCCGGCCTACACCTCAGCCACAGCAACGCCAGATCTAAGCCACCTCTGCGACCTACACTACAGCTCATGGCAACACTGGATCCTTAACCCACTGAGCAAGGCCAGGTATCAAACCTCCAACCTCATGGTTCCTATTCAGATTCATTTCCACTGCGCCACAAAGGGAACTCCTATTTTTGCAGGACTCTTTTCACACAGACATAAATATATAGTTGTCTCTCCCTTTGAGAGGTCAGCAGTCACGTTCAATCTATCATTAGTTCTTCAGGGGATTCAAAGTGGTGATATTTTCATTCTATCATTTCTTTTTTATATATTACCTGGAATATTTCTACAAAGAGAAACTTCCCATTACTTATTTGGTTATCCCTTTTTATAGTTCCCATAGGAAAGGCAGACTAAAGAGTTGAAACAATTTCAATGTGAGAACTGGTTCTTAGCACAGAAAAAGCAGTTGAATCTGACGTGGATTCTACCCTCTGGTAGGGGGTTAAGACATGTGGACCGTGATGAGAGGAGTTCCCTTCGAGGCTCAGTTACCAATCCTACTAGCATCCGTGAGGATGTGGGTTTGATCACTGGCCTCGTTAAGTGGGTTAAGGATCCAGCGTGCCGTGAGCTGTGGTATAGGTCGCAGACGCAGATTGGATCCCTTGTTGCTGTGGCTGTGGCGTAGGCCGGCGACTGTAGCTCTGATTCGACCCGTAGCCTGGAACCTCCATATGCCATGGGTGTGGCCATAAAAAGACAAAAGGCCAAAAAATTTTAAAAAAATAAAAAGAAGCGATAAGAGAAACCAGGAAGTGCACACGGTTCTGAGCATGCCCTGAGGACTATCGTTCCTAAGAGGCAGAGCTGGCTGGGATTCAGCGCTTCCTGCTGCTGAGCATCAGGGAGACCTTGAAAAGGTGGTGGCATTTCAGCTGAGCTTCCAAGGACAGAGTGGCAGGGAATTCCCTAACATCAGTTCTTCCCTTCTTTTATGACAGGGCTTGTGGTCTTCCAGAAATAAGATAACTTTGTATTCTTCCTTGCAGTTTAATGTGGTTTGACAAGGTTGTGGTCTATGGGCTAAAAGGAGAAATGATCAGTGCGATTCCCAGACTGTACCCTTAAAGAGAGGGGCAGGCGTTTTCCCTCTGCTCGCCAAGACGCTGTGGTGCGCCACCTTGGAACGCGAGGACCAGGAAGCCCCATAAAGATGGCAGAGCAACAAGACAGTAGGAAACCTTTTCTTAGGTGCCCACCTAGGAGCCACCACACCAGCCCTGGGTGCTATGGGACTATGACAAGAACAAGGAATAAACCTCTTCCCCTGAGGGAGTGGCCGTGGAGATGGGAGTGCCGGCTGGGATCTCCCTGGAAGCATCTAGTGTCTGCTGGTGCTGGGAAATGGTGGGAAAGGGGATCCAATTTGAGGAATGTAGGGAAAGGAAAAGTGTAAAGCGAGGTCAATGTTTTCATATTGAGGAAGAGGAAAATGCGATTCAAATATTCCTAAGTCTCTTAAGGGTAGGGTTAGGGGTATTTTTGAAAAGCATTGACTCTTCCTTTTCACTCCTGCAATTTACTCAACGTGAGAATCAGGCTAAAGGTGTCTGTTACATGAACAGTCACAAGGCCCAAGGCAACATTCACGCACTTTAAAAAGTGAAGTGTTTTCTCAAATATTTTCTGTATATTCTTGGAAATTATCTGATAGAAGCTCTAGCATTCTTCTTTTTTTTTTCTTACTTTTTAGGGCCAAACCTGGGGCATATGGAGGGTCCCAGGCTAGGTGTCTAACAGGAGCTATAGCTGCCAGCCTGCACCACAGCCACAGCAACGTGGGATCCGAGCTGCATCTGCAACCTACACCATAGCTCACAGCAACTCCGGATCCTTAACCCAATGACTGAGGCCAGGGACCGAACCTGTATCCTCATGGATCCTAGTTGGGTTTATTAACCACTGAGCCACAGAGGGAACTCCTAACATTCTTTTATTCTCACTTAGATTTGAAATTTGCCTGCCTGGAATTGGATTTTGTGAAGAGTATGAGGTAAGAACACACTCCCAGCTGTTTTAAAAACCATTCTCTTCTTATTGTTCTGCAGTGATAACTTCGTCACAAATCAAAGGCGTATGGCAATATCTAAAATTGAACATACACATACCCTATGATCCACTAAGCCTACTCCTAGATGTAAACCTAACAGAAAGGCATTCATTTGTGCATAAAAAGACAGATTTGAGAATGTTTATAGCAGCACCACTCAAAATAGCCCAATAGACAACAATATTGCATTGTAATCATCAACCTTGCTAAGAGACTAGAATTTAATGAGTATGTGATCGAAATGCTAATTATCCTACAAAAGCAGTCATATTACCATGTGTAAATGTACCAAGTGAACATGTTGTACACCTTAAATTTGTGCAACGGTATACGTCAAATACATTTTGGTCTTAAAAAAGGGTTAAAAAACCCCACCCTTCGAATAGCCTTAGTATGAAAACAACCCAAATGTCAGTAGATGAAGGAATCACAGCATGTTCGTGCAAGAAAATAGCTTACAGCAATGAAAACAAGTGAGCCAAACTACATACAATAACTTTGATAAATCTCCCAAACATGTTTTTGAGTGAAAGTCAAAAGTAAAATAATATAAACTAGCTCATTCTACTTATATGAAGCTTTAAAAATGGGCAAAATGAATCTATGGTGTTTGAGGGTTATCTCTGGGGGAAGAGTGCAGTGAAGAACTAGGGGGCACGCAGAGGATTTCTGAGGTAGTAGTAATGTTCTCTTTCTTTCTTTCTTTCTTTCTTTCTTTCTTTCTTTCTTTCTTTCTTTCTTTCTTTCTTGTCTTTTTAGGGCCACATCTGAAGCATATGGAGTTTCCCAGGCTAGGGGTCGAATCTGAGCTGTAGCTACTGGCCTACACCACAGCCACAGGAACATGGGATCCAAGCCGTGTCTGCAACCTACACCACAGCTCATGGCAATGCCAGATCCTTAACCCACTGAGCGAGGCCAGGGATCGAACCCGCAACCTCATGGTTACTACTCGGATTTGTTTCTGCTGTGCCATGATGGGAACTCCAGTAATGTTCTATTTCTTAATCCGAGTGGTGGTTATTTGTGGTAATTCTTTGAACTGTATAATGTTTGGATTTTTTTTTTTTTTTTTTTTACTTTTTCAGCTGCCCCCACAGCATATGGAAGTTCCCAGGCCAGAGATCAAATCTGAGCTGGAGCTGCAACCTATGCCACAGCTGCAGCAATGCTGGATCCTCAACCCACTGTGCCACTGTGGAAACTCCAATGTTTGTCCTTTTTTTGGTATGTGTATTATATAACAATGTAGAAGTTATTTTAAAAAAGAATTTTGTTGTTATGCTATATTCTAAAGGAAGGAAGACTGAAGAGAAGTATGATAAAGTTAAGACAGATCCTACCTGGAGGTGACATTCTTTTGGTTTCAAGGTATCTGTTGCATTTCTCCAGTGAACATATAATTGATATACATGCAAAGCAATGTTTGATATTTGATATAAGATGGTAGGTGGAAGAGGAAGACAAAACTAGTAGTCAGATTCCAGCAAAATCTCAAATAGCACTGACCATAGAATGTGCCATTATTTTAGTAAAACATTTATAGGGAAAAATGCTGCTAATTAAATGTGAAAACTTAACAAAGGGCCTGGGTGACACATGACTTGGTCCTATCAGCTTCTCATTGCTTTGAGATTTCTTTGATTTATTCCAACAGACCTGGCAATTTTTCCTAGCTTTACTTGCCCGATTTGCTTGCAACCTGTTATTAGGGTTGACATTGCTTTTGCATATATGTCAAGCACAAAATGGCATACAACTTCATCTGGTTGCGGGCCTCTTTCTTTGGTCTTGTAAAGCTCTTGGTTAGTCTTTACCAGAGAATCAGAACTTTGGCATTTCCTCCAATGTGAAACATTTGCTTTATTACCACCAATTTGCCCCTGCTGCTATGTTTCTCTGCCTTTCTGTGACTACAATAATCTTTCGTTTCAATGAGCAACCCTCTAAAAGACATTTTTAAACAATTAAACTCCTGTGCAGTGATGCCAATAGAAGAGCTGAGGCCAAGTTCACGCGTGTGAAAGCAGTGACACAGCTGGTGCCTGGCCAACAGGGACTGTAAGAGGATCCTCAACTTCTGAGTTGCTAAAATGTGAAAAAATGTGCATCTTAGAATTGATGAATCAGTGTGTTGAAGGAAAAGGCAGAGTCAGAAAATTACTATTTACAGAATTAAAGGAAGTCTCACATACTTGCATAATTTGGGCTGAAAATAAGAAATGATGTATTTCAGGGGCCCAGAAGAAAATCAGGGAAAAGGTCAAAAGAAAATAACATAGTTTGCCTAAAATAAATACACCATGCTTGTGGAGGCTGATATTCATTAACTTGATGTAGAGAAACACCACTGGCCTCCTTTTCCCCTTGGAAGGCAAGGTGATATGATAACTTAGAGCAGTGGAGTGCAGGTAAATATTCAGCAGCTGGCTTTCCAGAAAAATATACATGTATAGGTTTATTAAAAGTTTTACTGATATAAAGAATCTGTAGCAGTTTACAAATATTATTAAATATACTACTCTTTATTTTGTAGTTACATATATAGTACCATATAACAAATTAGCCAATTGATTCCCACAGAATGCTAATTTTTTAGGGCTATACCTGCAGCATATGGAAGTTCCCAGGCTATCGGTTGAATTGGAGCTGCATCTGGCTGCATACATCCCAGCCACAGCAACACAGGATCCAAGTTGCCTCTGTGACATACACCACAGCTTACAGCAACACTGGATCCTTAACGCACTGGGAAAGGCCCGGGATCAAACCCGCATCCTCATGGATACTAATCAGGGTGGTTCATTACCACTGAGTCATGATGGGAACTCCCAGCATGCTTTTGTTGATTTTTCCTGAACTCTGTATCCATTGCCAAATTCTGCTTGCAGTTGTCAAATGAGTACAGTTCTGACATGAATGTTGGTTGGCATTTTTGTTTTCATTAATAAACAAGAGCAAAATGAAACAGCAAAGACAGATGTGGGAACTTCACTGATTTGTCAATGACATAAGTGACTTCCTTGCTGAACCAGATTATTGTCTTTTAATACTGAGAGAAGTTTTCCTCAATGTTTTTGTGTTATGAAAAACATAACAGCTATGGACACAACACACTTTCAAGTTTAGTCTATGTTACTAACATTTTCCCACCACCTTCTTAAGTCTAGGCAATCAGCAAAATGATAAATCAAGCCTTGAATTGTATAATCTACCGATTGCTATGTTGTAAATACTCCCATCATGGTCAATTTCAAGCTATCAATGTGATTTTACTGAATGTGGAGTTGCAAAGAGATGCGAGATGCAGGGTAGCACAATATTTAGTATTTCCACCCCACAGATACAAGAGATGAAAATAATCTTAAGAGCATGGGCACTAGTCAAAGGTAGTGACAATAATTAGGAAGTGATAAATTTTGAGTATTTATTATCTCATTTTATTTATTTTTCTTTGTCTCTTTTTTTTTTTTTTTTTTAACCTTATCTAGGGCCTCACCCACGGCATACGGAGGTTTCCAGACTAGGAGTCTAACAGGAGCTGTAGCCACCGGCCTTCGCCACAGCCACAGCAACGAGGGATCCGAGCCGCGTCTGCAACCTACACCAGAGCTCACGGCAACGCCGGATCCTTAACCCACTGAGCAAGGCCAGGGATCGAACCTGCAACTACATGCTTCCTAGTCGGGTTCGTTAACCACTGAGCCATTACGGGAACTCCTATTATCTCATTTTAAATACAACTTATATAATTGTATGTTTGCATAACTGGAATTTTTTTTTCATGGCTGCACCTGCAAGCTAGGGGTTGAATGGGAGCTGCAGCTGCCAGCCTACTCCACAGCCTCAGCAACACCAGATCCGAGCTGCACCTGTGACCTACACCACAACTTGTGGCAACGCCGGATACTTACCCACTGAGCAAGGCCGGGGATTGAACCTACATCCTCCGATACTATGATGGGTTCTTAACCCACTGAGCCACAACAGGAACTCCTAACTTAAGTTTTAATAATGGCTGTGCTGGAGTTCCTGTCGTGGTTCCGCGGAATCTGACTCGTATTCATGAGGACACAGGTTTGATCTCTGTTTTGAACTTTATATAAAGGCAGTGATCAACTCCATCTACTTAGTGCCTTGCTTCTGTGTCTGACACAGTGTTTGTGATAGTCATTCATGCTGTTTCATGTAGGCAGGGCTAGTTCATTGTCATTGCTGCAGAGCAGTCCTCTGTGTGAATATACAGCATTTAACTTTTTCATTCTAGGGTTAAAGGACATTTGACTATGGTAAACATTGCTTTTGTGGACACCCCCCCCCCATGTTATCCTAGTGCACATGGCCATGAGTTTCTCTAAGGTATATCTTTGAGGGTGAACTTGCAAGGATGTGGAAGCTGTGGTGTAGGTCACAGAAGTGGTTTGGATCCTGAGTTGCTGTGGCTGTGGCGTAGGCTGGCAGCTGCATCTCCAATTTGACCAGTAGCCTGGGTACCTCTGTATGCAGCAGATACGGCCCTGAAAAAAAAAAAAAGAAGAATTTGTCAGATGAACCCTGGGCTTTTCAAGTGTGAGAACAGCGTGGGTAAAGGAAGAGTGAAAAAAGCCTAGAGTAGGCAATCCCAAACTTTCTCAGTTTACCGCCCCCTTAATTTCTTGGTGATCTTTCCTGGCATCCTGAGGCCAAAAGTAATGCCTAACAATTCTGTTATTAATTAGGTCCAAACAACTTTATAACTACTTATGTCCTAACAACTAAGTAGCTGCTTGAAAAAATAATACATTTAAATGGAAAGAATATATTTTCATTTTATTCTTGAATAACCACAATGCCATGGTAATGGAACGTGTGCAGCCGTGGAACACTACACAATTCCTCAGACAGTGGAATTGGATCGGACAGCCATGCCTTCCTGTTCCACCTTGATTTTCACACGATGTCTGTCTTGTTATAGCAACTCTTGGAAACTTAACTTTGCGTAGAGATAATGTCACTTATCATCTAGTGTTGAAATTGTGAATTATCTCCAATTAGTAGTTGGTACAGTGTCTGATGGATGTTAAGTATTTGGGTGTTTCCCTTGAAAAGTTAAAATATCTTCCAAAGCCCCTGTGAGTTAAGCATTCTGGAGTGCCTGGTTTCACAGATTGGACGTTGCAGGTGTTGGACATTTGGGGGAACGAAAAGTGTTTCACTGCTATTAGGAGATAATATGTTTGTGCAGGGGGAATTGAGAAGATATGAAGGTAAACTGTTAGGCAGCAGTCCACTTAGCCAAGGTACCATCTGTCGCATTAAGTTTTATCCTGGCTCAACGGGGCACCAGGAATGCATAGTCTTAGTCTCCGGAGATGCACATTATAGCTGGAGAGATAGACTAAGAAACACACGTAACTGCAATACACTGTGATTTTTTTCTCCAACAAAGATATATACTAAATGATTGATTTCGATGTGGGAGGAAATTAGAGAAGGCTTCATAAAGCGTTGAACATGTAGGTTGATCCTTCGAGAATGAACAGATGACTAGGGAACAAAGACAGCCGCACAAACAAATGATCAGGTCTGATGGTATATTTATGAACTGCACAGGACTCGTGTGGCTGGGGCCAGTGAATTAACATGGCAGGGGATGAGAATGAAAAGGCAATCTGGGGCCTGTGAAGAGCTTTACTTCACAGCTCAATCAACCCCGTGCAATTTCTACTTTATTCTGAGAACGATAGGAGGCATCAAAGATTTTTAAGAGGTGTATTATTTGATGAGTTTTGTGTTTTAGAAAGACACATCTGGCAGCATGAAGATGGACTAAATAGTGAGAGATGGGAAGTAGGAATACTAACTTGGAAGGTGGTTGTATTAGTCAGTTACTGCTGCATTTATGCTACATAACAAACCTCTCTAAGCGGTTCTCAATCATGAGTCTGTGGATTGTCTGCAACTCAGCTGGGGTAGGCTAGATTCCAGGCTCTGGGCTCCAGGGTACATCCTGATCCATCCCATGTGCCTCTATTAGCCTTGAACAAGAGACTACTTGGGGGCATGCACTTCTCACGGTAGCTCTCAGTGCAAGAGACCATGCCGTATGGTGTACAGACACATGTCAAGCCTCTGCCTGGATTATGTCTGCAAACTTTCTATTGATTTTTTTTTTTTGTCTTTCTGCCTTTTCTAGGGCCTCACCCTGAGCATATGGAGGTTCCCAGGCTAGAGGTCTAACAGGAGCTGTAGCTGCCGGCCTTTCCACAGTCGCAGCAACGCGGGATCCGAGCCGCATCTGCAACCTACACCACAGCTCACGGCAACGCTGGATCCTTAACCCACTGAGCAAGGCCAGGGATCGAACCCGCAACCTCATGGTTCCTAGTCGGATTCATTAACCACTGAGCCACGACGGGAACTCCCAAACTTTCTATTAAAAGGAACAAGTTATATAGCTCAACCCAAAGTCACTGGGGCAGGGAAATATGCTCTGCCTACTCCAAGACATTGCCAGGTCCCAGGGCTGGGGAGGGAAGCAAAAATTAACTATACTTATGTCCCGTTCGTGGCAAAAGGTGATGAGGGCAATGACAGTGGAAAGGAGGGTACAGAATCAAAGGCATTAGGGGCAAGAGATCCCAGGACTTATGGTCCACTTAGAAGTGAAATGAGTGAAGAGAATGTGGTTGGCAACTTGAGCATGTGGCCAATAAACCAATGCTTTCAGAATGCTTAGGTGTGAGCACATAAAACCTATGTATTCATGTACTTGGATTAATAGAACCCTCTCATAACAACCCCATGAGATAGGAACTATCATTATCTCCATTTAATATGCAGGGAAACCAGATAGAACTATCATTATCTCCATTTAACACGCAGGGAAACCAAAGCCCAGTAGTTACATAACTTGTTCAAGATCAAAAGGCATGATGATTGAACTTGAATCCCTGAGAAATGGCTCGCCAGTCCACGTGTGGACCACGGCGAAGACTGCCTCTCATTCTGCCTATCAAAGCATGTACTTATGGATTTCCCGTTGTGGCTCTGTGGGTTAAGAATCTGACTAGTGTCCATGAGGATGTGGGCTCGACCTCTGGCCTTCGTTCAGTGAGTTTAGGAGCTGGGGTTGCCATAAGCTGTGGCGTCGGCTTGCAGATGCAGCTTGGATCCTGAGTTGCTGTGGCTGTGGCATAGGTGGTGACTGCAGCTCTGATTCAACCCTTAGCCTGGGGACTTCCATATGTCATAGGCGTGGCCCTAAAAAGAAAACAAAAAAATTAGTGCACTTACTACATGTAACGCATAGCAGTGCCATCATTGGGGCTCCAGATGCTGATCTTTTGTGTGTGTGTGTGTGTGTGTGTGTGTGTGTGTGTCTTTTCAGGGCTGTACCCGTGGCATATGGAGGTTCCAAGGCTAGGGGTTGAATAAAAGCTGTAGCGCTGGCCTATGTCACAGCCACAGCAATATCAGATCCAAGCCGCATCTGCAACCTACACCACAGCTCATGGAAATGCCGGATCCTTAACCCACTGAGTGAGGCAGAGATCGAAACTGCATCCTCTTGGATACTAGTCAGATTCATTTTGGCTAAGCCACAACGGGAACTCCCCAGATGCTGATCTTGAGGTATGCTCTCGTAGATGCGGTTTGATCAAATTAATTGGTAAGTTATTTGCCAAGCTATACTAAAAGTTAAGATAGGCCAAAAGAAAGGTAAACCAAAAGCAGGATAGTCCAAAAGCCCACAAGCTCACACCTGGGGCGTACTGTCACAGGGGATTTCACATTGGTTGCAGTGTAAAGGAAGACGAGAATGAGTGCTATCTTCTGCATCACCAATATCTCTGCAGGCCAGTGGGGGAGGAGATTAGGAGTAATCTCAGAGATAAAATCTCCAGACTGGAGTCTGACGGCATCACAGAAAGCTAAGGAATTAAATCCTGTTTCCACTGAAGGGAACAGTAAATTTAGAGTAAGCAATAACGTCTGGAATGAGGGATGGAAGATTAAATAAATTATTATTGGGTCAGAAGATAGAAGTGAAGCAGAGCATCCAAAGAGAGAAAGTACTTCTGCTGGATTTTCATCAGGTGACCCCAGATGACCTCTACAGTAGAGGTGAGAAAAGGGACAGAACCAGAGGGTCATAAGCTCTCAGAGTGGGAAGGGGCACAGTCCCACTTCACACTGGAAATGTTTGTGTACACCAGACATTCTGTTTTTTTTAAAAAATACAATTATGTGTATTATTATTATTTAGCCACGCCTACAGCATGTGGAGGTTCCTGGGCCAGGGACTGAACGAAGGCAGCAACCCGAGCCACAGCAGTGAGCACACCAGATCCTTAAACCACTGAGCCACCGGAGGACTCCTATACCAGCCATTCTCAACCCAGGGTTCAAGGACGTGTTTTACAGTAGAATGCAAAGATGTGCATTAGTGTGTGTATGTGCATGGATCTGTGAATTTATCTGGGAAGGAAAAAAGATCCATAGGTTTCATCACATTTTCAAAAGGCTCCTTGATCCTAAAAATGTCCACAACAGCTGTTCTTACAGTTCACCCTTGAACCAGCACTTTGGCTCTTTTCCTCAGGGGTGGTTGATTAGAACGTCCTTCCTCACACTGACCTGGAATCTATCTTCCAGGAACTCCTATCCCTGGTCTTGGTTTTGCCCCGTGGAGCAGCACTGGGTAAATTTAATCCCTCTTTCATCTTTCTAAATGGAAACTCACCTCTTGGCGTATTGAATTTTTTTTTTTTCTGATATGAGCTTAGTTGTTAAAGGAAATCCTTGGCATTTTTGATGGCTTCAAAGATTCTCATGAAGTCAGCAAATACTCTCAAATTTTGAAAAGTTTGTAAGTTTAGCTACCTGGAGCTTAAAAGTAACAGATATTATTACTTTAACCTCATGTTTAACCCTGAGGCTGAATTTCCATGTTTGTTAAAATACTGGCAAAACGATACAGAACTCTGTCCTTTCTCACTGTATGGAAAATAATGACTAATGATAGCTTCAAAGGGTCTGATTTTCAGGAGAAGTGGTTTAAATAAGGAGGACATAGGAGTTCCTGCTGTGGCACAGTGGGTTAAGAACCTGACTGCAGCATCTTAGGTCACTTCAGAGGCACAGATTCGATCCCTGGCCCAGTCAGTTGGTTAAAGGATCCAGAGTTGCTGCAGCTGCAGCTTGGATTTAACCCCTGGCTCAGGAACTTCCATATGCCATGAGTATGGCCATTAAAAAATAATAAACAAACAAACATATAAGTAAATAAATAAAGAGGACATACGTCCTGATTGTAAAAACAGTAGAGCTCTAAAAATGCAAAATAAAAACTATTTACAAAGACAAGGAAGAAGAGAGTTTTCCTGTCATAGAAATAAATTTTTAAAAAACTATAACTTCAAACTTCTCTTTCTAACTTATTTACACATTTATTATGTTATCCTACATAAAGCCTTTACAATTCTATTTTAAACATTTTTGTGAGTTTCTCTTCTTTTCTTTTACAATCATTTTGATTTAGTTACCATAATGGAAATCAGTTCTCTGTCTCTTCATCTAGTATGGGGACTGTTCCAATTGAAAACAACTACTTCAGTTATCTGGAGCACCCTAAGCAGGTAATCCCTAAATGTTTGTTGATGTAGGATGAGTAGAAGTAAGTGCTCATTCATTCAGTGAGTATGTATTGAAAACCTACCATGTACAATGTACACAAAGTCCAAGTGGTCAAAGAACTTCCAGTTTAAGTTAGTACTTGAGTTAAGGCAAATACTTAAATTTACACAGTGACAAAAAAACACAACAAAGAGTTATAGCTAGCAAGTCAACAATGTAGATAAAATGCACTCATGAAATATAGTCCAATTAATCAATATAAAGCAGAAAAAGAGAGGAAACAAAGAACAGAAAAAACAAATAGGAAACAAATAAAATCATGTTAGATTTAACCTCAACCATATTAATAATCACATGAACTATAAATTGTCTAACTACCCCAACTGAAAAACAGAACTTGTTAGATGCGGGGAGGGGAACCCAACTATATATTGCCCAAAAGAAACTCATTTTAAATATAAAGATATAAATAGGTTAAAATATAATTTTTTTAAATGTATAAAGAAATAACATGCCAATACTTGTCTATATTAGACAAAGTAACTTTCAGAGCAAAAAAATATTGCCAGGGATGAAGAATTAATTTTATAACAATAGTGGAGCCAATTCATCAAGAGGACATAACAATCCTAAACACTAATGTACCTAAAAACAAAATTCCAAAATGCGTGAAGCAAACACTGACAGAATTGCAAGAGGAAACAGACTAACCTACAATTATATTCAGAGATTTCAGCATCCCTCTCTCAATAACTGATAGAAGCAAAATGAAAATCACAAAGATCCAGAGCAATATAGTATACCTGAACATCACTATCAATCAACTCATCCTGGCCAACACTTACAGAACACTCCCTGCAACAGCGGAGAACACACTCTCCTCAAGGACAAACGGACTATTTACCAAGATAAGTCGTATTCCGAGCCATAAGAAAAGTTTCTAAAATTTTTAAAGGAATCAAGTTATACAATCATGTTTTCTGAACACAGTGCAAGAAAATTAGAAATTGGTAACGGAGAAATACCTGGAAAATCCTTAAATATTTGAAAACTAGATAATACACTTCTAAATAATGCACGAGGCAAGGAAGAAATCAAAAGGGAAATTAGAAAGCTTATTTAACTGAATTAAAATGAAAGTCCCACATATCAAAATTTGTAGGAGGCTGCTAAAGCAGTACTTAGAAATGTATAATAATAAAAAATGTCTACTTTAGAAAAAGAGACATCTCAAATCAATGACCTCAGCCTCCACTTTAAGAAAGTGGGGGTGGGATGGGGGGAGAACAAAGGAAACAAAGCAAGCAAAATAAAGGAAATCATAAAGATCATAGTGGAAATCAATGAAATAGAATGTAGAAATTCAATACAGAAAAATCCAAAAATTGGTTCTTTGGGAATATCAATAAAAATGATAAACTTTTAGCCAGACTAATCAGGAAAAAAAGAGAGGGAGAGAGAGAGAAAGACACAAAGTACCAATCTAGGAATGAGAAAGTTGGCGTCACTATTGATTCTACGGATAGTGAAAGAATAATATGGGAATATTATGAACAATCTATAGCTATAAATCCAATTACTTAGATAAAATGGTAATTCCTTGAAAGACATGGCTACCAAAGTTCACTCAAGAAGAAATGAAAAATCTGGAGTTCCCGTTATGGCTCAGTGGTTAACGAATCTGACTAGGAATCATGAGGTTGCAGGTTCGATCCCTGGCCTCGCTCAGGGGCTTAAGGATCAGGTGTTGCCGTGGGCTGTGGTGTAGGTCGCAGATGGCTTGGATCTGGCCTTGCTGTGGCTGTGGCGTAGGCCAGCGGCTACAGCTCCGATTGGACCCCTAGCCTGGGAACCTCCATAGGCTGAGAGTGTGGCCCAAGAAAAGACAAAAAAAATAAATAAATAAACAAAAAAAGAAATTAAAAATCTGAATAACCCTAATCTATTAAAGAAATTGAAATTGTAGATAAAAACTTACCCACAAAGAAAACTCCAGGCCCAGATGATTTCACTGGGCAATTCTATCAAACATTTAAGGAAGAAACAATATAAATTCTACACAAATCCTCCAGAAAATTGAAGAGGAAGGACTACTTCCTAATCTATAAGAGGCCAGCATTATTCTAATGCCAGAAACAGACAAGGTTTTTTAAGAAAACTACAGACCAGGAGTTCCCTTCGTGGCTCAGTGGTTAATGAACCTGACCAAGAACCATGAGGTTGCGGGTTCGATCCCTGGCCTTGCTCAGTGGGTTAAGGATCTGGTGTTGCCGTGAGCTGTGGTGAAGTCTGCAGTTGCGGCTCAGATCCCGCATTGCTGTGGCTGTGGCTGTGGCTGTGGCGAAGGTCGGCGGCTACAGCTCCTGTTAGACCCCTAGCCTGGGAACCTCCATATGCCACGGGTGCGGCTCCACATAAAGGCAAAAAGACAAAAAAAAAAAAGAAAGAAAACTATAGACCAAAACATGCCATGAACACAGCTGCAATTTTTTTTTTTTGGAGTCAAGCCTACACCATGTGGAAGTTCCTGGGTCAGGGATAAAGCCCCCACCACAGCAGTGACCCAAGCCACAGGAGTGACAAGGCCGGATCCTCAACCCTCTGTGCCACAAGGGAACTCCATACAATTCTTAACAAAATGTTAATAAATCAAATTCAACAATATTTGATAGCAAAAGGATAGCATGCCATGATCAATACATTATCCTAGGTTGGTTTAACATTTGAAAAGCAGTCAATATAATTCATCATATTAACAGACTAAAAGGAAAAACCAGGGCAGTGCTGACGCAGAGGAGGAAGGTGACCCTGGTCCCTAGCCAGCGGGACAGCACCCCCCCACCCCCCCCCACGCACCCCGGCCCTTTCCTCCACCACCGTGGCATGAGCTCAGGTGCACAGCTTGCAGAAAACGCTGCTACTAGAGCTCAAGGGGCCCCAGGAAGAGCCAATGGAGGGCTTCCAGGTGACTCTGATGAACGAGGGCGACTGCTATAACCTGCGGCAACCACCTTTGGGCCTCCCAACACCTACTACAGGCACGGCTACTTCAAGGCTGCCTCATGTTCCCCATTGGCTACCCTTACGCTTGGCCGGCCTTTTGGTGTCTGACCAAGAGGTGGCATCCCAGCATCTGTGAGACTGGGAACGTGTGCATCTCCATTCTCCTCCCCCCAGTGGATGACCCACTGTGTGAGGAGCTGCCCTCAGAGCCGTGGAACCCCACCCATAATGTGGGGACCGTCCTCCTAAGCATCATCTCCCTCCTCAACGAACCCAACACTTTCTCCCCAAAGAATGTGGACACCTCTGCAATGTACAGGAAGTGGAAGGAGCAAAGCAGATACCGGGAGTACATGGACATCGTCTGGAATCAGGTCCTGGGGACCAAGGTAGAGGTGGAGAGGGACAACATGAAGGTGCCCCCCCATGCTGGCCAGAGTATTCGTAAAGACAAAGGACCCAGCACAGGACTAGGGCTTAGACTTTTTCTAGGACAACCACCATGAGGACAGCGAGGCCAGGAGGACAGCTGCTTCAGGGATGAACCCCAGGTGACTGCCCCTCCCACTGACTGGAGCCAGAGACTTGGGATCCCAGCTCAAGTGGACAGAGTGACTCAGGGTCACTCTTGGTTCTTCTTTGGTTTGTTTGACATCTAAATTAAGTGACTTTATGAGAAGCCAAGAAAGATAGAAAGGTAGAAAGAAAGAAAAGAAAGAAAGGAAGGAAGAAAGGAGAAAGAAAAAAGAAAAATAAAAACCATATGCAGAAAACAGATGGACAAAATTTAACATTCATCTCCGAAAAAAATTCTTAGGAAAGTGGGACGAGACCTTCCTCAGTGTGATAAAGAATATCTAGTAAAACCTACAGCTAACATCATACATAATGAAGAAAGATTGAATGTGTCCCCCTAAGATGAAGAAAATGTTTGCTCTTACCACTTCTATTCAGCATTGTTCTAGAGGATCTTGCCAGTGCAATAAGGCAAGAAAAAAAGAATAAGAGGCATTTACATTGGAAAGGAAGAAACACAAATGTGTTTATATTCCAAGGACATAACTGTCTGTAGAAAATCTGATGGAATCTACAAAAAATCTACAAGAGCTAGTAAGTGAATTTAGCAAAGTTGCAGCATATAAGATCAATATACAAAATTAATATATATACTTCTATATACTACCAATGAATAATCAGAAACTTAAATGTAAAACACTATTTAATAGTGTTTTATATTTAACACTAATTAAAGTATGAAATACCTAGGAATAAATTCCAGAAAGGTGAATAAGACCTGTATCTCGAAAACTCCAGAACATTGTTGAGAAAAATTAAGGAGAACTGAAATAAATGGAATGATACACTGCGTTGCTGTTAAGATGTCAATTTTCTCCAAATTGATCTATAGTCAATGTGATCTTGAGCAAAAGCCCAGGGGGGCTTTTTTGCAGAATTTGACAAGCTAAATCTAAAATTCATATGCAAATGCCTAGGACCTAGAATAGCAAAATCAATACTAAAAAAAGAAGGGCAAGTCAGAGGGCTTACACTATCTGACTTCAAAATTTATTATAAAGCTAGAGTAATCAAGACAGTGAGGTACTAGTGTCAAGATAAAAAGATCAATGAAACAGAGAGTCCAGAATTAGACCCTTAACACACCTGATTAATTGATTTCCGACAAATGTGCAAGGGTAATCAGATAGTGCAGGAATAATTAGATATCCACGTCAAAAAAAAAAAAAAAGGAACTTACATATGACTCCAAAAGCATGATCCATAGAAGAGTAAAAAAATAAATAAATCAGACTTCATAAAAATTTCTGCTTTTTTAAGACATTACAAGAATAAAAACAACTCTCAAAACTCAATAACAAACAACCCAACTTAAAAAAAATAGGCAAAAAACCTGAAAGCACTTCATCCAAGGGCATTTCGTAATGACAAGCCCAATGCTCAATATCTTTAGTCATTAGAGAAATACCAATCGAAACAACAATAAGATTACAGTGTTTATCTGTTAGAATGGCTGAATGAAAAAGACATTCTAACGCTGTCAAGAATGTGGAGCAACTGAAATTCTCATATATTGCTAGTAGGAATGTAAAATGACACAGCCACTTTGGAAAGCAGTTTGGCCCTTTCTTAGTATGTTAAATATACATCTATAATAAGACTCAGTCATTTCATTCTTAAATATTTATACCCAAGAGAAATGAAAGCGTATGTCCATACAAGGACTTGCACACAAACACTCATAACAACTGTATTTATAATGGCAAAAAACTGGAAATAATCTAAATGTCATCAACAGGTGACCGGATAAACAAATTTTGGTATATCTCTACAATGAATACTACTCAGCAATAAAAGGGAAAGAACTATTGATAGACTACTGAATAATCCACAACAGAATAATATCAAAATAATTATGTGGAATAGAAGGCATACGAAGAAAGTACATACTGTACAATTCCATTTGTTTAAAATTCTGGAAAATGCAAACTAATGTACAGTAATAGAAAGAAGATTGTGGTTGCCTGGAGAGGGAGTGAGTGTGGGAGAGTGATACATGGAGGCCTGGGAAAATTTTTGGAGGTGATGGGTACGTTTATTGGTGGTAGTGATAGCTTCATGCATGCATACATATGTCAAAACTGTTCTCTCTAAACTTGCATTGTTTATCCTATGTCAAATATACCTCAATTAAGCTATTTAAAAATGTAGTGGGCACACTATATGTGTCAGATTGTGTTCTAAATCTGTGAAATGCTTTCTCCTCTTTAATCCCACAACAGACCTATCGGGTTGCTCCTATGATTGTTCCCTTTCACAGACGAGAACACTCAAGCTTCCCATCCAAGGTTACCCAGTTAGGAAGTGGCAGCCCGACCATACTTTTTCACTCTTAACTGTGAATTCGTGATAGAAATATATAGAAGAGAGGCACAGTTAAAGAGCTGAGTTCTCACATTCATTATCTAGATCCTCGTAAGAGAGCGTGGAGTAAACTGTTCAAACGCTCGTGCCTACTTTACAGATGGACAAACTGAGGTTCAGAAAGATTAAGGTGACCTTTACAGTTTCAGACCTGGGGGAAGGGCTATCTCCCTACCCTCATACCATGGCCCTGTCCACTGAATCACAGGGTTCCAACTGCTGTTGATAGATTTAAGCTTTTTTTCTTTTTTTTTCCATAGGCGGCCAAAGATCGCGTAAATTGAGTTCCTAGTGTTTACAGATGTCAGAAATCCCAACTGAGCATTGCAATATCACTGGGCATTTCTTTCTGTAACTGCCGTTCAGAAGAAAGGTAAGACTTGGCATTTACAAGGGTGCCGGGGGCCCTGGAGTCAACATAGCACCTTTTGGGTTTCAACGCCGGGTTGCTGGCTGACAGCCCAACAGCGTCCCGCGGCCGCGGAGCGGAGCTCTGCGCGGGTGCCCCTCCCGCACAGCTCCGCGGGGGCGTCCGGGAGGCGGGCCCGGGGACGCTCGCGCGGCTCTCCGGCGCGGCGCCCCCTGCCGGCGCCCTGCTCCCTCGCCCCGGATCCGGTCCGGGCGGCGCGGGGACGCCGGTCACACAGCCAGCGAGTGAGCGGGCGGGCGGCGCGGCGCGCTGCGGGCCAGCGGGCGCACCCTGCAGGGGTAGGTGGGCCGCGGGGCGCGGGCGGGCGGGGGCGGCGCGCGCGAGGGCGGGGGCCGGGGGCGGGCGAGGGGCGCGCGCCGGGGGTCGGCGCGGGGGCGGGGCGGGCGAGGGGCCCGGCGGCGGGGGCGCGCGCGGCGGCGCGCGGCGGGCGCGAGTCATCAATTATGCAAGGACTCGGGCGGTGCGGGGGGCGGGCGCGGGGAGCGCTCCAAGATGGCGCCCACCGCAGTCCCGCCCGCTGCATCCTCGGCGCCTCTGCAGTCCGGCCGCGCCTCCCGGGCCCCGCGCTAGGGCCGCCGCTGCCTCCCTCGCCGCCGCTGCCGTAAGTCGCCCCAGAGCCCCTGCCCCGGCGCCGCTCCTCGTCTGCCGGGTTCCCTTTCTCGCCTTGGGACCCTAGAGTGGGGCTCGCCCATCTCCAGTCAGGGGCTTTGCCGCAGAGTGCGCGGCGGGGCTCGAGGGACCGTGGAGCGGGATTTCTGCCCTCCCTGTTTTGGACAGCTGTTTGGAAGTCTTGCTTCCTTCTCCCGTGTTTACCGGGGTTAAACTAGGGAGGATTGAGGACCACCGGCCCCCACCCCCATACACCCTCTCCTCCGCTCTTAGCTGCACCGGGGGACACGGACCCTGGCCTGCCCTCGGAGCCCCTTCCGTGGTGCAGCACCCCCACCCCCCCTCTCCCAGGGTCGGAGCAGGGTCGGGACCCCTCGCCCGGTTGCACTAGAAGGGCAGCGCTGTCCGGATCTGCTACAGCAGCTCCTCAGCTCTGCCCCCTCCCCCCATGCCTTACTGCATCCTTCTCCCCCATCCGGCTCCAGCTTGTCACCAACTGCAGAAGCCGGGGGCTCCTGGGTTCTTAGGGCAGCCAGGACTCCCCTGTCCTTTCCTCGGATGTGTCCGTCCCCCTCCCGACAGGGTATTCTGGGCTGTGCTGGCCCCCCCCAACCCCCGGGACCTTCCTCCGCAGGCTAGGATTCCTGCATTAGGGAGTACATCACTTTCAGAATATCCCCTTCCCCCACCCCCACCCCTACGCCACCCGATGCAGAGCTTGCTCCTCTCCTCCTCTCTCCTTCCCTCCCCCACCTTACCACCAGCAGCACCCTGAGCTTCTTGTTAGCTTTGGGCTTACAGACTGCCCAGCTCCACAGGCTTGGACCCCTCCTCTCTCTCCAGTTCTCTCTTGGTACTTAGCGAACCGCAAAGCCTCTGCATTTTTCCTGAGAGCTCAGCTCGATCCCCTCCGTGCCAGCAGCAACCACCGGTGGAGACTTGGCTGTTAACTTTCAGAGGGCTTAGCCAGGGCTTTCAGACCCCTTCAAGGGCCACAACTTGGCGGTGGGATGGAGTGGGAATCATTTTCGAGCCTGATAAATACGTTTCTTCAAGCCATGCATTCCTTCCAGCTACCCCACCCTATGCCCTCTTCCTCACTTACAATGCATTTTTTGAAACATGGGGAATACATATGCTATCCGGCGATTCTGAGATTCCAAGGTTCAGCCTCAGTGTTCATAATAAAAGGATGTCATCTGTTTTGGGGTGGGAGGAGGGATCGAAGAAACTTTGTATTGCATCTGGCTAATTCAGGGGGAAGGAGAAATAATTAGCATGGAGCAAACTCTACCGAACAGGGAAAATTGCTCTTAATGCACAGTGGGCACCAGGGAAGCTGAGATGGAAGCTGGAAGAGTGGGTGAGGGCTCTGGGTGCAAAGGAGGAGAGTGCTTTTTATAACTGTTTTCTCAAGTTTGAACCTGGAGAGCCTTTAGGAGGTAGTGATGTGTTAGGGCTGGAGGGTGTTCTAGCTTTCCCAGGGAGATTTCAGGTGTGGTAGATTTTCACTATTTCGCAGTCTTTCTGTACTTCTTTTTTCTCCACGTGCATTAGAAGATAATGGTGGTTGGGGAAATGATTTTTTTTTTTTTTTTGATGTATAATGCAAGTGGCTGGATAACATTACCACCTGGTACTATCCTGGTAGGACTCTCGGGGGAATCAGATTTGAAATGCTGAAAGCTTTGTAACGCGTTGCCTGTAACCTGGTTTTTGAAATACTGCAGCATTTTTTCTGTGGCGCTTATGACCCACAAGGCCTTCAGTTCTCCCTGAAAGAGAATTTGATTGCTTGGAAGAGGGTGGTGGTGGTAGTGATGTGTTGGTATTCAGTTAACGTTGACTGCCCTAGAAATCGAGGCTCTCCCTGGAGAGGGCTGCAGGTGTGTTCTGTGTGCTCTGGACACCTGATTCCGGGCATGTGTAAATGTGTTTCTTTGTAGGGATGATGGTTGTTACTGCAACGCAGTTCTTGATAGTGCAGGCCAGTTACTGGTTTCTTGGATTCAGTTTGAGAGTCTGACTTACACATTTTTGGCTTTCATTTGGGGTTTTGTCAACTTTTTATCGAAATATTTGATGGCTTTTATTTTGAGTTAATAAAGGATTATGAAGTGGTAGACAGAGGACTTAAAAACAAGCAACCATACGGTCTCTTGTTGCTTTCTTTGTAGGAGCTTTAACAGATTTTTCTGAGGGCTCGGCTTTGGTTGCCTGTGACTGGGCATGCTCCAGGATTTCTTGCCGTGGTGCTGAAAGGACAGTTCCCTGACCAGTCCTGCCATAGAGTGCACACGTGCTGGACCTGATTTGGGTTTTTCTTGCTTTTATTAGCAGGTTTTCCTGTAGATGTGCATGTGTGCATGCACAGCTTGGTTTATACTTGAAGTTGAAAGCCTAGTTATCATATTTTATTACTCCCACATAACTCTTCATTTTGGCTGTCCCTCATGGAGACAGTGTTTTTACAGGCTGCAGCAGATCCATATGTAAGTCATTCACTGACATTTTGCTGACTGCATTATTCCAGCACATTTTCATAATTTCACATAGCAAGAAACTATTAATGTCATGGGAATTTGGTCTCCACAAGAAGTAATCGGATAGCTTATTAAATTAAGCTGGATCAGAAGGGCAATTTCTTTGGGTTGATTTGAACAGTGAGCTGGGAAAACGACTCGACACAGCAGAGGCCAGTGTGTGATCCATTGTTTCACTAAAGTAACTTGTCAAAAAATTATTTAAAATCCTAGAACCTTGAAAAGGCCATAAAATTTAGCTCATACAAATCTAGCACAGGGATCCTCACATAAAGCAGCTCATTCTGTTTGGGTTCCACTGTGATTGAAGTACTTTCATGTCATTGAAAAGGGAACAGCCAAAAAGTTAAAGGACATTTAAGTTGGGGCTATATCAGGGGTCAATGTCATTCTTGTGCTTCTTGCCAAGAAAAGATTGACATTTGGTCTTCTGTAGAGATGAGATAAGAAGCCTACACTTGCTTGAAAAGAATACAGAGATAGAGACCTAACCACCTAAGTCAAGAAAAACATTCTTGAATGGAAAGAAAAATAATTATCTTAATGAGCTGGATATTATGTAATAAGTTCTTCTTGAGGCACATGCATGAATTAATGAATACCTAACTCCTATAGATTATATCTGAGAAAGAAAATAAAACCACATTATATAGAATATGTTAAAAATACAGATTGTATCCAGAGTGAGATGTTTCCGTAATTATATCATTATGCATTATAAGTATAATGCATACTTATTGCAGAAATATTTTAAGATGTAAAAAAAAACAGGAAAAAAGTCCTACTTAGCAAAAGAATTGTTTTATTATTACTTCGGTCTTTTTTTTTTTTGTAGAGAGGTCAAGGAGCACTTGCAAAAGTTATTCAGAATAGCAGTATTTTTAAAATGAGCCTTTTAAACTCTTAATTTTATTGTTCACTTGTGAGTCATTGAGGGACTTAACCACTAGGTTGTGATATTTCAACTTACCTTTTGTTTTCTGAATCAATTTAAAAAATTTCCAAGAAATTATCTTTAATGTTAAAATTCATTCTTAGAATTGGTTTCCTTTAAAATGTTTTGGTTTAAAATATCAAGTTAACTAGAGAAATGAAAACTTTTCTTGGTCTGTGAATCAGCATATATTCTCCCTCTGTACCTATTGTGTGCGAAGCATTGCATTAAGCACTAGCACTCTTTAAATGGCAAGAACCGCTTAGAAAATGATACCATGCTCAGAAGCCATGGCTATTAAAGTGTTAAAGGAAGGAAACAGAACTTCTACCCTTCATGAATATTAATTGCTGAAATGTTATATGGCAGCCTATTGGGTCTAGTGCAGTGATTCAATCTAAAAAGAATAATTTTTGCAGGAATATGAAGCAAATGTATGTAAAGGCAAAGAAGACGTCTTCTGGAGAATTTTCTCTGTCCCTTTGTGATGTTATAGATGCACAGCCAGGACCTGTGGTTAAATACATATCAGGAATTAAGGTGAAATGAAAACTGTAGTTATGCCATTGAGAAGAAGAACTCAGTCTATGGCCATACCACCCTGAATGTGCCCAATCTCTGTCTGATCCCAGAAGCTAAGCAGGGTTGGGCCTGGTTAGTACTTGGATGGGAGAAGAAAAAGTCAGAAGCAGTATGGGCTTTGGGGGTAAGCAAAGCTGAGTTCGAGTCTCGACTCTGCTCCTTAACTGGGGTTGTGACCTTGGGCGAGTTATTTAATCTATCTGAGCTTCAGTGTTCTCATCTATAAAAATAGGAATAATAACACCTACATTGCAGGGTGTTTGTGGGGATTAAATGAAATCTCTGTTTCATTATGGTTCTGACACATAGAGCTCAGTATATATTAGCTCCTCTCCCTTAGGGATTTAACAGCTTAGTGTGTATTTATACGTGTATGTGATGGACTGTATATGAACTGTATTAAATTTCAGTGGTCTGAAAAGCAGATGCTTGCTTGCTTTATCTTTAGTCTGGCAGAGAGGATAGAATCCGTAGTGCCCTGATTGGGTGGACATTGCTAGGCTAAAAGAAAATTTTTACTGTACAATTGCAGTGCTGGTCTCCACCACCACCACAGTGAAAGTGCAGTTACTAGAGTAACCCCTTCCACGGTTCATGCCCAAACTATTCTAGACTAGGTCTCTTTACCAAATAGGAACGATCTGGCACTCACCAGTTGGCAGGTGTTTTTAGCGGTAGCCTGGGATCTGAAAGTGGAATGGGCCCAAAGGCGGAGGCTTCCTTTTATTCTTATTTGAGTTGGTTGTCTTAATTGTGCTAAGTCATTATACAAGTTTAGAGTTGCTTTTGCTGTCAGCACCATTCTAGGTTTTCCTATTCTATGGTCTTCGCACGGCTTTATTTGAATAGGTCTCATGCATTTAGGTCATATAGCTGACCATCTATCTTTGGTAATTATTACTCTATGTTTATTTGTTTATAAAAACTTTAAAATCCTTCTTTAAGTCGATTTTTTTTTAAATTGGAGTAGACAAATATTATTCTACCCATTTTATAGCTTAGGAAACTGAGAATCCCAGAGCTTAAGTGAGTTGTCTAGGGCTGCGGGACCATGAAGAGATGGAATAGAGTTGGGGATCCAGGCTAGCTGACTCATGCTTAAAGATTTTTTTTTCGTTAAATGGTGTTATGTTCTGATAGTCATATAACCGAGTAATGTGAACAATTTTGACTTTATTTTAAGAAATTATCCTGGGTAGCTAAACATATCTTAGTGAGTGGGCATAATGAAAGACTCTGGGATAGGCAGAAGGGAGGGCAAGAGTACCTTGGAAGGAGAGCATTTTGGAAGCAAGAAGGATGAGGGAAAATGAACAGAAGATATATCAATAAATAGAATATGGATGAAAATAGGAGGCATTGAGGTAACACACTCGTTTTGTTTCTGCGGCTATCCTAGCTACTTTTTAAAAGGTCATTATGTCTTGGTGTCTCTGATCTTTCTCCCTTTCTCTTGCATGTAAATACAGATATTTGGCTACTCACAAATGCCGCAATATTGCCCGTATAGCTTGTAACCAGGACCATAGGGGAATTATAGCCACTACCACCTCGGCTTCTTTGCTTATTCAAGACTGAAAGTGGTGTAGGACTCCCAGAAGACCTGGGGATTGGTGCTAGTGGGAGCAGAAAAAGTGCTGGGAAGCTCTTGGTCTAAAAGAGCAAAGGTGAAAGTAAATAATAGTTACAGATTTCCCTTAGGTTTATGGAGATATGTCATACTGAGTAGAGTGGAACAAAATAAAAGCCTGAAGTCTAAAATGTGCTCCTAGCTTGGAACTGAAGCTCTCTTGACCTTGGAAGCAGTCAGTTGGGTTAGGAGAACTAAAATGTTAGCTGGTGAAGTTTGGAGCGCTTTTATGTTCACTATTGGTGGAAGGGAAAGGGGCCTCCCATGTTCACTTGTCCCAGGATCTGGAAATAGAAAGCACTGAAATCCCTCAAAAGACACATTAACAGGCTCCTTTCATGTTCACTTGATTAGTGCGATTTTTATGCTGCAGACTCTTTTAAGTTCCTGGGGGGTAAGAACATTAGAGAACTACAGTGAATGCTTATTTATCCAGGGATGGATTATTTAGGCTGTGAATTTTGCATGTCATTTATTTTCCTCCCTTTTTCTACATTTTGAATATTTAACCGATCATTAGCATTTCCACCAGAGTGAACTCGGGAAGAGAAAGTCAAAATTAAAGTGTTCCTTTAAATTTTTAGAGAACAGTTGATAAAATAAGGGATCACAACTACTTTATCAATGAAAAGGCAACTTATTATTATTATTTTTTATCTATTCTTATTCTCTCCTGTTCTAAAGTGCAATTGAAAGCTGAGCCTCTAAAAGCTTAATGTTCATTGGGAGCCAGTGTGAAATTGAGTCTTTCCTTCCTTTTACTGAGTGACAGTCCTGTAAATAATTAGAGCTTAATTTATTACATGGTTAGTTTCTTGTCTCAAGAGGAATTCTTCAGTTAAAGATAATGTAGCTTGCCTTTGCTTCACATTCACTAGTATCTTTTTGTCTTAGTAAGGAGTTGAATAAAATGCTTTTAAATGAAAACAAATTGATGCATAATTTTTTAACTGAAGAGAAAAATCGAGCAGGTTGCAAATGGGACTGGTAGAACTTTCTTGGAGATCAGAATACCCAGAAATCTCATTTGCTGCAGAATTCTCAATTGGATTTCCTGAGATTTTGGTGAAGACTAAAATGGCAAAATGTGTTATTTCTAGGAAACATGCCTTGCAGAAAACAGAGCATTTCAAAAAGATATATATTGTGATAGGGAAGAAAGTATTGGGAGTGAGGAATCATCAGAGTGGAAAGTGAGAGAAAGTGAAAGAATGACTGCAGTGACGATGGACCAGGGAATATGGATGTGAACTTGGGAAACTGCTTATATTTTGAGAGAAAGAAGTCTGTCTCCTTTGCAAACTCTTTTGGATGCATCTCTGTGTTCTGCTTACTGAACTAGACTGATCCAGATCTTCTGGATAGGGCACAGAAACTTAGGAAGATGTTTTGTTTTAAAAGTTATTTTATCTCAGAGTTCCCGTCGTGGCTCAGTGGTTAACGAATCCCACTAGGAACCATGAGGTTGCGATTTCGATCCCTGGCCTTGCTCAGTGGGTTAAGGATCCGGCGTTGCCGTGAGCTGTGGTGTAGGTTGCAGACGCGGCTCGGATCCCGTGTTGCTGTGGCTGTGGCGTAGGCTGGCAGCTACAGCTCCTGTTAGACCCCTAGCCTGGGAAACTCCTTATGCCGCGAGTGGGCCCTAGAAAAAAAAAAGGACAAAAAAATATTATTTTATCTCTTCCTCTGCTAGAACTTTGCTGCAAATTACTCACTTTATCTGATTTCTACTTTGGAAAGGCAGGAGCATAGTTTCTTGCTCTGTAGCAAATAAATTTAGGAACATTCTTAAATGTTTTTAAAAATAAGATTTGAAGTCATTAAATATATTTTTATGTAAATATTTGAAAAATTTTATATTTATATAAATAAATTTTCTATTAAATATATATATTTAGGTTATTTACTAGAAAATGGTTTTCTCAAAAGGCACTGTTGAAGACTCCATTCTGTACATAACATGTATCTTTTGTTTGAATAGTTAACAGTGGCAAAGGGTTTAAAAAAAATCAGAAAATTCAAAGTTTAGTTGTATTATACCATCTACCAGTCACCCAGTACACACTCCATAAAGGCAACTACTGTTACCAGTTTCTCCTGTATCCTTTCTACATACGCATGCACACAAACGCATTCTTTCCCCTGCCTTCCACACAATTATACCCATTGTCTTTTGAGGAAGACTGTTAAAATAATTTGGAGATTTGAACTCTCATTCTAGCATCTTAGATCAATCAATTCCCCCTTAGCAAAAAATTTAGTGACATTCTTAAATTTTTTAAAAATTTTCTTTTTTTTTAGGATTTTATGTTGTTTCATATGAAAACGTTTTCTCACAAAGCACTATGGAAAGTCTTTTACATTCAATGTTATAAATTAGGGGATCTGAATATAATTGAAATTATATCCAAATCAGAATAGAGATCAAATCAGCTGGGCTGGGGTAGAACACCCCACTCCCTCCCTCCCCCAAGTGGCAGATAAGCCTGCAGAGATAGGGTTAGAGTTAGCCAAAGATTTTTTAAAGTCACGTTTGTCCTTGGTGACAATGGAGAACATAAGAGTTTTTTAGGGAGTGCAGAATGACACATTCTCAAAGCCATGCTCTATTTTGGGAGGATTGGGCAGCAGTGTGTATAAAATAGGATAGACTAGATCAAGCAATGAATATGCAGTTAATTGGCTGTTTGATTTGGTCTAGCTGTGTGGTAACAAAGGCTGGGACTCTGACAGTAGTGAAGAAAATGGAAAGGAAGGAAAATAAATATAATTTTGTGTATGTGGTCACGAGGATGTGTGTGTTTAAGTAACACTTTTGTAATGTAAGAAACAGTTTCCAGGAAGACTTCCTAGGAATTGTTGAATGATTTTAGTTGGGGAAAAGGGAGAAGGAGTTAAAGATTATTTAGCTGTTTTAAAGTTTAGAGACAAAGCATCCTCTGCTTAGAAAATCTGAGGAAGTAGGTTCTGTAATACATATTGGCAGTCTAGTCCATAGCGTCTTGGTTATTAGCAAGCTGCCCTAATTTCTAATTTTTAATTCTTTCTCTGCAGAGGACTTTTCCCCATGAACTTTTCATATTATCTTTAAGGAAAACCTAAATTTTCCAAGATTGCTTAACCTTTGTGGATATCTCTCCTTTTCTTATTCTGTGGTCTTTCATTCTGCCAATTTAGACATTTAACTGGGTTTTTCCTGGATATTCCTACTAAGCTTCAGTTTAGTGTATAAAGAAACAAGAATTATGTATCTTTTCATTGGTGAATGACTGATTCATCCTTACCAAAACTCAGCGACTCTCTTTCTTTGGTCATTTGTTTACATTCTGTGTGACTCTTGGAAGCCATAGTAAGTTTTGAAATTGCAGGCTGAATTAAAGGTAGCAATTCAGAGGTGAAACCAGAGAGAAGGTGTTAGGCCCTATCAGCCGGTGATGTGGCTTGTTATTTCAGGTATTGATCTTGAGCTGTCAATACAGAATATCAGACTTGACTTGCATAAACTTCCTTGGTGTATCTGGGGTACAAGAGAGTGGCCAGTGGGCCCTAATGTGCAACTTGAACAGCGATAATTGAGAGCAAAAGGTGAGCTCAGGGAGCTTGGGTTTTGTTCTAGCCTTTTGTAGTCAGTAAAGATCTTTGAATAAGAAAAAAATAAAGGGTGATTGGAACACTAGAGCAGATACATGCAAAATAAGAGCATGCACCTGGAGAAAAGCAATTTAATTCAATAAAATTTTTCATTTAATTTTCTTTCTCACCACCAAAGTTACTGAGATCTTGCAAATTCCATTAACATTTGCCGCAGTTTGCACTCAGACTGTTGGCAGAGGTCCCCATGGTTTGTGTGGAACCAGTAGAGCAGGCAGAGTTCATGTACAAGATGTTAATAAATTTAGCACTTTATTTAGGGATGTGAAGCATCCTTACGGTAATCCCACTAGGGGGTTCTCTGTGCAGACTCATTGTAAGTTTGTACCTACTTCTTACTTTGAATGCTCAAAGCAACAGTGATTAAGAACAGTTAAACAACGGCCTCTTGGGAAGCCATTCTTAAAATAGTTTGGGATGAGGAAAGTCCGTAAAGACCACTTAACGGAATGATGGCAATCTCTTTTATTAATATAGATGTTCTAGTGCAAGTAATATTTTAGTAGGTTTATAGATTTTAATTGTTTTCCTTTCCATCTATTTGTAATATTTCTTCTTCCTTGTCTCTAGAGAAAGGGGGTGGTGTAGTACCTAAGAAAGGCACAGACTGAGGAATTGAGTGATTAAGTGTGGTGGGGAAACAAAGTAGAATGATCCAATGAGTATTTCACTTACCTCACAAGGCAATTTTTTTTCTTTTTTCTCTGACTCATGCAGGAAAACTTCAGCCCTAAGTACTGAAGGGGTAAAACTTCTTTTATTTTGGGTTCTTAATGTAGATTCTTGGCATTTGAAATTTCTCAAAAGATTTATAAGTCAAGGAAAATAAGTCCATTTTGTCTGATGAATGGATATCAAAGGCTTGTTGTTAATTAGATGCCCATGTTTTTCATCTTTAATTTTAATTAGCTTATATCCAGCTTGACAGTGGTGGCAGGGTGGTGGTGGTGCTGACGTACTTTGTTCCTAGCCACATGCTGCTTCCTGACCATTAGTAAGTCTTGGGTCTGTATTGTCCCTTGCAGTTTGTGGGAGTTGCACAACTTTTGCTTCCCACTCCTCAGCAGGCCGCCCAGCTGGTTCCCAGTGACGAGGCAGAGCCGGTCACACGGGAATGTGACTCCTATGGTCTCCTTGGGCTCTGCTCTGCAGCCCTGCATTGGCCCAGGCTAGTGCTCACAGGAAGGTTTTTTTTTTGAAGGAGTAATGCATTTATCACTGGGTGCAGTCTGTTGCAAAATCTCAAGGAAAAATAATTCTTCCCCAGAAAGCAGCGTCACTTTTCTAGCCAGGAATCCAAAACCATCAGCTCCTTTATAGGCACTGCTTTTGTTATAGATGTTGAGTTGTCAAGGCCTTGCCAGTTTTTTTTTTTTTTTTTCCTTCTGTGATTTAAACTCAGAACCTAGTAAGAAGTCTTATTTGTAAACACTGAATGCTGACTTTTGGGGGTATTATAGAAATCTAGTGGATCCATAGAGTTCAAAGTATTGGATTCTAGACTGCATTTTGGGCAAGGGTATCTGATGTTCTGTTGGTAGAAATTTAGGCATCATAACCCCTGCAGTCTACTTGTGGCTCTGGGCCAAGACACAGTGCCCCTGGGACAAACAGCGTCCTTTTTCCTATTTGGAAACTTAGTCCTATTAGGGTACTGCAACCAGAGTACTGTTTCCTTCACAAGAATAAGTTCAGTAGAACTAATATTTGAAAAGCTTTTGAGCTTCTAACTTATGTATGGCAAATACATTTTTTTCCTTTTTAACAGCTCTGGTTCTTTTTTACTGTTATTTTTTAAATTTGCAAGGAGTGGATATAGTTGAAAAAACTTTTGGAATACTGTTCTATGAGATTTAACACATTTAACTAGCACTACGGTCAAGATACAGAACTGGTCCATCACCTTAAGAGGCTCCCCGCTGCTGCCCCTTTGCAGTTAGATTCTCTCTAACCTGTAATCCTTGGCAACCTCTGATTGGTTTTCCATTCCTATGGTTTTGCCTTTTTTAGAATGTCATGTACATGGAATCATACTATAGTATACAACTTTTTGAGACAGGCTTCTCTCATTCAGCATGATACCTTGGAGTTTTATCCATGTTGTGTTTATCATAGTTTATTTTTAATTGCTAACTAGTATTCCATTGTATGGTTATATAAGTTTATCCATTCATTTGCTGAAAAATATTTGAGATATGGCTAATTTCAAGTGACTATGAATACTGCTGCTCAATATGTATAGCTTTCGGTGTGAATCTAAATTTACATTATTCAAAGATATCCCTAAGAGTGCGATTGCTGGGTGATAAAATGTATGTTTACCTTTATAAGAAACTACTCAACTAGTTTCAAAGTGGTTCTACTGTTTTGCATTTCCACCAGCCATGTATGAGAGTTTAGTTATTTAATATCCTCATTTGCACTTGGTATTGTCATGTTTTTTTTTAGTTTTATTTTATTGTGGTAAGAACACTTAACAGGAGGTCTGTCCTCTTAAATTTTTATGGGTAAAATAGATTATTGTTAACTGTAGGTACAATGTTGTACAGTGGATCTCTAAAGCTTATTCTTCTTGCTTAACTCAAACTTTATGTCTTTAGTTAGTAAGTCCCTATTTCTTCTTCCAGCCCCTGGCAACCATCATTCTATGAACTTAACTATTTTATATACCTCATATAGGTGGAATCTTGCAGTATTTCACTTTTTGTGACTGGCTTATTACCTTTAGAATAGTGTTCCCAAGTTTCATCCATGTTATAGCATATGTCAGAATTTCCTTCTTTTTTTAAAAAAAAGGCTGAGTAGGGAGTTCCCATTGTGGCTCAGTGGTAATGAATCTGACTAGTATCCGTGAGGATGTGGGTTCGTTCCCAGGCCTCGCTCAGTGGGTTAAGTATCCAGCATTGTCGTGAGCTGTGGTGTAGGTTGCAGAGCAGCTCGGATCCCATGTTGCTGTGGCTGTGGCGAAGGCTGGCAGCTGCAGCTCTGATTTGATTCTTAGCCTGGGAACTTCCATATGCCACATGTGTGGCCCTAAAAACAAAAGACAAAAAAAAAACAAACAAACAGAAATGGCTGAATAGTATTCCACTGTATATATACACTACATTTTCTTTATCACTTCACCTGTTGCTGGATATTTAGGTTGTTTCCGTATCTAGGCTGTGGTTGAATAGTGCCGCAGTGAATAAGGGAAAGCTAATATCGCTTTGAGATCCTGATTTTAATTCTTTTGGATAAATACCCAGAAGTGGGATTGCTGGATCATATGGAAGTTCTGTTTTTAATTTTTTGAGGCATCTCCTATTGTTTTCCGTAGCACTTGTGCCATTTTGCCTTCCCACCAACAATGTGCAGGGGCCTCCAGTTTCTTCACATCCTTGTTAACACTTGTTGTTATTATTATTTTTTTAAAATAGCCATCTGAGCATTGCATTTACTTGATGATAAGTGACAGTGAGCATTCAGGTTTTTAATTTTAGCTATTTTAATAGGTATGTAGTGGTATCTCATTGTAGTTTCAGTTTGCATTTCCCTAATGGCTAATGATCTTGAACATTTTTTTTTTACATGCTTATTGCCATTCATATATCTTTGGTCAAGCATCTGTTCACTCTTTTGACCATTTTTCAAATTGAATTATTTTCTTACTGTGAATTTTGAGAGCTTTTAAAAAAAAACACATATCCTGATAGATAACTGAATCATCTTGCCATACATCTGAAACTAACACAACATTGTAAGTCAACTATCCTTCAATTAAAAAAACAAAAAACCCCCCCCCCCCATATATCCTGCATTCAAGTCTTTCATAAGGTAAATTACTTGGACATATTTTCTCTTCTCTTTTTTTTTCTTCTCTTAACAGTGTCTTTTGTAGAGTTAAAATTTTAAATTTTGATTAAGTAATTTGTTAATTTCTTTTGTGGGTCATGTTTTTGATGTTATAAATAAGAATTCTTTGTATAATTCAAGGTCACAAATATGTTCTTTGTTTTCTTCTAAAAGTTTTGTAGCTTCATATTTTAAATTTAGATCTGTGGTCCATTTAAGTTAATTTTTGTATAAGGTATGAAATTTAGGTCAGGGTTCATTTTTATTTATTTATATTGCAGATACATGTGTAAATGTTCTAGCATCGTTACTGTTTAAAAGACTACCCTTTTTCCATTGAATTGACTTTGTATCCTTGTCAAAACTCAGTTTCCTATATTTGTGTGGGTCTTTTTCTAGATTTTCCATTCTGTTCCATTGACTTATGTGTCTATCCTACCACCAACACCACACTGTTTTGATTACTGTGGCTTTATAGCAAGACTTAAAATTTGTAGTATGTCTTCCAAATTTTTTTTTTTCCAAAATTGTTTTGGCTATTATAGTTCTCACATCTTTCCATTAACTTTCGTAGTCAGCTTATTTATATCTGCAAAATCTCCTGCTGGCATTTTGTTTGGAACTGCATTTAGATCAATTTGAGAATTGCCAACTAATCACGTCTTGCAGTCAGTGAACATGATATATGCCTTCCATTTATTTAGATTGTATTTGATTTCTTTCATCAACATTTTTATAGTTTTCAGCACATAGATTTGTATGTATTTTGTCAGATCTATACCTCAATATTTTTTAAGCTATTGTAAATTTTCCCCCACCCCATCCTATGTATATTTTTTTTTAAATTAGATTTCAGTTTCTGTTTCATTCCTAGTATTTAGAAATATGATGGATTTTTGTGTGTTGAACTTGTATCTTACAACCTTGTTAAACTCATTAATTCTAGGAGCTTTATTATAGATTTTTAAAAATATTCTACATAGACAGTTATCTGCACAAAGTGGCAGTTTTTTATCTTCCTTTCTAATTTATATGCCTTTATTTCTTTCTCTCCTCCGTCCTTATTATAGACTTCCAGTAAGATACTGAGTGAAAGCGGTGAGAGTGGATATTCATGCCTTCTTCCTGATCTTAGGGAAAAAGCATTTAGTTTTTCACCATTTTACCATTTCACTATGATGATAACGTTTAGTTTTTGTAGATATTCTTTCTCAGATTGAGTAAATTCCCTTCTATTCCAGTGTGTTGAGAGTTTTTTCATGAATGGCTGTTGAGTGTTGTCAAATGCTTTTCTGTATCAATTGATATGATTATATGATTTTTGATTATTTAATCTATTAATGTTATGGATTATACTGATTTATTTTCAAATATTAACCTATCCTTTCATTCTTGGGATAAATACCACTTGGTTGTAATGTGTTATTCTTCTGTATTATTAGATTTGATTTCCTAATTTTTTTTTGGCCACATCTGTGGCATGGCCAAGGATGGAACCCTGTCACAGCAGTGACAATGCCAGATCCTTAACCCATTAGGCCACCAGTGAACTCTTGATTTGCTAATATTTTATTGAGGAGTTTTGCATCTATAGTCATAAGGATATTAGTATGTAGTTTTTATTTTCCTTTCTTTTATCTAGTTTTGGTAGCAGAATAATGCTGGTCTTATAAGTTAAAAAGGGCTCCCTTGAGTATTGGGGACAAGAGAATTTGTAGAATTCCTTCTTTAAATATTTGGTAGAATTCTCCAGTGAAGCAATATAAGCCTAGGGTTTCCTTTGTGTGAGTTTTTTTTTTTTTTTGTATTTCTTTAATACAGGACGATTCAGGTTGTGTGTCGCTTTTGGGCTGAGTTTTGGTACTTTGTGGCTTTTAAGGATTTGGCCCATTTCATCTAAGTTGTCAAATTTATGTACATAGATTTGTTCGTAGTATTCCCTTACTATCTTTTTAATGTCTATGAATCTATAGTGATATCCCTTCTTTCATTCCCAATATTGTTAATTAGTGTATTCTTTCTTTCTTTTTATTTATTTGGCTGGAAGCTTATCAATGTTACTCATCTTTTCAAAGAACGAGTGTTTTATTTTATTGATTTTTCTCTATTTTTTGTTTTCAATTTAATTGATTTCTGTTCTGTTTTCTTCCCTCTGCTTGCTTTGAGTTAATTTACTCTCTTTTTTTTTCTTAAGGTAGAAACTTAGATAGTTAATTTGAGACCTTTCTTCCTTGCTCAATAAGCTTTTAGTACTATAAAATTTCCTCTAAGTACTGCTGTGGCTGCATTTTACAAATTTTGATATGTTGTTATTTCCCTTGAAACTTATTCATTGACCAAAGAATTATTTAGAAGTGTGTTGTTTTGGAGTTCCTGTCTGGCTCAGCAGATTAAAGATCCGGCATTGTCACTGCAAGGGCTTGAACTGCTGTTGTGGTGCATGTTTGATTCCTGGCCCAGGAACTTCCACATCTGTGGACATGGGCAAAAATAAATAAATAAAATAAAAAAGAAAAACAAACAAAAAACAGAAGTTCTCATCGTGGCTCAGTGGTTAACGAATCTGACTAGGAACCATGAGGTTGTGGGTTCTTTCCCTGACCTTGCTCAGTGGGTTAAGGATCCGGCATTGCCGTGAGCTGTGGTGTAGGTTGCAGACGCAGGTTGGATCCCACATTGCTGTGGCTGTGGTGTAGGCCGACGGCTACAGCTCCAATTAGACCCCTAGCCTGGGAACCTCCTATGTCATGGTTGCGGCCCTAGATAAGGCAAAAAGACAAAAAAGAAAAAGAAAAAAAACGTGTTGTTTTGAGTGTTTGAAGTATTGGGAGATTTTCCAGAGTTTTTATTTTATTGATTTCTAGTTTAATTCTATTATAGTCAGAGAACATACTTTATATGATCTCAGTATGTTTGAATTTGTTAAGGATTGTTTTATGACCCATAATATGGTGAATGTTCCATGTGCACTTAAATAATATATATATTCTGTTTTTAGGTAGAATGTTCTATAAATGTTAAATATATGCAATTGGGTAATAATGTTATTCAGTTTCTCTATATCCTTGATTTTTTTCTCCCAGGTTTGTTGAGATATATTTGACATGCAGCACTATATAAGTTTAAGGTGACTTACATAATCATAAAATGATTATCACATTAAGTTTATTGAACATCTGTCATCTCATATAGATATAAAATCAAATGGAAAAATAATTTTTTTCCTGTGATAAGAACTCTTAGGATTTACTCTCGTAACAACTTTCATATGTAATGTACAGCAGAGTTAATTATATTTATAATGCTGTACATTATTTCCCTAGACTTATTTATCTTATAACTGAAAGCTTCTACCTTTTGACTGCCTTCATCCAATTCTCCCTCTTCTCACCTCTTGCCTCTGGTGACCACAAATCTGGTTTCTTTTTCTATGTTTGTTTGTTTTGTTTGTTTTTGAAATATAACTGACTTACAGCACTATGCTAATTCTTGTTACACAGCATAGTGATAGCTATTTCTGTACATTTCAAAATGATCATTATAAGTCTAGTTAGGATATGCCACCATACAAAGACATTGTGTGGTTACGGACTATATTCCCCGAATACTGTACATTTCATACCTGTGACTCATTTATTTTGCACCTGGAGGTTTGTTCTTCCTAATCTTCCTTACCTATTTCTTCCCTTCCCCCAATTCTTCTGTATCCTTGATTTTTTTTTCCTTTTAAAAAAAAATATTGTGAAATTGAAACATTATATTCTGTGTTTTTATTTTTCAGCTTTATTGAGGTATTATTGATAAATAGGAATTGTATATATTTAACATGTAGAACCTTATGTTTTGTGTTCTTGATTACTGTTTATTTGTTTCATTGATTACTAAGAAAGGAAGATTGAAATCTCTATAATTGTAGATTTGACCATTTCTTCCCTGAGTTCTATCAGTTTTTGTTTCATATATTTTAAGACTCTTAGGTGCATACACATTTAGGATTGTTATATCATTTAGTGAATGGACTCTTTTATTATTATTTAATATCGCTTTTTGCCCCGTGTAATTTTCCTTGCTTTGAAGTCTGCTTTATCCAATATTAATATAGCATCTGGAGTTCCCATTATGGCGCAGCGGAAGCCAATCCGACTAGGAACCATGAGGTTGCGGATTCGATCTCTAGCCTTGTTAAGTGGGTTAAGAATCCGGCGTTGCGGTGAGCTTTGGTGTAGATTGCAGGCGCGGCTCGGATCCTACGTTGTGCGGCATAGGCCAGCAGCTGTAGCTCCAATTAGACCCCTAGCCTGGGAACCTCCACATGCCATGGGTACGGCCCAAAAATGACAAAAGACAAAAATATGTATATATATATATATAGCACTCCAATTTTCTGTTGATTCATATTTTCTTGGTAAATATTTCCCCCTTCTTTTACTTAAATTTTTTTTTGGTAATAATTTCAGATTTACAAATGAGTTGCAAAAATAATGCAGAGAGTTCCTATATGCCCTCACCTAGCTTCCCCCAATGTTAACATTTATGTAACCACAGTATATTTATCAAAACTAAGAAATTACCTCTGGTATACTACTGTATTAAGTAGGCTACTTGGTAAGAGATTTTTATATGGATTTCACCAGATTTTATACTAATGTCCTTTTCCTGTTCCATAATCCAATCCAGCCTGCCTTATTGCATTTAACATCCTTTCTTTTTTTTTGGTCTTTTTTGTCTTTTTAGGGCCACACCCATGGCGTATGGAGGTTCCCAGGCTAGGGGTCCAATTGGAACTGTAGCCGCTGGCCTACACCAGAGCCACAGCAATGCAGGATCCGAGCCAAGTCTGCAATCTGCACCACAGTTCACAGCAACGCTGGATCCTTAACTCACTGAGCGATACCAGGGATCGAACCCCATCCTCATGGATGCTAGTCAGGTTCACTAACCACTGAGCCATGACAGTAACTCCCCAACATCCTTTCATTTTTAACCTATAATATTTTATTGTATTTAGTGAGTTTATGGTAGACAACATACAGTGTGCATTTAAAAAATTTTTTAATCCTTTCCAGCAATCTCTCTGACAGTGTTGAGGACCATTTACATTTAATATAAGTATTAATACTTTTGATTTAGTTCTGCCATTTTATTATAGGTTTTCTATCTGGTCTTCCTATTTTCTATTTCTTTGTTTCCCTTTCCTTACTTTTGGATTATTTGAATTTTTTTATTTACTATTTTAATTTCTCTGCTGAGTTTTTGCTGTCTCTGCTTGTGTAGTTATTTTAGTGTTGACTAGGAATTATAATGCACATATTCAAGTGTTCAGTGTATTTAGAATTAATATTTATCACTAAAATGGAATATAGAAATTTTAATACCATATAGATTGGTTTGCTCTGTTTCTTTTATGTTGTAATTATCATATGCATTACATCTGCATTCATTGAAAAGCCCATTAGACATGTTATAATTTTTGCTTTCAATCATCTTTCATATTTTAGAGAACTTAGAAGTAAAATAGGCTGTTACATTGACTCGGATGTTTACCATTTCTGTTATTTGTCCTTCCCTGAAATTCTGAGTTTCCCTGTTGTATCATTTTCCTTCCATCTGAAGAATTTTCTTTAGCATCTCTGGCACATCTACTGGTGGTAACTTCTCTTGGTTTTCTTTATCTGAGAATTTATTTTGTGATTATTTTTGAAAGATATTTTCACTAGATATAGAATTCTGAGTTGATAGTTGTTTTCCAGCACTTAAAATTCTTGTTCCATTGTCTTCTGTCCTCAATGGTTTCTGATGAGACAGCCACAATTATTTGGATTATTTTTTCCTTGTATAATGTATCATTTTTCTCTGACTGCTTTCAAGATTGTTTTCTTTGTTAAAGTTTTCACTGGGCAGAAATTTCTTTGAGTTTATCCTGTTTGTTCTTCATTGAGTTTCTTGAATCTATAAGTTTATGTCTTACCAAAATTTGGGAATTAGTTCTGCAGGTATTTTTTCTGCACCACACTCTTTCTCCTTTACTTATGGGCCTTTAATGATGCAAGTGTTAGAGCTTTTGGTGTTGTCCAGTGGGTTCTGATGGTTCTGTTCATTTATTACCCCAGTTTCTCTTCATAGTTCCACTTGGTTAATTTTTGTTAATTTACCTTCAAGTTCACTAACTCTTCTGTCATCTCAGTTAATCTGTTGAGCTCATCTAGTAAATTATAAAATTTCTGTTATTGTATTTTCTAGTTAAATTTTTTCATTTGGTTCTTCTTTGTGTGTGTGTGTGTGTGTGTGTGCGCGTGCGTGTTCTATTTCTTTGTCGAGATTGTCTATTTTTGCATTTACTTTAATAGCCCTTGTTTTTGTTTCTTGGAGCATGAGTATAGAGCTGCTTTTAAGTCTGATAATTCAGGCTTGGAGTTGGTGTCTATTGATTATCTTTTCCCTTGTGAGATGTTGAAATTTTCAAGTCTCTTTGTACAGTTGACCCTTGAAAACAACGTGGTGGTTATGGATGCCAATCTCTACGTAGTTGAAAATCTGCATATAATTTTCCACATCTGCAGATTGAATCAGCAGGGGATCGTGTGTTATCAAAGTACACGTTTGTTGGAAGAAATAGGTGTATAAGTGGATCCACCCTGTTGTTTGATAACAGTTCAAATCCATGTTATTCAAAGGTCAGCTGTATATCAGTTTGGATTTGTATCCTGGACACTTTGAATATTACGTTATGAGACTTTGGGTCTTATTTAAATCTTGTGGAGAATGTTTTTGTTCGTTTATGTGAGCAGGCAATCAGTCCAGTTGAGTTCAAGCTGCAAGTACCTACCTGCTTTCTACAGGCTAGGGTTCAGTATCTGTTTGGTTTTCTTTCTCTTTTAACATTTTTAATTTTTACTTTTATTTTTAAAATATAGTTGATTTACAATGTTGTGCCAATTTCTGCTGTATGTTCAGTTTTCAAAATTGTGTTTGCCATGCTATTTGTGACTGTTCCATGTACGTACCAGCCGGTGGCTAGTCTCACACCTGGGCAGCGGTAGAACCCATAGCTCCAAACCCTCAGTGTGCTGCTTAGGGTCAGATACATGCCTGTGCAGCTTGGGAATGATTCCTGGAATTCACAGACAGCTTTATTGAGCTTCCTTCTTTTCCCATTGTTCTCCCAGACTTTCCACATTCAAAGGATTCTCCTTCCTGGTCCTCTTTTAGAAAGCTGAGATTTGAATTTCTCTGCTCTGCCTTGCACTTCCTGTGACTACATTTCCCTTGGGAACCAAATGGCAAGAGGCTAGGGAGAGAAAGCAAAGCGATGGAGGTTCCCTCTGTGCTCTTGGGATCGCAGTTCCTCTGGTCTGAGCAAAGGTTTTCCTTTCTGGCTGCTGTTGTCATTGCTGCTGCTGCCTAACTGCCTTGAGGAAAGCATTGGAAAGGACAGAAGAGAAACACACAGACTGAATCAGAAGATTTCCTCCACTCCCTTTGACCTTCAGGGGCTCCCTTTCCTGCTTCTTGGGCCAAAAATGGAGGTCTTCTCTTGGAGCTCTTTCTGTTTGCACCTGGTTCACAGTTCTGGATTTGGGCCGCCCTTGAATTCAGGCCAGGAGATACCAGAAGAAGAAAAAAGGGAAACTGTCGATTTCATGGTACTGTGAATTTGTTTTGTTTTCCCAGTCCACCCTGCTGTCAGTCATCAGATAAAGCATGGAGCAGCCCTGTCTATCCAGAGATTTTAGCTGAGTTCCCTGCGAGAGACAGGGTGGAGTGGCCTTACTCCATCTTAACTGGAACCAGAACTTTTGGTTATTTATTATCTACATTTTGCGAGGACTAATGGCTGAGGAAGGTGGTAGCTTCAAGGCAAGTTATTAGTCCTGAAAGATCAAGTGACTGGGCTGACAAGCCTTAGGGTCCCTAGTGAAGAAGATACCCCAAGGAAGGACGTTAGTGTTTTTGGTACAGAATGCTCTCTTCCTCCTTTAAAATTTTTCCCTTTAAATTAACAGTTTTTTTTTAAATAGATTGTATCTGTACTCAATACCAAATTTGAAAGATAAAAGGGAACAAAGCAGGAGAGGTAAGTCTCCCTCACTTACTTATCCCCTAGCCACCCAGTTCCCTGGAGGCACCCACTTACCAGTTTCTTGTGTGTCCTTGCAGAAATATTACACACGTCACCAAACATAAAATGGGGATAGGTGCGTGTATAACAGCAAACATGGTGGTGTGCAGTACACACTGCTCTTTGCCTTGCTTTCTCGCTTGATGTGAGCCCTGCAGACCTTTTCATGGTAGTACCTACAGAAGGCCTCTTTCTTCTTAGCAGCTGTGTAACATGTCATTAAATTAATGCACTATGATCGATTTAATAAATCCATCAATTTTTTTTTTTAAGCCTTGGTAAGGGGAGGACTATTAGACTAGGTTTTAGAAACCTTCATATAATCTTAAGACTTTTTTCTGACTCTGACCCTGGTTCTGCCTAGTCTTTTACCCAGATAATGTGGGAAAAAAGGAAGATGTATTAATGTCATTTTCCTTCTTTCTTCTCCCTTCTTACTCTAGTAAGGGACATGCCAACAGCTGTGAAAAAAAAAAAACAACTGTGAAATGACTGCATGGGAAATAGCCAAAGGGAAGGCTATGACAGGCAAGAGGGTACGGATGACCAGTTGATTGGACAGTAGTTCCTAATCCTCAGATGTTGGTCTCCATTGAAGACTTTGTTCTGAGGAACATTTTGCCTGCTGAGTTCTCACCTATGCAGTCATGCCTGTGTAGGTAACTAGAGAGGGCAAATGAAAGCTGTTGTCAGTTACTGTACTGATGGTAGAATAGAAGCCCTACCAATATAATAATCTTTTTTTAAGATTAAATTTTATTTTCTTTACTTTTAAAAAAATTACAATTGATTTATAGTGTTGTGTCAATTTCTGCTGTAGAGCAAAGTAACCCAGTCATACATAAATATATGTTCTTTTTTTCATATTATCTTTCATGTTCTATCACAAGAGATAGAATGTAGTTCTTTGTGCTGTACAGTAGTAGGACCTCATTACAAATAATCTTTTTTTTATCCCTAGGTCAACACATCTCATATGAAAAAGTTTAATGTGAAGTTGTCTTGGAGATATATTTAATATTATGGATACCAAAGAGTTGTCACTTAGGTGTTTTTTAATGGTTTATGGTATTTATTTGAAAGCAAGGCTTTCTTGGAATATCTGTATATCAGATGGAGCGTTTACTAATAACAGTCCTTACAGCAGTACACCTGAGACCAGAAATCAGGTTAGCGAGGTGTTTAAAAATTTTCATGTTTACTTGGCTTTGATTGTATTGGCATCTGCTTCAGTTAACTTTAATAAATAATAAGTAAAATTAGCTAGCTATAAAACTAATCTGGAAGAAAAAAATTTTTTTTTAAGAAGTGAATGGTGTGTTCTTTCCAAGTAGGGGCCCTAATTGGGTAAATTACTAAGAAATAACACTAGAGTTCCTGTCTTGACTCAGTGGTAATGAACCTGACTAGTATCCATGAGAACATGGGTTCAATCTGTGGATTAAGGATCCAGTGCTGCTGTGAGCTGTGGTATAGGTGACAGATGCAGCTTGGATCTGGCATTGCTGTGGCTGTGGCTGGCAGCTACAGCTCTGATTCAGCCCCTAGCCGGGGAACTTCCATATGCCACGAGTTTGGCCCTTAAAAAAAAAAAAGAAAGAAAGAGAAAGAAAACTGGTTTGAGTGGTTCTTCAAATAGTCATCTTGTTTTTAATTTTTATTTAACCCTATGTTCAAAAAATTTAGATGAGCATGTATTAATTTTAAGAAATATAATGCAGCAAAGTATGTGAAACAGAAAAATAGTTATCTTGAAAGGCTCTGCGCTTAATACAGTGAAGCAACCATTACTCAAAACATTGTTGGAATTTCTTGTTTGAAATCTCCCTTCGAACTTGTTCCACATCAAATTTTTAAAAAACTCTTTAGGGGCAGACACCATTATGGGGCAAATTGGAGAGGGAAAGTTCTTAGAATGACTTTGAGCGGAGCAGACTCATTGGAAGATACTGATGTATGGCTCATGGTGTGTCTTTGGTCTTTCCTTAGATTGTGGCTTTTTTTTTTTTTTTTTAATGGCTGAACCTGAGGCATATGGAGGTTCCTCAGGCCAGGGATTGAATCCAAGCTGCAGCTGCGGGAACACTGGATCCTTTAACCCACTGTGTCCAGGATTGAAGCCGCAACTCTACAGCTACCCAAGTTGCTGCAGTCCAGTTCCTAACCCACTGAGCCATAACAGGAACTCCAGATTGTGGCTTTATAGAGGAATAAGGTAGAATAATACAGAGTTCCCTGGTGGCCTAGTGGTTAGGACCTGGTGCTTTTACCGCTTTAGCATGTCACATCCCTGGCCCAGGAACTGAGATCCCACATCAGGCAGCTGCACACTATGGCGAGAAAAGAAGAGAGAAACTTTTATTGCTGAAATGCTTTATCTTTTACTTTATATCATCATAAAGTTTTATGTCCTTCTCTACTTGGCATGTTTATAGCAAGTTAATCAAGTGTGGCCCTTGCCAACTCAACTTACTGTCTCTCTTTGGGTCTAGAAATTTTCTTTTGAATGCTGTTTACTGAATTTGGATTTAGAGATCGGAGTCAGTATACATCTTCCCAAGAAGGGTGTTGATGAATTCTTAGGATAGTGCTAATTTTCATTTAGGAATACAAAAGGCATTGTAATGATGACTTCTTTTAGATAGTGAGCTCCTAAAATTGTGATAGTAGAGGTCAATGTCAGGTGTTACTCATCCGTTCTGTTTCCTTATGCAGAGCCTGTCATTTGGCTACAGACTAGGATATTGCTATTATCAGTTCCTGTACAGAGGGATGCTTCTGGGAATTGTTTAATCTGGACTTGGAGAGACTGGGATAGCTCAGATTTCTTTAGTTCTGTGTCAAATGCAGTAGTGAATAAGAAGGGAAGGACAGAATCTCAGCCACAACCCTGGGCCTCTTATAGGCAGACCAGGGTCCAGACCAGACAAGGTAAGAGTCCAGGGGAGGTCAGTGTTCTGATACATGGACAGAAATGGTCAGGGAAAGGTAGTTCATCTCATCTGGAGGTGTGGGAGGGAAGGAAAGGGGGGCGGTTCTTGCCCAAGAAAGAACATGTCGTCCTATACTGGGGGCGTTTATTTCTACCTCTGGTCAAGAAGCATCTGACCATGTTGGTGCCATGGAAATGCATTCTTTTCATCGGCGGAGTGTCATAGCAGTAGATGCGGTCTGCAAGACAGTCTGTCAAGCGCACTTCATTTGCTCTGTGAAAGGATGTGCCCGATAACGTGATCCTGTACTTCTGACGTACAGAAGTCTTGCATAGTACATTATTAATTAGTTAATTTTTTCTGGACCATGTACCAGCATTGGATTATTATAAAAGTCAACTTTTTATTTTGGAATAACTTTAGATTTACAGAAAAATTGCAGAGATAATATAGAAAGTTACTATACATGCCTCACTCAGTTTCCGCTCGTAGTAACATCTTACATCACGATGGCGTATTTGTCCAACTAAGAAACCAGCATTAATGCATTACTGTCAAATTCAAGACTTTGGATTTTGCCAGTTTTTACACTAATGTTCTTTTTCTGTTTCAGGATCCAGTTCAGTATACCACATTGCATTAGGTGATCCCATTTCACTCTTTAGTCTCCTCTGGCCTGTGACAGTTTCTCAGACAGACCTCCTGTGTTTTTTATGACTTTGGCAGTTTTGAGGAGTACTGGAGAGGGCTTTTGTGCACTGCCCTCCAGTTTGGTTGGTCCGAAGTATTTCTCATGATCAGGGCTGTGGGTTTTGAGGAAGAGTACCTTAGAGATGAAGTGGTCCTCATCATCCTGTCTGAGGATGTGATACTAACATGACTGATCACTGGTGATGTTAACTTTGGTCATTTAATTAAGGTGGTGTTGGTCAGGTTTTTCCATTGTCAGGTGGCTATTTTCCCCTTTCTCTACAGTATTCTTTCGAAGTAAGCCACTACGTGCAGCCCGTACTTGGGGTTTATTCTAGCCTTCTCCTCTTGTCTGCAGTCCTTCCCTGGCCGTGAGAGGCCTGCTCGTCACCATGCACCACAGCAGATGATGGGTTTACTTATTTATCTAATTCTGTATACGTGTGAAGCAGATTCAGATGTACTCTGTAAGCAACAAATTTACTAACTGGAGTACAGTGTTTATGTACAGTTCTTTTGTCTTTAGCCCATTGAAACAGCATTTTCCAAAGTTACTTAGATCAGCTCCTTTTTCCCCCTCACTCCCTTCAGTGAGTTTATGTCATTTATTTCTAATATGTTCGATTCATTCTTCGAAGTCTGTATTCTGTCTTTGGATTCTGATTCCTTGACATCTTTTTGATTTTTAAAGAAATCACGCATATTAAAGTTCACTCTTTGCAAGGTATAGTTCTTTGGGTTTTGACACATACATAAAGTCATATATTTGCTACCCCAGTACCATATATAACAGTTCCATCACCCTAGAAATTTCTGTGTGCATCACCTCGTAGTCAGTCACCTCCCATCACACTGTTTAACGCCACTAATACATTTCTCATACCTGTAATTTTCCAGAATGTTACATGAATGGAATCATACAACTTATAGTCTTTTTTTTTTGTTTTTGGTCTTTTTGCCTTTTTTTATGTAGAGCCGCACCCGCAGCATATGGAGGTTCCCAGGCTAGGGGTCTAACAGGAGCTGTAGCCGCCGGCCTTTGCCACAGCCAGAGCAACGCGGGATCCGAGCCGCGTCTGCAACCTACACCACAGCTCATGGCAACGCCAGATCCTTAACCCACTGAGCAAGGCCAGGGATCGAACCCGCAACCTCATGGTTCTTAGTCGGATTCATTAACCACTGAGCCACGAAGGGAACTCCCCCCCATACAACTTATAGTCTTTTACTTAGAAAAATGTATTTAGGATTCATCCATATTATTTCATGAACTAGTAGCTTATTTCATTTTGTCATTAAATAACATTCCCTTCTATGGATATACCACAGTTTATTTAAAACATCTTGGTTGCTTCCAGTTTGGGACCTTTATAGATAATGCTGCTATAAACATTGTGTACAGGTTTTTGTGTGTGCATAATTTTCGGTTCACTTGGGTAAAAGCCTAGGAGTATGATTGCTCATTCATATTGTAGTTTATATTTAACTTTACGAAAACTGCCAAGTTGTGCAGCATCAGAATTTAGTCACCCAGGGGTTCCTGTCGTGGCACGGTGGTTAACGAATCCGACTAGGAACCATGAGGTTGAGGGTTCGATCCCTGGCCTTGCTCAGTGGGTTAAGGATCCGGCGTTGCCGTGAGCTGTGGTGTAGGTTGCAGACGCGGCTTGCTGTGGCTCTGGTGTAGGCTGGTGGCTACAGCTCCTGTTAGACCCCTAGCCTGGGAACATCCACATGCTGTGGGTGCGGCCCTGAAATGACAAAAGACAAAAAAAAAAAAAAAATTTAGTCACCCATTTTCAGAATTTTTTTTTTTTTTTGAGGGCAGAGAGGATAATTAACAATTGATAAGATTCGGGCTAAAAAAAGTCAACAAATTATTTACTTATCTTTGTAACATTCAGTTTATCAAGTGACTCATGTATATAGCATTACATTAGGTGAGTATCTGATACAAGAGAAGATCTTATTTAAGTCTTCAAAGGAGTTTACTGTCTAAAAGGGGAGGTAAGATTTTTTAAATAGTGTTTTAAGCCAGCATGTAGAATTAGGCTGGGTTGGATTCTGGTTCTTTGTACCTGGTGACATGGCAGAGATAGTATCTGACTGATTTGTGCCCAAGTCTTAATTTATAAAGGTGACTGAGTGACAACATGGAGAGGTCAATGCCATTAAAAGAAGAATTTATCATTTACATTTCCCAAGAGAAGGGGTCATGCCACAACACATGGGGCCCCAGAGAGAGAAGCATTGGGTTTGGTCAAGGGGAAGGAATGAGGAAAAAGCGTTGTGTTTCCCATGGGTAAGGAAGGGCGGGCAGGGGAGTAGCTTAGGATTGGCTGGTTTGAATAATTCCTTGGGTCTAGGTGTAGGGGCTGTTCCTTGTTGTCAGGTACCTGACCCTGGATTGATTTAGGGCAGGGGAAATACTGGCCTGGTGTGTGGGGTAAAGGAGGTGGTCCGGATTATGGGCTTTTGCTCTTAAGAGGAGGTGTAGACAGTGCAGGGCGTTCATTAGACCCTGTGATTAATGGATTCCAAACAGGCAAATACAGGCTCTGAGAAAAGGCAGAGTACTAACACAACCTTTCTGGGTGTCACTCTTTCTACCCACCAGTTGAATAAGCTCATTCAGTGCATTATTTTATTTTATTTTTGCCTTTTTGTCGTTTTAGGGCCGCACCCGCGGCATGTGGAGGTTCCTGGGCTAGGGGTCTAATCAGAGCTGTAGCCGCTGGCCTACACCGCAGCCACAGAAACGCAGGATCCAAGCTGCGACTGCAACCTACACCACAGCTCATGGCAACGCCGGATCCTTAACCCACTGGGCAAGGCCAGGGATCGAACCCACAACCTCGTGGTTCCTAATTGGATTCGTTTCCACTGTGCCACAATGGGAATTCAAATTCAGTGCATTACTGACTGAGTACTTTGAAACAGGGGTACCAAAGTGTATGATCCGAGGTCTTTGCCCTCAAGGAACTCATGGCATAAGAGGAGAAACAGATCCATTCATTCACTCACTTTTATTGAACATCTACCATATGCCAGGCACTTGCTAGTCTCTGAAGATACAGGGTTTAATCTAACAGATGGAAAGTTCACACATTTCTCTCCTTTTTAAATACTAATATTTCATACAAAAATGCATCCTCCCATTTTGCTCTGTTTGGAATTTTCCTTTACCCCCCCACCCCCACCCCAAGCTCCCATTGTTTTCTAAGTATACATTTAGATTTAGAGGAGCCTGTTTTGTGGATTTGAGGTTTCACATTGATGACAAATATAAGGAAAGGCATATGACTGACAGATTTTTCTTTTAAAGATCTGGAGCACATATAAAAACTTAAAACTGTATTGAGGTAGTTGTCTTAATTTTTTGCCGTTGCATCTAAAAAGCAGTCATGGGGTAGGGAGCACAGTCATGTGTGTGGGGGCAGAAGGGCTGTGGGAAGAGAGAAACTCGGGACTAGGGGTCAGGAGACTTGTTCTGCTGCTGGTTTGTTGTTAACATGTGCAGCTGGGCAGATGTCTTCCTCTTTCTAAGCCCAGTTTCCTCATTTATAGAATGGGGTTGGTGATTACCTCTTTGTCTGTCTTATATTGTTGATAAAGATGAAATGAGATAAAAAGACTTTAAGTGCAGTACAAATGCAAGGAATATTACAATGCCTTCTACATAAAAAGCCTCAGAAAATATTGAGAGAACGAATGAATGTATCTCTTTTTTCTTTTTTTCTGACGTTTACTCTAGGGAATGAGACCTGAGCGACCTTGATCTTATTTTCTGAACTTTAGTGGTATCTATCATCTACAGCTATAATTTAGTAATTATGTTTTTCTTTTTTCTTTCTTTTCTTTTCCTTTTTTTTTTTTTGTCTTTTTGCCTTTTCTAGGGCCGCGCTTGCGGCATATGGAGGTTCCCAGGCTAGGGGTCTAATCAGAGCTATAGCCTCTGGCCCACACTACAGCCACAGCAACGCGGGATCCGAGCTGCGTCTGCAACCTACACCACAGCTCACGGCAATGCCGGATCCTTAACCCACTGAGCAAGGCCAGGAATCAAACCCACAACCTCATGGTTCCTAGTCAGATTCGTTAACCACTGAGCCACAATGGGAACTCCGGTTCTTCTTATATTTAGTGGTTGTTTTGAATAAATTAGTTTTGGCACTTCAAGTGGAATAACTCAAGAAAATATATATTCCCCATCTCCTATAGAACCTAGAGTGCAAAGTACATTATAGGTACTCAATACATTTTTGCTGATTGATTGATACTTGTTCAGTGCTTAGCATATGTAAGTAAACCCTTTGAGGACTAATTCTGAAGCATAATATATATGAGTGAGAAGTTGGTATACAGACTGGGAGAGCTCATCATGGAAAGGATTTAATAAAAAAGACTTGATAGAAGTTTGAGGGGAGAGCCTGATATAGATCCCAGAGGCAATGGAGGTTTAGTTTGGGAAACAGAAGAAGGGCATGGCTGATGGAGGGTCAGGACGGAATGAGACCTGCATAATAACAGGTGTTGAACTGGTGGAACAGTGATAAAGACCAAGTTGGCAAGATTTTAAGTATCATTTTTAAATTGCAGTATTCACTCTGGCTGTAGATTTGTCAGAGTCAAAACGCAGTCTTCAAACTTTGTTCAGAAGTGAGTCCTTGTCATTGTATATACTAGGTCTTCAAGATTGAGGCTTAGCTTCTGCGGAGCCAACCTCTCAGGCTGCTGATGTCACTGATAATCCACATAGAGTGTCAGGAGTTTTCAGCAGTTTTGTAGCCCAGCTAAGCAGGTAGGTCAGGAATTAGCAGTATTTTCTGGAGATGTTTGGATTACTTTCCTTCTGGAGGATGAAGAGGATTCTCATTATGTAAGGATTCTCACAAGCTGGTGTGTGTGTGTGTGTGTGTGTGTGTGTGTACATGGCCTCTAGAGTAAACACTGTTTAAAGTGGAAAGAAGAGTTGAGTGTTGGTATCAATAGGATTGTGTTGTGTGGGCTAGTGACAGCACTTCTCCCCTAAAATAAAGGTACCTTTCTTATCCAGGAATTTAGCAGGTTGGCAGGTGTCACCTCCTCATGTTCACCATCAACCTGGTTATATATTAGTGAGTACTTAGTTACTTACTCTTAAGTACTAGTCTGGGTACTTTTACCCACAAACTGGGCAACACAGTGTAGACATGTCACCTGCTCTTGATAATTTCAGTACAGGACTCTTGCACTGAAATAATAACCTAAATAGACATCAAAGCATGTATAGACAATTATATAAATGTTCATCCACTATGTTTATAATGTAAGATGTGGTAACTATCTTCTGATTTTGAAGAACTGCCGTGTAGAAATAAGAGTGAAAGGTGAAAGCTCACAGAGGCAAATTCTGATTGAATGTGAGGAATACGCATATTTGTTGACAGATGAAATGGATTGCCTCAGGTCACAGCTCTCTGTCCGTCATAACAGCAGAGGCTGTTGTCTCTTGCTAATTTGTAAAGGAAGTGTAAGTGGCCTGGAGTTGGGCTATCAGCGTGTCTCAGCCTTGGCACTAGGGACATTTTGATTGCCATAATTCTTTGTTGTGGTAGGCTAGTCTGTGTGTGGTAGGATATTTAACAGCAACCCTGGTCTACCACTAGATGCCAGTAGCACCCCCTGCCCCAAGTTGTGACACTCAGAAATGTCTCCAGGCAACGCCTAATGTTCCTGGAAGGGCAAAATAGCCCCATTGTAGAACCCCTGGGCTGGGGAAGTTAAGGTACCTAAGAAATCTGGTGATTTAAACTTTTTTTTTTTCTTTTGCTTTGCACGTGAATTCTGCAGTATAATTTTTTTCCAGCAAGTAAGAGTGATTAGAGGCCCTGCATAATTGGGCTGATGGTATTCAGTTACCTTCCAACTCAGGGAGGCTTTCAAGGGTTAAGGTTTTTTTCCGAATCTGTTCAGTGATGTTGGTGAGCTTGGAATATACAGGACATTCCCTAAACAGGGCATAATCTTGGGAGAGGGCTTCGAGATGAAAATGAGATTAGACAAGGTTTGAATAAAGATGCCTTATTCAAGATTAATGTGAGGGGGAGAGCTGTGAATTAGTCCTTATAGCCAGGGCAGCTATGGTCAGGGTGGCCCATGAAGGTTCTTTTCCTGATGGCTGTCTTTGTCCTTTTTCTTCCCTCTGGAAGCCTGGACTTTCCATGGTGGGGAGGAAGGAGGGCCCGAGGAAATGATAAGATTTAATCTTGACTCCTTTGTTTACTGGTTTTGACAAGTTTCTTAACCTTGTTTCGTATGCCTTGTTTTTTTCATTTTAAAAAAATAGTGGTAAATATACGTAACATAAAGTTTACCATTTTAACCATTTTCCCCCTACTATTTATTTGTCTTATAACTGGGAATGTGTGCCTTTTGACTGCCTTCATCCAGTTCCCCTCCTCCCACCCCCTGCCTCTGGTAACCACAAATCTGATCTCTTTTTCTATGAATTTGTTTCGTTTTGACATTTAATTGACCTATAATACTATGTTAGCTCGTATTTCACAGAATAGTGGTTCGAAATTTCTATATATTTCATGGAGTTCTTGTCATGGTTCAGTGGAAATGACCCTGACTAGCATCCATCAGGACGCAGGTTCGATCCCTGGCCTCGCTCAGTGGGTTAAGGACCTGGCATTACCGTGAGCTGTGGTGTAGGTCGCAGACTTGGCTTGGATTTGATGTTGTTATGGCTGTGGTGTAGGCCAGCAGCTACAGCTCTGATTCGACCCCTAGCCTGGGAAACTCCATATGTCTCCATTTGACCCCTAGCCAGGGAAACTCCGTATAAATGATCATCACCTAACTCTAGTTGTGTAGTCACTATACAAAGATAGCCCATTGTTGTTGACTATATTCCCCACCTTGTACATTTCATAAGAGTGACTCATATGTTTTGCAGCTGGAAGTTTGCACCTCCCAGTATCCCTCACCTGTTTCTTTTCTCCCTCCATCCCCCGCCGACAACCTGCTATTTGTTCTCTGTATGTATAATTCTGTTTCTGTTTTATTATGTTTATTCTTTTTTTTTTTGTTTTTTAGATTCCACATATAAGTGAAATCATACAGCATTTGTCTTTGACTTGTTTCAATTGGCGCAGTACCCTCTAGGTCCATCCATGTTGTTGCAGATGGCAAGAGTTCATTCTTTTTTATGGCTGAGTAATATTCCATTGTATACCACATCTTTATATATCTTTATCCATTCATCTATTGATAGATATTAAGCTGCCTCTTTATTTTTAAGTGTACAGCTCAGTGGCATTAAGTGCATTCACATCGCTGTGCAACCATCACTACCATCCCTCTCCAGAACTTTTCATTTTGCAGAACTGAAACCCTGTACCCATTAAACAATAATTCCCCATTCTTCCTTTCCTCCAGCTCCTGGTAATCACATTCTACTTTCTGTCCATGAATTTGACTACCCTAGGTTTCTTGTATAAAAGGAATCATGTAGTATTTGTCCTTTTGTGGCCAGCTTATTTCACTTGGCATAAGGTTTCAAGCTTCATCTGAGTAGCTTGTGTCAGAATTTCCTTTTTAAGGCCTGAACAAAATATTCGCTTGTATGTATATGCTGCATTTTCTTTATCCGTTCACTGTCAGTGGGCGCTTGGGTTGCTTCCACTTTTTGGCTCCTGTGAATAATGTCGCTATGGTAGTTTATTCATTTAAAAAGGGCAACAAATAACGCTTCCTTCATAAGATCACGGCGGCTGTATGTAAAGACTTCTTACAGAGTGCTGGGCATTGGCACGTGGTAAGTGGCGTTTCCTTTCCTCACCTTTTTTTATGTCAGCTTCTTTACTTTTGCTCCTTTTATGTCTCCTTCCTGGTACTTGTAATCCATTCAGAGCAAGGGCTAATGGATTTTTATCCTGCCAATTAAAGTCTGTGCCAGGACTGACACTTGCAATCGCTGTTCTCTGAACTCTTTGTGTTTCTTCAAGGTTAGTCAGTCTCTGGAAACTTGAGTTGATTTTAAGGTTGCCTTAAGTGTTCCAAGTTCTCTTCAGTGGTTCTGAGAGTCCTTCACTAAACTCATTGACACATTTTCCCCCAAGATAATTCGTTCTAAAACTTTGCTAGTGGCAGCTTGCTGTGCCCAGGATCCTGAGGTCCCTTCATCAAGGGTTTTGATTCATTTGTCATTCGAAAGACTGTTAATATCCTGAGGGTAAGTTTAAGATACCCTTGGTGAATTTCATTGCTTTGTTGCTTTGACTCCTGCCTTTAAACACTCAGGCTCCCTCCCTATGTGGGAAAGAATATTTTTGGCTGGCCCTTTTCTGTCTATGCTGTGCCATCTGTCACAGGGGTCATCACTCAGAGGCTAGCTTCTTCCCTGCTGGGAAGGGCCATTGACAGGGTCAGGTTGAGGCAGCTTACCAGTACGCCCCCAAAGCTGTGCACACAGTTGTTATCTTCAGAGGAATACGAGAAGGTCTTACTTTGGGGTCTTTTTTGCATTAAACAGAAAGAGATGCAGATGTGATCCTAAATTGTTAGTTAATTCCTATGGTCCAGCCACTGATCTGCTGTCCTGTCTATATTCTTGCCTCCGTCTACCTCCGCTGGTTCTGGGCTCTAAGATTACTACTGGAATCAACCTGCAGGGTACAAAGAGAGTGACATCCACGAAAAGTGTGGGTGATTTAATTACTCAAGCCGATTCATACCTAGGATGCAAGAGGTGACATCCTGATATTTGTTCAAGCAAAATAAATCTTTCAGTACTCTCAGGTGGTAAAGACCTTGGTTTTAAGGTCTTAATTTAAAGAGATTGTGCTTCCAAGCACTCAGGATTCTGGGCCTGACTCATGGAAGCGCCAGGCCGCTGCTGAGTCACCTAGCCAGCTTCATTCATTGATCATGTGCTTATGCACAGCTTGCTTGCAAGGTGGGAGAGAATTACTATTTTCAAATGTTCCTTCCTGAGGTAGCATGGTCCAGAAGTGAACCGAGAGACGGGGTGCTGGAGTTCTATTCTTGGCCCAGCTATGCACCTTCAGCAAGATCCATCCTACCCCCCACCGCTCCCACTGTGTTAATATGGAAGGATCAGGGAAATAAAACCAGTAAGAGGAGAAGAATACAGGAGTTTTTTACAAAATGTTTTCCCCAGTGGGATTGAGGCAATACTGCCCCCCAGCCCCTGACTTCTGGTCGCCCAGGCTTTGTCACTACCCTTGCTCAAGTAATTCCCCGTGGCCCTCACTTGTAAGATAGTAAGGAATTCCTCCTTCCAGATAAAGCCTGACATTCCTAGCCTTTGTTCTTTTTCAGACTGGTCATGCCTCTTTCCCACAGGACTCGCTGCATTGTGCTTGGCTACTACATTCAGCTGGTTTTTAAAATCACAAATGATTTCTCTGTTAAGTGGGGGAATTATTTTAGGACAGTTTACAGAGTAGGTTAGTCCTCGGTGTGTGGCCTTCGGTTACTGAAATCAGCTTGACCCAGTGTAAAGTATCGCTGGATTCCTTGGCGTTTCCCCACTTCCCCTCTAGGTCTGCTGTTTGCGTAATCCTGTTCTCTCTTGCTAGTGTACTCTTAGGTCTAACCTCGATCTTAGACAGGATTATACCTTTCACCTCCTCTGATCCCCTGAGAAGTAAAACCTTTTCTGCCTAGGTTTCAGGTACTGTCTATTCCTTGGCATCTTAACCTCAGCATCGCGGTATCTCTGCCCACAGAATTCTGGTATCTTTTTTTTTTTTTTGCACCCGCAGCATGTGGAAGTTCCCAGCCCAGGGACTGAACCCGAACCACAGCTGTGATGATGCCGGATCCTTAATCCCCTACCCACCAGGGAGCTCCGGAACTCTTGTATTTTTAATATGAAATGGTTTAAGTGTATAGAAAAGTATAGAGAATATTGCAGTATTTACCTCAGGCCTTTTTTTGAATATAAGAAATTATCACGGGTTCACGTGAAACCCAGAAGTATCCTGAGCACCCTCCCCCCACCTCTTTTGAACAAATCTTCGTCCAAGGCCCGCTGCAGAGAGCTTGGCCTCCCTGGAGGAGGTCTGCCTTCCACCACCCATATTTATTATTTGTTTCCTCAAGTGCTTTCACAGCTTCCCTCCCCACCCCTCACTGTGACCTTGGGCAAACTGCGTTACCTCTGTGAACTTTCTATTTCCCTTCTGTGAAATGAGAATAACAGCAGCACCTGCCTTCTCCAAGTTATTTTGAGAATCAAAAGTGGTAATGTATGTGGAAGTAGTTTATAGAGCTCTGTGTTAACCTGTGTATCAAGAACACACAGCGGTGTTTTCCAAGGCTGTGGGACAGGGCGCCGGGAAGGGGAGGTTGCCGGGGGACCTGGGATGTCAGAATCCCCAGGGGCTTTTTCAAACTTAACCTCTCTGCTGTACACTTAGATGTGTTTTCACACGTGTATACGTGTACACAAATATCAGAAATCCTTTGAAGGTAGAGGGCAAGGGGAAATCATCTCTCTGTTCCCTTCTGTAGTTTTGAAGGTTCTCAGCTCTTTTCTGACCTGTCTCCCACATTGTTTTGCACTGGAATAACCATTAAAAGCGTCAGTTTCTCCATTTGCTCCAAAATCACATTTTCAGTAGGAATCTTGGAGTTCCTGTCATGGCTCAGCAATAACGAACCGACTAGTTTCGAGGAGGATGCAGGTTCGATCCCTGGCCTTGCTCGGTGGGTTAAGGATCCGGCGTTGCCGTGAGCTGTGGTGTGGTGCAGACGCGGCTCGGATCCCGCGTGGCTGTGGCTGTGGCTGTGGGCGGGCAGCTGCAGCTCCAATTTGACTCCGAGCCTGGGAACCTCCACGTGCCTCTGGTGCGGCCCTAGAAAGACAAAAACCGAAAACAGGAATCTTCGTCAACTATTTCTTGGCTAAGGAGGTTTGCTTTTACCATTGTGCTTTGCAAAATTCCTGCCACCAGTTCTTTATTACCCAGAATACGTCTCTGTGCTTTCTCTGTCCTGCTGAGTGTAGTCTGAAGAGAGTTCTCCTGGTATGTTAAGAGTTAAGGATGGCTCAACAACTCCTTTATGGTATGTTCAACTGAAGATAGGTGTATTACTGTTCAGTCGTTTCTCTACCACTGTGTGTAGGTTCTCTGTATAGATCCTGGTTGCTGGTCATTGTCTCTTAGTCTTCCCCATTTACTTAATTGTTTGACTTTAATTTTGGTACCCTGGTCTGAGTTAGAAGAGGGATACTTGGGTGAAGATATTACTGTATAATTGTATTGAAGAACTCTTCAGTTCTATTATTTAAACTGCTTTTAAGATTCAAGTGCAGAGATTAAAAATGCTTGTACTCTAGAACCCAGGAATTGAACTCCTAGATGTGTATACCCAAGAGAAACTTTCCTGTGTGAGCACAGGGTGACCTGGACAAGAGTGTTTAAGATAGCTTTGTGGATAATTGCACGAAATTGTTGGAAACAAAGATTCATCAAAGGAGAATGGGTGGATTGTGGTACAGTCAAACAATGAAGTACTACTGTGAAGCTGTGAAAACGCATGAGTTAGAGGAAAATATGTGAAGAATAAATGTCAACCGTAATGTGGAAGGGAGAGATGCAAGTTTTAGGATATGATCGATATTTTGCATTTATACAAAGGTTCAGAACATGCAAAACAGTCCTTTATGTTATATTGGATATAGTTTATGTGGTCATAGTATAAAAACAATATGTAAAATAATAACTTTAGAACATGCAAAATAATTCTTTATGTTATAGTGGGTACGTATGCTGACTATGTGGCAATATTATAAAATGGCAAAAAATGTGCAAAAATTTGAGAGATACCTAATTCAAGATAATGGTTGCCTTTGAGGAGGGAAGAGAGGAAGTGTATGGAAAGGAATACACAGAGGGCTTCAGTTGTATCTGTATAAGTTCTGTTACTATCTGTATGTTTTTTAATGCCTGAAATATTTTCATAAAAAAGTCATCTATGGTAGAAAGGATTTAACATGTATATCTTAGTTCATTTGGGTTGCTATAACAAAAATACCATAGACTGGGTGGCTTATAAGCAATAGATATTTATTTCTCAGTTCTGGAGGCTAGGAAGTCCAAGGTCAAGGTGCTAGCAAATTCAGGTGTGGTGGGCACCTGCTTCCTGGTTCAGAGAAGCCCTTCTTTTCACTGTGTCCTCAGGTGGCAGAAGGGGTAAGGGGGCTCTGTGAAGTTTCTTTTATGAGGGACTCTATCTTTTATAATTAACATGAATTTTGGGAGGACACAGGTATTCCTCCTGTAAAAACATATACAGAATATGACCCCCAAATTTGTGAAATTATGGACAAAGGAAAGAACACAGAAGGCCTTAACAGTCGTTTATCTCTAGATGGTTTTCGTTTTTTATATTTTCCTGTATTTTTTAAGTTCTTTGCAGGAGAAATGACAATAATTATTATTTATTTAATATTCAAGAGGTCATAGGATAACAAAATCAGACACTAAAGTAGTATTGACAGCCACTCAAGAGTTTTTTTTTCCAATGTGGACCTGAGAATGAGTATGTTACAGTTAACTAGCTCTAATTTCAAACACTTTAGTTTGATGAGTACTTTACTATTCTCTTTGCTTTAAAAGTTTTTTTCGTTTTTAAGGAATTAGTTTTAGGAGGTTTCCCTCGCGGCCCAGTGGTTAACGAACCCAACTAGTATCCATGAGAACATGGGTTCGATCCCTGGCCTTGTTCAGTGGGTTAAGGATCTGGCGTTGCTGTGAGCTGTGGTGTAGGTCTCAGACTCGGCTCAGATCCGGCTGTGGTATAGGCTGGCAGCTACAGCTCCAATTTGGCCCCTAGCCTAGGAACCTCCATATGCCGTGGGTGTGGCCCTAAAAAGACAAAAAAAAAAAAAAAAAGAATTAGTTTTGGAGGGAAAAACTGCTAGGATTTCTAAAGCCAAAGGATGCCATTTAGTAAAATCATGTTAAGACAAGTAATGGTTTTCAAAGACTGACAGCATGGTTAACAACCATTTCCTAGTTAGAAGAGATTCTCATGGGGTTGAAGACAGGCTGGATCAGGCTGCAAAGAAATTAATGTTAAGTTTTTATTCTTTTCTGTTTGTCTTATCCCTAGGACTTCATATTTCACGTGTTCATAGAACAAACTTCCTTTTTCTTTGTCAGCGTAGGTATTACTTTTCTAGGAAGCCCTCTCTCTACCCTGTCCCTACCCACGCTCATCTGCCTGTAATCGTGAGTTATGTGGATCCCTAGTACCTTATCCTTAATGCTGTTGTGTCACTACATTGTAATTGGCTAGTAATCGATCTATCTCTACTGGATTTTAAGCTCCGCAAGACTGGGATACAGATATTTTGTTCATTATTCATTCAATCAGCCCCCCATATTTAGCACATTAGCTCGCCCGTAGAAAGCACTGGTAATCTTGAATGAATGAATGAATGAATGAATTGAATGATCCAGTTAATGAGAAGGTTATAGATGAAGGGGACATTCTGGAAACTGAGCCTTTTGATAGGAAACTTTAAACTAGGTTTTATACTCTTAGGTACAAGAAAAGCAATTAGATTGAGTAATAAGAATTCCAGAATTCTCTCTGGAACTTTTAAGTGGAGAAATGAAAAGCCAGAGTTTAAATGCCAGTACTTTACTAGAAATAATGAATGAGGAAGTAGTAAAATAAAGGAAAGTATACCCAGAATTGAAATAAACAACGATTTTTAAAAGTTTTCATCTTATCTGATTTTAAGTGTTGTTTTAAGATCTTGCTTTAAATGATATGGTTTTTTAATATTAGGTAAGTGTTTTTATCAGCATTCATTTTATACAAACATCTTATTATAGCGTGCACATAGAAACACGTGAAACCATGACTATGCGTGATAATTTTTCACTGAACATACCTATGTAACCAGCAACCCAGAAGTCTCCCCCTGCTCTTCTAATCACTTGACGCCTTTCACCAATGGAACTGCAATCCTGAGTAATCATTTTTTTAGTAATACAGTTTTTGTAGATTGTCTCAACCTGTTATACTGTTGCTATCCTGAATAAGTCAGCTTGTTGCGCCCAAGTATTCACATTGTTACTGTCTTCCACCTATGATCTGAATGAAGGCATGGCAGCTTTAGCCCAAAGGGGATGCTTCATTTTATTGACAGTGAGTGCCATTTTCCCAAATCATCACTTAACTTTTATCACAGAGATCTTAGACTGTGGGTATGTAGAAAGGGGACTAACAGAAATTCAGTTATATAGTTGATCTGAGTCCTGGTTCTCTTCGATATTGGAAGTCTCAAAACTGATGAATGCATTGTTTAAAAGGTACTAGAATCAATATGTTTCCCAATATAGCCATTGTCTTACTTAAGACAAAAACTGAGTATCATTCTTTCATTTACTCCACGGTTATCTGACATCATACTGTATTCCTCTTTGTGGACAAAACGCAATGCAAGGCAAGGCATTTGGAGGACACAGTGATTAATGAGCATGATCTTTGCCCTTGAGGTGCTTATGACCAAGTAGGGAAGATGAAACACAGAAATATAAAGCTGTAACTTAAAGAAGGATTTTAGGAGTGACTTAAAATACTGAGGGAAGGGAGAGATTGTTTTTGACTGGAGGGATTATGAACAGCCATCCCAAGTGAGCTAGCATTCTAGGCAAAAGAAGTGGCACAACCGAAGGTGTGGGAATGGAAAAATACAGGAGTGAGGAATGGCTTTATGCAGCATAAGATACAAGCAGAGAATGTCTATTAATAGGCTGGAAAGGGCCCTGAGTGCTCATTTAAGGATTTGAAATTTTAATCAAAAGCTGTGGAGAGTATGAAGGTTTCTGAGCAGAAGGGAGCCACAGCATCCAAACCTAAACTCCACACCAGTTTCTGGTTGTATCCACCAGTTTAGAATTACCATACTATCCAGAGGCTGCATGGGTTGTGCCAGATTTAAGGGTTAATCCGATTCACTTGTCATCAGTGAGGTGGTTAACAATAGTTAAGGCACTGTAACAATCCTGAATAATTTTCTGCTTTAGTTTTTCCTACAGGATTTTTTTGCCAGTCCCATCATCTCTGAGTAGATGAGAGAGAGAACTTTGAACATTTTAGGGAAAAGTGTAAGATAAAGTTTTGTTAATTCACTACAGATGAGACTGGAAATAGATTTCTCATCTTGCTATCACTGTGCTTGTCCCATTATGACATTCTTTTCCTGAATAAGAAATATCAACCTCCAGAAAAGCATACTGGATGAAGAGTCACATGCTCAGTCTAAGTCCTGGCTCTGCCACCTGCTAATTTTGTGATCCTGAAGATGTCACTTAACCCCTGTGAGCCTGTCATAGGGTGGTTGTGGGACTGCAGTTGGAAAGTAGTTGTGAAAGCATTACTAACGGTATTGGGATGCTTGTTGCTGTGCTCCGTATCTGGAGATGATATTCATGGAGGCTTCTGATAAGACTCTCCACATCATGTCCACAGTGTGTTTGAGGCAGTGTGTTGTCACAGAAAAGCAGTGGAGTAGAAAGCAGAAGTACTGACTCCCAGCCCACAACCTGCCACTTGTCTGTAACACAGATATAACTGTCTGCTTTTATAAGCTATCCTGCTTTTTTCTTGTGGCATCAAAAACAAAATAGGATAGCAACAAAAACAACAGGAACAAAACACACTCAAATTCAACAGCAAAAGCCTTAATGAGCAACACATGTCTTTACTGGCTAAGTCTTGAAGAGATTAGCAGAGTGTGTTGGACATTAAAGCCCTAGAATTCCTAAAGAGTGTTCTTTAGCCACTCCATGGAATAGTTGTCCTATGTCCTCTTTTTTTGCTCTCCATTTTTTTTTTTTTCTGTCCGCGGACTTCCCAGCTGCACTGACAGCTGTCTCCAGTAGCAGCCACATTCCCAGAGTTTTCCTTCCTGGCCTCTTTACCATCGCCATCATTACTATTACCATTATTTATAGGGTTTTCCCCCTTTCCCTTGTTACCCTTTGCTGTCTTCAGCATAGGAAGATGGCTAGCTTCAACAGGAAAGGAACTCTCCCACCTTAGAAAACAGATGGGGGTGCATTTAATAATTTGTTCCTGTGTCACTGGCTGTTTGATAGGAGGCAAGTCAGTTAGCCTCTCTAACCCCAAATACTGTTTCTGTGACGTTAGATCTAACAATATTTGCTCCTTTAACCTCACAAGTAAGGATGAGATGAGGTAAAGGATAAGAAAATGCTCTGTAAATGTTAAAGCACTATACAAATATGAGGTTGCATTAATTTGTAGCCTCAGCAACTGTTTGCAGAGTTTGCCACTCTGTCAGCTCAGTCTCCCAGGATTCCTGGCAAGTCTAAAATCTTGTTCAGGAAAGATCTGTTCTGTTTTCTAGTCATGCTGACCACACAGGATTGTTTGCTGCTCTGACCTCCTAGCAATTCATAGCCAGGCTACTGTGTATTACTGTATTTACATTTGTATAACACTTTGAGAGCTCTTGGCAGATTTTCTCCTATCTGTTCTTGGAGGTCACCCCATGAGGAGGATTTCATTATCCCATGGTTGAGGCTGTACCTCAGGCCCCCCATTGTGTGTGTCTCCCTGCTTGCAGTCAGTGTCTGAGAAACCATCTTCCCTTCCAACGTACAACCTCATGAAAGTGTGAACCGTGCTTCAGAGTTTGGTCAATGGTTTATCTTCTAGTAACCATTTAGTGGATCTACTCTGCTGCTCATTAGTGACTGACTCAGCAAGTGAAGAGGAAAAACCATATGCATTCGATGAGACCTTTGTGGTGCCTGTATTCTGACCTCATACCCATGAGCAGGGCTTTGGTGCACAATGCTACTTGAATGCCCAGGGTTTGATCCAGTTGGGATGTTACCTTTTTTGACTAGTAAAGCAACCAGTGAATTGCCTGAGTAACAAAACTCCATGCAAACTATCTGGTCTTGTGTTGCCATTCAAAATCTTTTTTCAGTTTGTGGAGCTTCTTCGAAGTAGGCAAGTACCTGACCTTAGTCGTCATCAGAGGTTATGGGAAAAACTTTGTGGGTTTTAGAGGGAGGCTGCTTCCTATATGACCATAGGGATTCATATTTTTTCTTTGGGTCTCACCTTCCTCACTTGTAAAATGAGGCTGTCAATACCCGCCTAATTAGGTTGTTGTGAGGATTAAAGGTAATGTTTATAAAATGCCAGACAATCAATATTATCAGGATCTTTATAGATGGTGCACCACTGTTGCATACAGGCGCATAACCACCTTCATGTATTTTTGCATCTCCATAGCAAGTGAACTTATTGGTAAACCATAAAGACTCATTGCTGCAAGAGGTGCCCTTTGAGTTCTGGAGTTGAAGGAGACCCACTCATTGTTTTGTGTGATAGTTTTACAGCCATCTTGATGCTCTGCAGGAATGTCTTTGGGGGTGACATGGGAGGAACAAGATAGACTTAAGATTCACTCCCTGCTTCAGCCGGAGCAGAGATGCTTTTGTCTGTATTATATATTGAGATTTCATCCGAAAAAGACTTCTACTGGTTGAAAACAAAAAAGCTTTAACATTTTCATCCAACTTTCTGCCATCCAATGCAGGCATCTACAGCACGACCAGGAGATAACGACTAAAGAAAATGTGTTTTGCAGACTTGTGGTTACCAAGAAGGAGGGGGATGGGAGTGGAATGGACTCAAATTTGGGGTTAAGAGATGCAAACTATTGCCATTGGAATGGATAAGCAATGGGATCCTTCTGTATAGCATTGGGAACTACATCTGGTCACTTGTGATGGAGCAGGATAATGTGAGGAAAAAAGAAAGTATACATGCGTGTGTGACTGGGTCACCTTGCTGTGCAGTAGAAAATTGGCAGAACACTGTAAACCAGCTATAATGGAAAAAATAAAAATCGTTATTAAAAAAAATGATGTTCTGATAACTGTTTTCTAACTTAGGAGCTTTTCAGTGCCTGCCAATAGTAGACACCTGAGAAGTGCTTACTGAATGAATGAATTTCTTGGTGAAGCTTGTGGTAAGGATCAACCAAATAGTATTTAACTTCTTTTAAACCTCTGTGTTCATTTCAATGATAGATATTGAGTCAGGACACAATTCTTTCTAATTTAATCCTCCACACATTTAAAACCTTTGTAATTCTCTCAGAGAACCAACTTTGCTTAGACTGTCAGAAACCACGGTAGCTAGTTTATTTCTATGGCACAGAGTTGGAAGGGCTCTTAGAAGAGGTTCAGAGCAGCGGAAAGAGAGCTGATAAGAAGCAGTGTAGTAAAAATGGATAAGAACACAGATCCCGGAGCCATACAGCTTGGGTTTGAATGCCACTCTGTGATCTACTTAATCTGTCTGTATTTCACTTACCTCATCAGTAATATGGGATAATAGCAATACCTACCTCACAGGTAGGAAAGATCGAAAGAATTATAATAAATTATAATAAATCTCTTATAACTGTGCCTAGAGCGTGTGGGAAATGCTCCATATTAACTGGAGTAGTATGATTATCATTAGCAGTAGTAGGACCATTATTATGATTAGTAGTAGTATCATGATTATCATTATTTATTTATTGAGATCTACATCACAGGCATCATCTTATATAACCCTCAAATGAGGAAATGGAGGCTCTGTAATATTATGTAATTTGCCCAAAGTTGCTGGTAAATTGCAGACCCAGTTCTGTAAGTCACCTCCCTCCTTTTGTATATAAGACCAAGGCTTGGGCAGGTGAATTGATTTATTAAGGGCCATACAGCTGGTCAGTGACAGTATCTGAATTATAATATCAGTTTCTTAGGTTTGGCCTAGGATTGTAACTCTTAATTTTTTTAGTGTCTTAATTTTTTTTTCCTTTTGTCATTTTAGGGCCACACCCGCAGCATGTGGAGGTTTCCAGGCTAGAGGTCTAATGAGAGCTACAGCTGCCAGCCTACACCACAGCCACAGCAACGCAGGATCCGAGCCGCGTCTGCGACCTACACCACAGCTCACAGCAATGCCGGACCCTTAACCCACTGAGCGAGGCCAGGGATTGAACCCTCAACCTCATGGTTCCTAGTCGGATTCGTTTCCGCTGAGCCAGGACGGGGACTCCCAAGTGTCTTAATGTTTTTAAAAGTCTATAGCAAAGGTGATGTCAACTGTCCAAAACCATCATTTTGACTGCACATTGTCAAACTTTACAGAATCACGTGGGCTAGGGTCTTACCAGTTGTGGAGAGCAGAGACCTCGTAATCCTCATTATAGTCAAGTGCCATCTATTTTGAAGATGGCAAAGTTAAGGCTAGCTGTGAGATCTTGTGATTTAGCTTCTGAATTCTGTATGCAATGAAAAAGGTATATGCAAATAAATTAATATAATTCTGTGATGTTATTGATATTATCATAGTCCATACCTTCATCCTCAGTTGTGAAAGATGTTTTAGGTCCAGCAAGCATTTCCGCCGTCTCTTTCTCTGGTAGGAGTGAAATCATCTTCATTCCTCTGTTGAGCTTGGCAAGCATGTCTCTGGCTGTGGATGGTCTACAGTGTCATAGAGAATATCTACAACTTCTCTATTTGTCTTTTGTACACATGATATGTATTCATACCCCCTTGACTACCATTTTTACCCACATTTGGATTTTTTTGTATCAACCGAAAAGTGAACATTGATAGATAATGTTTCACGTCACTGACCGCCTGCCAAAAATGTATTTCCACAGTGATGGTGTCTTTGTTCAGCAGGGTTTATGCAGCAATTTGCAGAAATCGTTTTTGATTTTTATTTACTTTATGAAGGTTGTGTGGAATGGAAAAAATTAGACTGGTGATACAAGTAGTATTAAGAGCTAATATTTGGGCGTTCCCTTTGTGGCTCAGTGGTAACAAACCTGGCTAGCATCCGTGAGGACGTGGGTTTGATCCTCACTTGGCCTTGCTCAGTGGGTTAAGGATCTGGCATTGCTGTGAGCTGTGGTGTAGACCACAGACATGGCTTGGATAATGCGTTGCTATGGCTGTGGCGTAGGCTGGCAACTACAGCTCTGATTTGACCCCTAGCTTGGAAGGGAATGGCCCTAAAAAGACCAGAAAAAAAAGGAAAGAAAAAGGAAAAGAGCTAATATTTACTGTGCACTTTTTACATATGGGCACATGTTACATGGTATTAACCTCTGTGCTTTCTTTGTCGTATCAATAAGTCTCACAGACCTTATATAGTAGAGGCAAAGGTGAAAACCATTGGATTTTTGATCAAAAGTACTGAATCTCTCACTCAAATCATATGTTTAGTGTACTGAAGCTGATTAACTGTATCTAATTGCAAAGGAAGAAGACTACATGAGATATGAGATTTGTCAATTTCCTCAATTATAATTGGGAATTTTATAAATTTTTTTGTGTGTATGGCCAAATTCTCCCTTCCCTCCCAACCGTATTCCTCCATGTTCCATATTCCTGGAGTGACTTCTCTGTTTCCATCATGCCCAGCAAATGCTTTTGGAAGACGGTATAAAGTGAGAGTTTCTCATCCAAGCTCTTGAGTAGTAAGTACCTAGAAGCCTGTCTTAGATACTTGAGATAAAAACCAGCTTCCTAAAGCTGTCTTTTGGTTTTGGCCTTCCCTTGAGTATGCACACCTATTAACTGACATTTCTTTTCTCAGTGTCCAGCATATGTCAGTAGTTTAGTTCTTTGGAAAACATGGAAACAGTCTAGTGGAAAATAAGGCATTTGCTCTGTCTTTAGACACGAACAGGAGGAAGGAACCGCATAGGTGGGAGGGGGATCTCAATATCACTAAGAAAGGAATGCACAGGAAATTGAGGGTAAAATCTAATGTGCAAGTTGGAATTGAGGCCAAAAGAAGTGAAGATGCACAAATGAAACCCTTTTCAGTTATAAAGCAATGGGCAAGAAAAATTGTTTTGCATCATAAACTGAATCAGGAGGCTAGTGAAGAGAACGGCAATAGATGGGGCAATAAGCAGATTCCACAGAGGATTTAATGTGTGGGATAGAAAGGGGAAAATCTCCTCTATCTTGTGGAAGAAATAAGTGGAACACGGAGAGCCAGTTACATTTGGGAAAAAAAGGGAAATTGGTGATGGGAGGTAGGTGACAAAATTAAGGAAAATTTTGATTTGTCATGTCTGCAGGGCCAGGGAGATGGAACTCTAATGGCCTCTCGATTGGGTTACATATTGAGAAGCTGATAGAAGACCAGGCTTGGCAGTTGTATGGATACACAGACAAGATGGAAACCTGTTTTTCATTTTGGCCTTATGGGACCAGCTCAGAGGAAATTTTGGATCCATTTAAAATCATGCTAATCCCTGGTTTCACTTTCATTTCAAAGCATTTTTAGATCAAAATATTCAAGTACTCAGAGTATGTGTCTCACGTGTACCTGCTGACAGAGGTAAGTATTTATCATGGTTAATCTTCGTTTATACCCAAATTTGAATAAACCGTCTCTTCAAAGGGTTTCTGTAGGTAGGCATATGTAAATCAACCAAGCCTTACTATCTCAGAAGGACTGGGAAGAGACTGGTTATTGAGAAGCAGAGGCTAGTAACTCAGCTTTGGGAAAGTTTGCTGTGTGTGTGTGTGGCTTAGAAAGAAAAGGCTTTGAAGTGGCCTCGAGGTGGAAAACCAGTAAGACAGAAGGATGCACAGGTCAACTTTCAGTTAGCACGGGTGCTGGCTTTCACCAGAGCGAGGATGGGTTGTATGATCTTGTAGGAGGGAGAGCCAGATTATGATGCTAACGAGAAGAGACTTAGGACTGCAGTTTTTCATGTTTCAAATGAGTAAAATTAAGGTTTGACAAAATTGTTTTTATTTCAATCTCTAGAACTGTTATATGATTTTCCAAAATGAAATCTGAAAGTGACAAAGTAGAAAATTGGCAGCCTAGCATCTAGTTGTCACTGGAGGAAGGAGGGGCGCAGGGAGTGGGGACAGTGTAAACTCTATCCATCTGGCTGCATTTCTCTCTTCTCCTGTGATAAGAGCCGCCCACCTTCCTCCCAGTGCAGAGCTGCTCCTCTGGTTAATTCCAAATGAGCTATATATCAACACGCAGAGAGCTGGCTGGCAGTCCTCACAGCCTAGCTATAGTTCTGTACCAAGCTGCTTCTCTTCTTTTAGTTCTTGTTACGTCTTTCCCTTGAACTTCAGAACCACATAGCCACTGCCTATTTGGAGTCTTCCATTTGGATGTACCAAAGAAGCTCAAACTCAACAGGTTAAGAAGTGAAATCATCATCTTAAGCCCAGAGCTGGGCATCACATCTTATTCCCTGTCTCCGAAGTTTTCTACCTTCCATCCGTCGCCCATGACAAAAACTGGGCATCTTTCCTGATTTTCCTTCTGTCTTACCTCCCACTTCAGTTGGTGGACATTCCATTCCGTACATCATCCCTATTGCTGCTGCCTGGTTCAGGCCATCATTATCTCTCAACTGAATTACTTTAGCGATTTTCTACACAGTCATTTTCACTCTGATCTGGCTCTTCTTCATCTCATCTTCCTTCTGCCTGCCTCATTCTTTACACTGTAGCCAGAATAATCTTTTAATTAATTCATTTATTTTTTTGTCCTTTTTTTTTTTGTCTTCTGAAGTCCGCACCTGGGGCATATGGAGGTTCCCAGGCTAGGGGTCTAATCGGAGCTGTTGCTGCTGGCCTAGGCCACAGCCACTGCAACACCAGATCTGAGCCATGTCTGTGACCTACACCACAGCTCACGGCAACACTGGACGGATCCTTATTCCACTGAGCGAGGCCAGGGATCGAACCCACAACCTCATGGTTCCTAGTCGGATTCATTTCCGCTGCGCCGTGACAGGAGCTCCATGGAATAATCTTTTAAAAATACAACTTTGATCAAGTCATTCAACTGCCTTTGGGATAAAATCACAGTCACTTCCCATGGTAATGATTTTTGCCTTCTTGATGTTGCACTTGTTTTCCTGTTAGTTAATTTTCTAAACTCTACCTTATGCAAAACTGTTTGCAGTACCCAAGTGGCTTGATCTTCCTGTCTGTCTTGGTCTTTTGTATACGCCGTTTGTCTTACTGCAAAGCTCTATCCATTTTCCTGCCATTTTCTACTGCAACAGCTCCAGGCTTTAGCTAAGATGTCACCTTATCCAGGAAGCCTTCCCTGATCTCTCCAAACTAGATTAGGTGTCTTGTTTATATGTATGTTTGTAGGAGCCTATTTTATTTTATTGGATTTATTACACTCTGCTTTGCCTGTTTATGTCTCTCCCATCCCCAGGAGGCATTAAAGATCCTCAAGGCAGGGAGCTTTATTGATCATCAGTACAGTTTCTGGCGTAGAGTAGGAGATACAGTATTCCCTTTTTTCCTCTTAAAAATAATTATGGTAAAATATACATAATACAGAATTTACCATTTTACTCATTTAAATGTACAATTCAGTCATTGGTATTAAGTAGTACATTCACACTGTTGTGCAACTGTCACCACTATCCATCTCCAGAACTTTTCCATCATCCCAGACTGAAATTCTGTACCCATTACACAATGACTCTTCCATTGCTACTCCCCCCCAGCTACTGGTAACCATGATTCTACTGTTTGTCTCTGTGCTTTTGGCTGTAGGTACCTCACATAAGTGAAATCATGCAAAATTTGCCCTTTTGTGACTGGCTTATTTCACTTAGCATAATGTCCTCAGGGTTCATCCTTGTTGTAGTATTATGTAGGAATTTCCTTCCTTTTTAATGCTGAATAATACTCCATTGTTTTATATAGCACATCTTGTTTATCCATTCATCTGTCCATTGATGTTTGTATCAATTCCACCTTTCGACTGTTGTGAATTATGCCACTGTGAACATCGGTGTACAAATACCTGTTTGAGTCTTTGCTTCTAATTCTTTTGGCTATGTACCTAAAAGTGGAATTACTGAATCTTACAGTAATTCTGTGTTTAACTTTTGAGGAACTGCTGTACTGTTTTCCATAGCAGTGCAAGCATTCCAGTTTCTCCAGAGTCTCACCAACATTTGTTACTTTGTGTTTTGTTTCATTTTACAGTAACTGTCCTAATGAGTGTGAAGTTGGTATCTCATTGGGGTTTTGATTTGCATTTCCTTAGTGATTAGTGATGTTGAACATTTTTTCATGTCTTTATTTGCCATTTATATATCTTCTTTGGAGAAATGTCTGTTCAGGTCCTTTGGCCGTTTTTTTCACTAGATCATTTTTTTCTTGTTAAGTTTTAGGAATTCTTTATATATTCTGAATATTAATCTCTTATAAGACATATGATTTGGAAATATTTTTTCCCATTCTATGGCTTGCTCTTTCACTTTCTTGATAGTGACTTTTGGTGCACAAACATTTTTAATTTTAATGAAGTTCAGATATACGTATTTTTTCTTTTGCTGTGCTTTTGGTGTTATATGCAAGAAATCATTGCCAAATCCAATGTCATGAAGCTTTTCCCCATATTTTCTTCTAAGAGTTTTGTAATTTTAGCTCTTACGTTTAGATATTTGATACATTTTGAGTTAATTTTTGTAAATGGTATAATAAGTTGAGTCTGACTTCATTCTTTCACAGTGGGTATCCGGTTTTCCCAACACAGTCCCATTTGTTGAAGATTGTCCTTTTCCCCCACTGAATGACCTTGGCACCCTTGTTGAAAATCATTTGACCATGATGGGTATGTTTATGGGCTCTCTACTACATTCCATTGGTCTTTATGTCTACCTCTATGCCAATACCTCACTGCTTTGTTTACAATACCTTTGTAGTAAATTTTGGTATCAGAAAGTATGAGTCCTTCAATTTGTTCTTTTTTAAGTCTGAGACAAGTTTTTAATACTACTTGCTATTTGATCCTCCTCCTAACATTTTTTCTTCTGTACCCTTGTCTATGGTATTTCCTTTAGCATCCCTCCTAGATGACTTCTTTCCCTTCATCTCTGTTATAACATTACTCCAGTACCAGTTTTCTTTCCCTCTTCTACAACTTCTTCCTTAATTTGGAGTTACCTTCATCGGTGTGTATCCAGGCCACAACTGACATTTTAAGGTCTTAATCCTCCTGAACGACCAAGAGAAGGGAACTTTTTTTTTTTTTTTTTTGTCTTTTTGACTTTTCTAGGGCTGCACCCGTGGCATATGGAAGTTCCCAGGCTAGGAGTCTAACAGGAGCTGTAGCTGCCGGCCTTCACCACAGCCACAGCAACGTGGGATCCAAGCTGCGTCTGCAACCTACACCACAGCTCATGGCAACACCGGATCCCTTAACCCACTGAGCAAGGCCAGGGATTGAACCTGCAACCTCATGGTTCCCAATCAGATTCGTTAACCACTGAGCCACAACGGGAACTCCAGGAACTTTTTTTTTTAATCACAGCCGTACCTTTAGGAAACTATCCTTTTTAAAAAATATATACATAGCATTTTTATTACTCAATTACTTTTATAGATGTACAGTGATCATCATAATCAAATTTTATATCATTTCCATCCCAAACCCCCAGCTCATCCTCCCACACCCCCAACCTGCATCATTTGGAAACCGTAAGTTCTTCAAAGTCCGTGTGTTAGTATCTATTCTGCAAAGAAGTTCACTGTGTCTTTTTTTTAAATTCCACATGGAAGTAATAGCATTTGATATTGGTGTCTCACTGTCTGACTGACTTCACTTAGCATAATAATTTCTAGGTCCATCCATTGCAATTGCCATTATTTCTTTCCTTTCAATGGCTAAGTAATACTCTGTTGTGTTTATGTACCACATCTTATTTATCCACTCCTCTGTCGATGGACAATTAGGTTGTATCCATGTCTTGGCTATTGTGTATAGTGCTGCCATGAACGTTGGAATACATGTATCTTTTCGAGTCATGGTTTTCTCTGGATAGATGCCCAGGAGTGGGATTGCTGGATCAAATGGTAACTCTATTTTAGTTTTCTGAGGAATCTCCATACTGTTTTCCACCGTGGTAGCACCAATTTACGTTCCCACCAACGGTGTGATAGGGTTCCCTTTTCTCCATACCTTCTCTACCATTTATTGCTTATAGACTTTTTGATGATGGCCATTCTGGCTGGTGTAAAGTGGTACCTCATAGAGATTTTGATTTGCATTTCTCTAATAATGAGTGATGTTGAACATCTTTTCATGTGTTTTTTTGGCCATCTGTATATCTTTGGAGAACTGTCTGTTTAGATCTTCTGCTCATTTTTTTGATGGGGTGGTTTGTTTTTTTGGGGGGGTATTGAGCTGCAGAAGGTGTTTATATATTTTGGAGATTAAACAAACCCTTGTCAGTCACTTCATTTGCAAATATTTTCTCCCATTCTGTGGGTTGTCTTTTTGTTTTGTTTAGGGTTTCCTTTACTATGCAGAAACTTTTAAGTTTAATTAAGTCCCATTTGTTTATTTTTGTTTTTATTGTCATTACTCTAGGAGGTGGATCTGAGAAGTTGCTGTGGTTTATGTCAGAGAGTGTTCGGCCTGTGTTTCCCTCTAAGAGTTTTATAGTATCTGGTATTATATTTAGGTTTTTAATCCATTTTGAGTTTATTGTTGTGTATGGTGTTAGGAAGTGTTCTAATTTCATTCTTTTACATGTGGCTGTCCAGTTTTGCCAGCACCACTTATTGAAGGGGCCATCTTTTCTCCATTGTATATTCTTGCCTCCTTTGTCATAGATTAGTTGACTGTAGGTGCATGGATTTAATTCTGGGCTTTCTGTCCTGTTCCACTGATCTATATTTCTGTCTTTGTGCCAGTACCATACGGTTTTGATGACTGTAGCTCTGTAGTAGAGTCTGAAGTAAGGAAGCCTGATTCCTCCAGCTCCATTTTTGTTTCTCAGAATGGCTTTGGTTGTTCTGGGTCTTTTGTGGTTCCAAACTTTAAAATATTTTGTTCTACTTCTGTGAAAAATGTCCTTGGTAATTTGATAGGGATTGCATTGAATGTGTATATTGCATTGGGTAGTATAGTCATTTTGACAATATTGATTCTTCCAGTCCAAGAGCATGGTATGTCTTTCCATCTGTTTGTGTCATCTTTGATTTCTTTCATCAGTGTCTTACAGTTTTCAGAGTACAGGTGTTTTGTCTCTTTAGGTAGGTTTATTTCTAAGCATTTTGTTCTTTTTAATGTGATGGTAAATTGGATTGTTTCCTTAATTTGACTTTCTGATCTTTTGTTGTTAGTATATAGAAATGCAGTTGATTTCTGTGTGTTAATTTTGTATCCTGTGACTTTGCCGAATTCATTGATGAGCTCTAATAGTTTTCTGGTAGTGTCTTTAGGATTCTCTAGGTATAGTATCATGTCATCTGCAAATAGTGATAGCTTTATTTCTTCCTGTACAAATTGGATTCCTTTTATTTTTTTTTCTGCTCTGATTGCTGTGGCTAAGGCTTCCAAAACTGTGTTGAATAGTTAGTGGTGGAAGTGGACATCCTTGTCTTGTTCCTGATCTCAGAAGGAATTCTTTCATCATCATCTTTGAGGATGATGTTAGCTCTGGGCTTGTCATATATGGCCTTATTATGCTGAGGTAGTTTCCCTCTATGCCCATTTTCCAAAGGCTTTTTATCAGAAATGGGTATTGGATTTTGTCAAAGGCTTTTTCTGCATCTATTGAGAGGATTGTATGGTTTTTATTCTTCAGTTTGTTAATGTGGTGTATCACACTGATTGATTTGCAGATATTGAAGAATCCTTGCTTCCCTGGGATAAATCCCACTTGATCGTGATGAACAGTCTTTTTAATGTATTGTTGGATTTGGTTTGCTAGTATTTTGTTGAGGATTTTTGCATCTATGTTCATCAGTGAAATTGGCCTGTAATTTTCTTTTTTTGTGGTATCTTTGTCTGGTTTTGGTATCAGGGTGATGGTGGCCTCATAGAATGAGTTTGGGAGTGTTCCTTCCTCTGCAATTTTTTGGAATAATTTCAGAAGGATAGGTGTTAGCTCTTCTCTAAATGTTTGATAGAATTCGCCTGTGAAGCCGTCTGGTCCTGGACTTTTGTTTGTTGGAAGTTTTTTAATCACAGTTTCAATTTCAGAACTTGTGATTGGTCTGTTCATCTTTTCTATTTCGTCTTGGTTTAGTCTTGGAAGATTGTACTTTTCTAGGAATTTGTCCATTTCTTCTAGGTTTTCCATTTTATTGCATAGAGTTGCATGTAGTAGTCTCTTATGACCCTTTGTATTTCTGTGATGTCCATTGTAACTTCTCCTTTTCCATTTCTAATTTTATTGATTTGAGTCCTCTCTCTTTTTTTCTTGATAAGTCTGGCTAAGGGTTTATCAATTTTGCTGATCTTTTCAAAGAACCAGCTCTTAGTTTCATTGATCTTTTCTATGGTTTTCTTTATTTCCATCTCATTAATTTCTGCTTTGATGTTTATGATTTCTTTCTTTCTGCTAACTTTAGACCTTGTCTTTTCTTCTCTTTCTAGCTGCTTTAGATGTAAAGTTAGGTTGTTTATTTGAGCTTTTTCTTGTTTCCTGAGGTAGGCTTGTATTGCTATAAACTTCCCTCTTAGAAGTTTTTGCAGCATCCCATAGGTTTTGGAGTGTCATGTCTTTGTTGTCATTTGCTTCTAGGTATTTTTTAATTTCCTCTTTGATTTCTTCAGTGATCCATTGGTTGTTTAGTAGCATGTTGTTTAGTCTCCACGTGTTTGTGTTTTTTGCAGTTTTTTCTTGTTGATTTCCAGTCATATAACATTGTGGTCGGAAAAGATGCTTGATAGGATTTCAGTTTTCTTAAGGTTGCGGAGGCTTGATTTGTGGCCCAGAATGTGATCAATCCAAGTCCATCTGGTCTAATGCTTCATTTACGGCCTCTGTTTCCTTGTTGATTTTCTGTCTGGATGATCTGTCCATTGCTCTAAGTGGGGTGTTAAAGTCCCCCACTATTATTGTGTTATTGTCAATTTCTCCTTTTAAGATTGTTAGCAGTTGTCTTACGTATTGAGGTGATGCTATGTTGGATGCATATATACTTGTAATTGTTATATCTTCTTCTTGGATTAATCCTTTGATCATTATATAATGTCCTTCTTTGTCTCTTATAATATTCTTTATTTTAAGGTCAGTTTTGTCTGATATGAGTATTGCTACTCCAACTTTCTTTTGATTCCTGTTTGCATGGGATATTTTCTTCCATCCTCTCACTTTCAATTTGTATGTGTCCCTAGAAGTGAAGTGGGTCTCTTGAAGACAGCATATATATGGATCTTGTTTTTGTATCCATTCATCCAGTCTATGTCTTTTGGTTGGGGCGTTTAGTCTATTTATATTTAAAGTAATTATTGATATGTATGTTCTTATTGCCATTTTATTAACCACTTTGGATTTGTTTTTGTTGCTGTTTTTTTCTTCCTTTCTTCTCTTGTTTCCTCCTTTTGTGGTTTTATGACTATCTTTAGCATTGTATTTGAGTTGATTTTTCTTATTTATTTGCGTATTGTAGATTTTTGGTTTGCAGTTACCCTGAAGTTTTGATATAGGAGTGTATGTGTGTGTGTGTGTGTGTGTGTGTATGATTGTTTGTCTCTTAATTGCAGGTGCATCTCCAGTGTCCTGCATTTGTACCCTCCTCTTCTCGTGACTTCTGATTTTGGTAGCATATTTGTGTGTAGATGATTTCCTACCTTTACTGTATGTATGTCTTTACTGGTGAGCCTTTTCATTTGTGGTATTTTTGTTTCCACTTGTGGCCTTTTCTTTTCTGCCTAGAGAAGTTCCTTTAGTATTTGTTGTAAAGCTGGTCTAGTGTTGCTGAATTCTCTTAGTTTTTGCTTATCTGTAAAACTTTTGAATTTCTCCTTCAAATCTGAATGAGAGCCTTGCTAGATAAAGTAATCTTAGTTGGAGGTTTTTTCCTTTCATAATTTAAGTATATTGTGCCATTCTCTTCTGGGTTGCGGAGTTTCTGCTGAAAAATCTGCTGATAACCTTATGGGGGTTCCCTTGCATGTTACTTGTTTCTTTCCCCTAGCTGCTTTCAATATTTTCTCTTTGTCTTTAATTTTGGTCATTTTGATTAATATGTGTCTTGGGGTGTTCCTCCTCGGGTTTATTTTACATGGTACTTGTGCTTTCTGGATTTGAGTGAGTGGTTCCTTTCCCATGTTAGGGAAGTTTTTGGCTATTATCTCTTTGAATACTTTTTCTGTCCCTTTCTCTCTCTCTTCTCCTTTTGGCACCCCTATAATATGGATGTTGATGCATTTAACATTGTCCCAGAGTTCTCTGAGATTGTCCTCATTTCTTTTCAATCTTATTTCTCTTTTCTGTTCCACATCAGTGATTTCCACTAGTCTGTCTTCTACCTCGCTTATTCATTCTTTTGCCTCCTATATTCTGCTGTTGGCTGCTTCTAATGAATTTTTTATTTCAGTTATTGTATTTTGCATCTCTGCTTGCTTAAGGTTTAAATCTTATATTCCTTTGCCCAGTGTTTTCTGTAAATTATCAGTCTTTGCTTCCAGTCTGTTTCCAGTGTCCTGCATCATCTTTACTGTCATCAGTCTAAAGTCTTTTTCCTGGAGGCTGCTAATCTCCAGATCACTCAGCTGTTTTTCTGAGTTTTTTTCTTTCTCCCCTATCTGAGTTATAGTTCTCTGCCTTTTCATTTTTATTGGTTTTTGATGTGGTCTCCTTTTTGCAGATAATAGAGTTGTAGCCTCTCTTACTTCTGATGACTTCCACCCTTGTGGCTGAAGTTGGTATGGGGGGCTTCTGTAGGCTTCCTGATGGGAGGGACTGCCCGCTGGTAGATGGGGCTGATTCCTGTCCCTCTAGTGGGTGGGTCTTTGTCTCTGGATGAGATTAGAGGTGGCTGTGTGGCTGAGGGAGTCTTTAGGCAGCCTGTTTATTAATGGGTAGAGCTGTGATCCCACCCAGACTATTGTTTCGCCTGCGGCTTCTCAGTGCTGATTGGTAGGCCAACCTCCCAAAATGGCCACCTCCAGGGGAACACACACTGATGAATATTCCCAAGAGCTTTGCTTACACTGTCCTTCCCCCACAACAAGCCACAGTCACCCCCTGTTTTCCCAGGAGATCCTCCAAGAACTGCAGTCAGGTCCAACCCAGATTCCCGTGGAGCCTCTGCTTTGCCCCGGGACCCAGCGCACATGAAAGCCTGTGTGCGCCTTTCGAGAATGGGGTCTCCATTTCCCCCAGTCCCATGGAGTTCCTGCACACAAGTCCCACTGGCCTTCAATGCCAGATGCCCTGGGGCTGTTTGTCCCAGTGCTGGATCCCTGGGCATGGGGACTTGATATGGAGCTCAGGACTCTCAGTCCTGTAGGTGAGTCTCTGTGATACAGTTACTTTCCAGTCTGTGGGGCTTCTCACACGACAGGTTTGGGGTTGCTTATTATCGCATAATCACCCCTCCTACCTCTTAATGTGGCCTCCTCTTTGTCTTCTGGAGTAGGATATCTTTTTGAAAGTTTCCAGTCCATTTGGTTGAAGGTTGTTCATCATTTGGTTGTAATTTTGTTGTTTTTATGAGAGAATGTGAGCTCCAGTCCTTCTCGTCTGCCATCTTAATTCCAAGAAGAGAACTTTAACCATCTGTTTCTCCCAGTTATGAGTCTAGTTCAATCTCTTCAGAACTCTCAGGGCTAAACGTCATTTTATTGTTAGGATGGACAAGGTGCGTTGCCCAAGAGACTGTGTGATATAGTGAAAAGAGCATTATATTGGAGTCCAGGAGATCTGTGCTATAGTCCTGCATCTGTCACCAATTAGTAGTTGGACAACTCAGACTCTTACTTACCTTACTGGTAAGTTTTCTTATCTGTAAATTTAAGGAAAGTTGAGCTAGATGGTCTCTAAGTTCCTTCTAAATCTAAAAGGCTTATATTTACTTGTTGTGAGACAATTTCCTCAGAAGGAGGAGGAATTGAAGGTGGCTTCATGGATGAATAGAATTTAGCTGAGAAGGAAAGAAAGACTTCAGGAAACTTTAAAAAATGAAAGTGTGTTTAGCCAGTGAAAACAGCTTCAGTCAGTGAAAACAGCTTCATTAAATGATGCTGAGTCAGTTGGATATCCATGTAGAAAGAAAAAGAACCTTGACCTCTATCTCACAAAGTGTGCAAAAATCGATTCCAAATTATTTGAAATCTAAATAAGAAAGGCGAAACAATAAAACTTCTAGAAGAAATATAGACTAATAGCTGCATGCATGACCCTGAGATAGACAAAGATTTCTTAGAACAAGACAACAACAAAAGACATGAAAGGGAAGTTTTTTTTTATTTGTTTGTTTGTTTTGCTTTTTTGGGCTGCACTTGCGACATATGGAGGTTCTTAGGCTAGGGGTCGAATTGGAGCTACAGCTGCTGGCCTATGCCACAGCCACAGCAACAGCAACAGCAATGCCAGATCCAAGCTGCGTCTGTGACCTACACCACAGCTCATGGCAGCACTGGATCCTTCACCCACTGAGCAAGGCCCAGGATCGAACCCGCAACCTCATGGTTCCTAGTCAGATTCGTTTCCATTGCACCATAATGGGAACTCCAGGGAAGACTGATAGAATGGATTTCGGTAAAATTAAGAACTGCTGTTTATCAGAAGACACCATTAAGAAAGTAAGAAAGATGGAGTTCCCTGGTGGCTCAGCAGGTTAAAGATCTGGTGCTCGTACTGCTGTGGCACAGGTTTGATCCCTGGCCCAGGAACTTCATATGCTGCAGGTGTGGCCAAAAAAAGAAAGTAAAAAAGGAGAAAAAATATTTGAAATATATCTGACAAATGACTTGTATGGAGAATATACACAGAAATCCCACAAATCAATAAGAAAATAAAGATGACCCATTAGAGAAAAGTGGGCAAAGACTTAAACTGACATTTCACAAAAAAAAAAAAAAAGAGGAAAATATATGTTGGCTAAGATGTGGAGAAATTGGAACTTTGTTTATATTGCTGCTGAGAATGCAAAATGGCTTAGCCACTGTGGAAAAATAGTTGACATGTCTTCAAAAATTAAACATAGAGTTACCATTTGACCCAGCAATTCTACTCCTAGGTGTATATTTAAAAGAGTTAAAAACAGGAGGAACTGAAATAAGTACATGTGTATCCACTGTTCACAATAGCCCCAAAGTTGGAAAGATCCTGAGTGTTCCTCAGTGAATGAATGAATAAACAAATTATGATACATACATATAATGAAACATTATTCATCCATAGAAAGGAGTGACATCTTCCCCCCCACACCAGGGCCACACCCGTGACATATGGAAGTTCCCAGGCTAGGAGATGAATTGGCGCTGGAGCTGTCAGCCTATGTCACAGCCACAGCAACGTGGGATCTGTGCTACATCTGCGACCTATAGCAACACCAGATCCTTAACCCACTGAGTGAGGCCAGGGATCCAACCTGCATCCTCAGAGATACTAGTTGGGTTTGTTAACTGGCTGAGCTGCAATGGGAGCAAAGTGAAGTCTCGAAACATGCTACCAATGTGGGTGAAAGAAGCCAGACACGAAACACTACTTATTGTCTGATTCCATTTATATGAATTTCCAGGATAGATCAATCAATAGATTATAGAGCTAGAACACAGACTGATGGTTGCCAGGAGCTTGGGGTGAGGGGGTTGGAGTTGGGGGTGCATGGCAGAGGAATCAAGGGAAATTGACTTATAGGTAAAGGGTTTTACTTTGGAGTGGTGGAAATATTTCAGAGGTAGTAGTTACACTGCTAATTGCCACTGAATTGTTCACTTTAAAGGTTAATTTCACTTCAATGATTTTTTTTTAAACTATGAGATATCACTATATGTATATATTTTTAAACTAAGAGGTATCTTAGGTATATCCAGCCTACACCACAGCCACAGCAACCTGGATCCCCAGCCTACTGAGAGAGGCCAGGTCTTGAACCCACATCCTCAGGGATACTAGTCAGATTTGTTTCTACTGCACCACAGTGGGAACTCCCATGGTGATTCTTAGCAGAGGAACTCCATCTGGGGTGCTGGAAATAAATCTTCTGTATCTTTTTTTTTTTAAGTATCATTGATTTAGTAATGTTAGTTTCAGGTATGCAGCACAGGGATTCAATTATATACATTTTTTCAGATTCTTTTCCCTTATAGGTTATTGAGAATAGTTCCCTGTGGTATACAATATTTTGTGTCTTTTTTTTTTTTTTTGTCTTTTTGCCTTATCTAGGGCCGCACCCGGGGCATATGGAGGTTCCCAGGCTAGGGGTCTAACAGGAGCTGTAGCTGCTGGCCTTCGCCAGAGCCACAGCAACGTGGGATCCGAACCGCGTCTGCAACCTACACCACAGCTTGTGGCAACGCCGGATCCTTAACCCACTGAGCAAGGCCAGGGATCGAACCTGCAACCTCATGGTTCCTAGTTGGATTCATTAACCACTGAGCCACGACGGGAACTCCCAACAATCTTTTGTGTCTTAATCTGAATGATGGTTATGCAAGTGTGTACAAATTACAAAATAACCAGTCTGTGTACTTAAGATTTGTATACTTTATTGTTCTACTTTAAAAATAAAGAACTAGAAAATTAAAACAAAATCCAGTTACCAAAGTAGATGTTCTTGTAGGGAAGCAGTAGAAAAGAATTTTGAGAAGTGTAAGGCTGTAGATGAATATCTAAGAGGTGTAAGGTTGTAGAAGGCCTTTAATGGCACAAGTTTGGATTCTGGTCTATAAATCCAGTAGATTTGAGGGAGGGAAATAATGTAATGAAAGCATTTTTTTCTGTCTTTTTAGGGCCGCATCCACAGCATATGGATGTTCCCAGACTAGGGGTCGAATCCAAGCTATAGTTGCCAGCCTACACCACAGCCACAGCAACTCAGGATCCAAGCCGTGTCTGTGACCTACACCACAGCTCATGGCAATGCCAGATCCTTAACCCACTGAGCGAGGCCAGGGATTGAACCTGCATCCTCATGGATGCTCGTCAGATTTGTTTCCACTGAGCCATGATGGGAACTCTGGATGCAGATTTTTTAGGGAAACAGATCTTTGAAGATATGTCCAGTGGATTGAGGACTGGTCCACAAGTGGGAGGCTGTTGCAGTAGGACTTGAGTTAGGGTGATGCTATTAAAAACGGAAGCTCTGAAGGAGGAATTACTGAGGCTGGTGACTGGTTGGGCAAGGACAGCAAAGGATGATGGGCAAAGATGATTGAAGCTCCACCCTAGACAGCTGGGAGAACGGTGGTCCTGTAACAGAATTAAGAAAGCCAGGTGGAAGAATCCGTTCTGGAAGTAAACATGAGTGGTTTTACATGCTTTGATTGTGAAGTGGTGACAGGCAGTTGTGGGGCTCAGAAGAGCAATCGGTTGATGATAGAAATCTGAAGGTCATCCATATACTGATCATTTTGAGTAGATGCAATTCCTAAAAGAAGGAGTGAGGCAGAGAGACTGCAGAAAGCCAGCCCGTAGAGAAGAAAAAGATGCATAGGGGAAGAAGAGATTGTGGTTATGGATAGAACCAGGGTAACACAGAAGAGAACCGAGATTGCTTAAGCAAATGACAAGGGGCGGGGGGAGACGAAGACGTAAAGGGAAAAGAGGGAAGTAGGAGAGGAAAAGTAAAGCTTGAGAATCTGATGGAGGGCCGGGATAATTGAGGGAACATGGTTTTGATGAAGGCAGGAGGAAGCAAAGGCAGAGGACTTAGCCTAGGATGGCTTTACCTGTGAAGAACCCAGGTGTGTGCAGTCAGGTCACAGAAATGTGTCAGCCTCTGCAGTGACTTCCTCTTGCGGTATTCTTTGTCCTCTAAGTAGGAACCGAGGGTGACCCAGGGTTGAGAATGAGTGTGCCTGTGGGAGCCAGTGAGTCCCAGGCATTTGGACCAATTGTGGGTTCCAGGCATAATCTGATTCTCTGTGAAAAGGATACGAAACAAGTTTGACACCACTCATGCCCTCTGGAGATTTTTATGGTGCAATTGAATAATGATTGAGAGCCAGAGCAAGTGTGAATAGGATGTTTTGAATCCCGATTTTGTCATTTTTCTAGCTGTGCAACTCTGGGTGAGCTACATCCGGACTCTGGGCCTCTTTTTCCTCACTTGTTATGTGGGAAGAATATAACCATAATATCTACCTCACAGGTAGTTCTGGAGATTAAATGAGTTAATACAAACAAGGTGCTTGGAACAGTGCCTGAAACATAGCAAGTATGTGATAAATGTTAGTGAAGATCATGACAGCTCTAAGGGGTTTGGGGGGGGGGATTAGTAAAGGCTGGGGCTGATGGGAAGGTTCTTTGGAGGAGTCAGGACTTATTGGAGGCAGTTCAGGGTTGGATAAGAAGAAAGGAATGAGGGAAAAGGACTTTGAGGTTGGGGAGAACAATGCGAGTAAAGCCTTAGAGCAGTAAAACCATTTTATGTGTGATTTATTAAAGAACCAGACTATTCCACTGGGGGAGCAGAAGGATCAGAGTCAGACAGGAAGGTGGGAAGCAGATGTTGGTCATGATAAAAGTGGTCTTTTCTGGGCCTTGTAACTTTGGGCAAGTTGTCTCATCTCTTAAGACTCCAGGTTTCCTAATTCTTAGAATGATATGGACTGGACCTGTAAGACCCCTTGCTTCATGCATGAAAATGATTTCTTTGACCCCGTAGTCTGTGGAACAGTGGTTTTTGTGTGCAGCGTGGAGCTAACTTGTGGCTCTGGCCTCGACAGCGCCAGGCTGTCAGTGAGTGAGCTGATCTGCTCCCGTGGATACCACCCGCGGCCTCTGGAACCACCCACTGTCAGCGCCACTGGGGGAATCTGGGGTCTCTGCGGGTGTATTTATGGAAAGAGCCCTTGGGTATTTCATTCCGCAGTTATTTAGAGTTAACTCTACTACTGTTCTCTTGAGTTGCCTCAAGTTTTATGGATACGTGCCTTGAAGTGGACCCTGAGGGCTAAGTAGGAAGGAGAGAACAGCCTTTCAAAAAAAATTCCCAGACTGTCTTTGTGGCGCTCACAAAACGAAAGGAAAAAGCAGCTTCACGAGTGCCGGATGCACTGCTGGTGAAGCCCTAAAGCTTCCCCAGAAAGACTCAGCCGTCTGGATCCTTTTTGTAGCAGTAACCGGACACTGTTGCTTTGGCATTAAGGAGTTTCCTCTTCCAAGGTGTGTGTTTAAATAGCCTAGGACTCTGTATAAACACAAATGGAGATGGGCCTTTCAGATACCGTGCTTGGAAACTGTTGGCTCCTGTTTGGCACTACTTCACTTTCTCTGTTTAGAAGGGAATTTGCTTGTGATTCTGTTCTCATTCCTGTCCCTCCGGCTTGAGCCTCTCTCAGGGGCCTTTCTGCTGTCCTCACCCTGCAGTGCTGCGGGGCTGTTGTATCTGAGGACTGTCTAAGACCCCGCTCCCACTTGCTCTTCCCATTGCTGAGTGGTGGGTACGCAGAGCGATAGCTGCCTTCTCCATGAGGAAAAGGGCTTTGTCTTTGCCCCTGGTGTGAGCTTGGTGGTCGGAGCAGGTACTCTCGAACTTGTATACTGGCTGGATTTTACACAACTTGGTGAATTGAAAAAGACTTGAAACAGAAGAGCCGAAGCATATGGAAACTATTTGATATATATTTTGCACCTCCAAAATTTTGAAGGGTTTAGTGTTTTCAGAAACTAAAATTTGAAAAGAGTGATAGTTACCCTTGTGTTGTTCTTGGAAGGAACCGTATTTTGGGGGAGTAGAGGTCCAGGAAAGGAAGGTGACTTGGGCGTGTAAGGATTCCTGAGCTAATGTGCGACCCTGGGTGTGTTAAATATGCCTGATTCCTTTAGAATAGAAGTTCCTTGAGGGTGTGAAATGTATCTTTGTAGTTTCAAGTGGTTATTAACAGTGAGTTGCATCTAAGTCAGTAATAAAACCTGGCGATTCAGTTTTGATCCCATGTTTTCATCTCCCTGCCTGATCACTCGCCTCATGGGTGGTTATGAATATCGCCTAGTCCATTCATGCCACAGATTTTCTGAAGAGAAAATTAGCCATGTCATGGAAGAAACTGTGTGTGGCCACGGTTGTGAATAAAGGTCGGGTGTGTGATGGTTTGGTCTGGCCTCTTTTTGGAGCAGTGATTGATTAATGCTGTCTGTGTTGCTGTTTCTTCCAGAGCTGACCTGTCCTGGACGCAGCATAACTAACGAAGCTGCTGCAGGATGAGAAGATGGCAGCGCGGCTGCTCGCACCACCAGGCCCTGATAGTTTCAAGCCTTTCACCCCTGAGTCACTGGCAAACATCGAGAGGCGCATTGCCGAGAGCAAGCTCAAGAAACCGCCCAAGGCCGATGGCAGTCATCGGGAAGATGATGAGGACAGCAAGCCCAAGCCCAACAGTGACCTGGAAGCAGGGAAGAGTTTGCCTTTCATCTATGGGGACATCCCACAAGGCCTGGTCGCGGTTCCCCTGGAGGACTTTGACCCATACTATTTGACGCAGAAAGTGAGTTGGAGGAGGAGCAGCAGCAGCTTCAGATAGCCCTTGGCTCACAGGCTTAGGGGAGATGGGGAGAAAGAGCTGTGTCTCTGCCAAAGTCTGGATAAGTAGTTAACGTTTTGTTTCACTTCGGGTTTATGGGGCTTCTTTTTTGGTTTAATTGCCGCTAAGGGTCATTTGTGGATCTTGGCACATCTCGATCTGTTCATAAGACTTCTGTTTCTGGCTCCAGGCCAAATCAGAAAAAGATTAAAATAGATTTATTTTAGAAAGGGAGGGCATAAATGACACCGTACGCTTTAATAGAGCACAAGAAAGACGGCATAGTGAAAGATGGCACAGCCTTGAAGAATCTTGCTCACACACATTCAGATTTCTATCTTTAAATATAAAAATGAGGTTACTATTGCAACATCAACAGAGCCTGTTGTTAATGTAATGGAGATGATGGATTTGTACTCTTATCTAGCCCCCTCGGTGACATTAGATCATAACCGTTAGGGACAGGAATAGAATAGAGCAAGCCAAACTGGGCCAAAGAGGAGACCAGGTCTTTGGCCTTCTTACACAGTTGTCTGGGTTGAGCCAGCACTGATTCTTACATTAGAATCAATTCCTGCTGGTAAGGAGCACGAGCGAAAGAAATACCAATCTTTATTTGGCCAAGAGTTTCAAACCTCCCTAGCAAATATTTGACCAAACCTTGGGTTCTTTTCTCATGATTTTCTTTTGTAACTAGTAACAAGTGAAGGAGGAAAGCCCCCAATTAATCCACCAGCCAGGTTATTAGACACTGAGTACTGAAGATTTAACACCTTCTTAGGGATACCTTTTTTTCCCCTTTTTATGACCACAGCCACGGCATGTGGAGGTTCCCAGGCTATGGGGTGGAATCAGAGCTGCAGCTGCCAGCCTACACCACAGCCACAGTAACGCGGGATCTGAGCCATGTCTGCGACCTACACCACAGCTCATGGCAACACTGGATTCTTAACCCACTGAGTGAGGCCAGGGATCGAACCCATGTCTTCATGGATACTAGTTGGGTTTGTTAACCACTGAGCCATGACAGGAACTCCTAGACAGCTCATTTGACAGATGTCATTTAAAGTAATAAATCCATAGGTTTTTCCAGATGAACTGGGGAAAGGCTTTGTGTAATTATATATTTGCAAATATAAAGCTTAACCAAACTGCCTTTATTAACCAAACTGCCTTATAAACTGCCTTTCAGTCTTTCAGTTTTGGAAGACATTCCTGTTTCTTTGTCTTAATAATGTACAGAAGTAAGACAAGGCCAGTAGGTCTCTTGATTTAGCTACAGTTGTGGAGGCATTCTTAGGTCTGAATGACAAAAACAGTTAAAACATTGTCCCCACAAAATAGCTACATAATAGGAAAAAGTGGAATTGTTATAGCCTCTCTCTTCCACTGGGAAATTTAGAAAGTTTAAGGAACAAAACATGATATGATACAAAGAACAATAGACTAGAAGTAAGAAATCCTTACTCTACCATAATTCACCATGATTATTATTTATAGTTTTCTTCTTTAGTATATGTATCCAAGCTACCACAAAGAGTTCATGGGAAAAGAAAACAGTAAATAAGGAAAAAAATCTTCTCAAAACGGCTCATGTCCTTTAGCAAGTCACTTCACCTCTCTGGGTCTAAATTTCTCATCTAGAAACTGAGAGGTTGGATAAGATTTCTAAGGATATTTTCAGATGTCAGATTCTAGGGCTAAGTTTTCATAAACCTTCTTTAATTACTCACCCCTTTTAAATTTCTAATTTTTTTGTCTAGGCCTTTGCCGAATGGACATAGGTGGGTGAGGAAGGAGACAAGGTTTCGCTTTCTGGGTTAGCAAATAAGGGAACCTGGAATCTTGGGCTGTTTTTAGAAAAATATTTCGTTAATTGCACAAATTCAAAATATTTTAAGATATATTTTGGAGTTCCCATATTGTCTCAGCGGAAACAAATCTGACTAGCATCCATAAGGACGCAGGTTCGATCCCTGGCCTCACTCAGTGGGTTAAGGATCCGGTATTGCCGTGAGCTGTGGTGTAGGTAGCAGACATGGCTCGGATCCTGAGTTGCTTCAGCTGTGGCTGTGGCCAGCAACTACAGCTCCGATTTGACCCCTAGCCTGGGAATCTCCATATGCCGCTAGTGCGACCTTAAAAAGACAAAAAAAAAAGTATATATATATATATATATATATATATATATATATATATATATATATATATATATATATATATATATATATATATATATATATATATATATATATATATATATATATATATATATATATATATACATATATATATATATATATACACATATATATACATCCTTCCTCTATCCTGCCCTGCCCTTGTATCCATGGTTTTAGTAGAGGTAAAAAGAAATGACAAAACATAGACTTTAGGTTGTGCCTATTTAGATCAATTTGGCCACCTGGTATAACTTCTTCAGAAAATATTCTTATACCAATAAGCAGATAGGTAAAGCCCTTTGGACTTTGGCCTTTCAGGGGGCTAAAACCTCTTTGAACTATTTATTTTTTCAACTCAGATGCAAATTAAATTTCCTATTCTTAAACCTGACTTAATATATGAAAAATACTGGGATCTATTCATTGTCAGAGCCTAGCTTTCCTTTGAGTACCTTTTCCCTGGTTCCTGCGCTATAGACAGCCTGGTCCTAGCCTGGGAGGGAGGGCCCAAGGACGGTGGGTCTCTGGCCCTAACGAGTACCATTGTGGGAGGTAGGCTGGCTGTTGATGGCACTCTAGTAGGGGAGTGGTTCTTCATGATAGAAAATCTGACTTCAGCCTTTGGCCTCACCACAGGGATAAATAATTGTGGAAAGGTAACTTTAATTGTATTTTTTTAATCCTTAAAAAAAAAAAAAACCTGTGAAATATACCACCACGCAAAGTTCATAAAACATAAATGCTTAGCATAATGATTTTTATAAAGCAAACAAACAGCTATGACAAGAAGGAACATTAGTAGCAGCTTAGAAGCATTCATTTTATTTTTATATCAGGGTTTTTTCAGTTGATTAAAAATAATATGCTAGCTCAAGTCCACTTGCAGATCTTTGCAGGCATTACTAATGCTTCTTACTAACTAGGGCTTTCACTAGGAAGCACACTGGGAATCAACCCACAAATCAAAACATCCTGAGAGTAGAAATGACTTTAAGAGGACATTTCCTTCCATTTGTTTTTCAAGGGCTGTCTTAAATAATTTTCGCAAAGTAGAATTTCTTTTCTTTGCTAAATGGTACAAGGGGCTTTATTTCTTTTCCTCGTAGGTCTCATTTTCTACCTGATTGATCGTTTCTGTGACTCATAGAAACCGGTTTCTCATTTCCTTCCCTCTTTACTTTAGAGAGTGAAAAAAAAATACTTAAGTTCACTATTAGTAAAGTTCTGATTTCATCCCCTTGTGGATCTCACACTGTCCGCGGACACAGGGCCATAAAACACATGTATCTCATTTTCAGGTTACTCTTAGACCTGGTACTGAGCTGGTGTGAGCTCTCATAAGCTTTTTTGGGTCCTCAGCAGCGGTGTCCGTGCTGCACTTCACCTGACACTCCCGGATAGTCCTGAAAACGATCCAGATCGTCCCGTCTCTGGACTGTCTCCGACCTCCCAGTGCTACAAGATTTTCTTTGCCTCTTGGTCCTTTGTTCAAATGTCTCCTTTCTTTGACCTTCTTGTCTTTCAAGTATTACCTTCAAATAATTGAATTTAAAGGACATTTAAACTTTTACATTTATTTAAGTTTTAAAATAGGTAATATATTTATGTGGTTAAAAATTCAGTAAAAAAGATATTCCTTGAAAAGTCTCCCCTTTACACCTGCCCACTTCCTGTTGTTTCTGTTTTTGTCTTTTTGCCTTTTCTAGGGCCGTGCTCGTGGCATATGGAGGTTCCCAGGCTAGAGGTAGAATCAGAGCTGTAGCCGCCAGCCTACACCACAGCCACAGCAATGCGAGATCCAAGCCGCGTCTGCGACCTACACCACAGCTCACGGCAACACCGGATCCTTAACTCACTGAGCAAGGCCAGGAATTGAACCCATAACCTCATGGCTCCTAGTTGGATTCGTTAACCACTGAGCCATGGCAGGAACTCCTGGAGTTTTTTTATACTGTATATGTACAAACAAAAACAAATAGGTATTTTTAGGAACTGAAGTGTCCTGAATGCCTTTGTGCTTGGTTTTCTTTCTACTCTTTTCTTAACCCAATTGATGTCTTAGTTTTGCTGTTTGTTTTCCCTACTTTTATACTATGAAATCTTAAGTTTTATCAGGATAAATCCTTATTTCTCCCCTTCCACATTTTTTTTAAATAAATCAAATTAAGGAGTTTCTCTCTCTTGTTCAAAGTGTCTTTCTATCTTCACTACAAAAATACTCTCCAGTGCTTAATAATAATTTGTTGAATTTTAGATGGCCATGTATATTTCCTAAGAACTGTCTTTAGTGGAACAGCAAGAAAGTCTATGGATTAGGTTGAAAGAAGGCCTTCAGAGTTGGCCTTTTTCATTTTTCCTCTTTTTCCTGTTTCTTAAAACCAGTAATTGATATCTGTATCCTTTTTGCTCAGTGGATATGCTCTCTTAAAAGGAAGTCCTGTAAATAGAAATCCGAATTATAGGATTGATTATGTGCCTTTAAATAGGCACATATTTGAATATAATATGTATTTTATATATGGTTTCCCAAAGTTCATTTTACCTTCAAGTTTTCATATGTCTTTCCCTGCATTTGGAATCAGCCTAGAATCATAGAAAATTAGAATGTGATAGTCTTAGACATCATCTAGTTTAACCTCTTCATTTTATAAATTTAATAGGGTGAAGTACTTTGTCAAAGGTCAATGCCTCCTAACTCTCAGTTTGTTACAACATATTTTTAGTTTTCCACTTTTCTGATTTTTCATTAATTGATCCTCAGCCTCAGTTGGCTCGCTTTTTCTGAAGCAAGGCACGCAGATATGGAGACAGAAAAAACCTTACTTTTTCATTCACATCCCTGATAACCCCTGGGTTTTAGGTTTAACTTGGGTTAGGTATGGCAGGGCACCCTGTTCTCAGCAATATTTATAATTTTTTCCTTAAGTGTCTCTGTCTCTCTGTCTCTGTCTCTGTCTCTCTCTGTCTCTCTCTCTCTCTCTGTCTCTCTCTCTCTCTGTCTCTCTCTCTCTCTCTCTCACACACACACACACACACACACACACACACGTTCCTGGCAGAAAATCTTTGCTGAATCTATTTTCACACACTTTCAGCAGGTGTGCACAGCAGAGACAGGCTGTTAAAGGAGAGTTTATGTCATTAGGTGTGATTTGAAGTATTGCTAATGAGGTGTTGCATTGCCTGTTTTTGCACAATAAGCCTAGATGCTGCTTTCTGTTGAGAATAAAAACTAGATCTTTTAAATTTTTCTTTTATTTTGTTGTTTTCAAAAAAACATTTTATAACAATATAAAAATTAAGTATTTCTGTTATTTTACTCACCAAATCAAACTGAGGCAAATGCTTGTGAGCCACTGGGAGGAAGGCCATTCTCAGGGTGATGACATACACGTAGGGGGTTGTTTTCCATTCTCTAAGAATTATTGTCAACAGGGAAAGGAATTTAATTAAACATTCTTAAATCAGATTCCTCTCTTATAGCCTTAGCAGTAGATCAGGAGTTGGAAAATCTTGCCCATTTCCATCTAATTCTGGATGGTCTTGGGCGTGTCGCTTAACCATTCAGCATCTCAGTTTCCCTAATGTAAAAAATTAAGATTATGCTGATAGCTAATATCCCACCTATTCTACAGGTTGTGATGGAAATTATTTCTTGCCTACCCTGTACAAAACAGAACAGCCTCTTGTGCTAACCCTCCTTCCTTTTTCTCCATTGTACATCTGACATATAATGTATTTATTTGTTTATTATTCTCGTCTTGTATGCTCATTAGCTGGCACAGTGCCCTGTAGTAAGGGTTCAATTCATATTTGTTGAATGAATGAGTCAGTCTTATGAGATAACGCCTATGAAAACACTGTGTACTTTACCAAGTGCTTTGACCATGAAAAGTGACATTATGATTTTTTTTTTCTTTTATGAAAATTTGCCCAGCTACCAAAATGAAAGGAACTCTACAGGGGAAAAGACTGGTTACCAATATATCTTTTTCTTTCCCAAAGAACTAGTTTTCTTTAGAGGCTGAGGAAGTAGAACAGGAAATATGTTTCTTGACATTTTAGAGATTCTTAGACAGCTGAGTTACTGGTAAGTTCCACCAGTCTTATCTCTCCTCTTATAGAACCTTAGAATTAGAAGAGACTTAATCAAAAATCATTGGATAGGTATTCCTGTTGTGGTGCAGTGGAAATGAGTCCGACTAGTATCCATGAGGATGTGGGTTCAATCCCTGGCCTTGCTCAGTGGGTTAGAGTTCCGGCATTGCCATGAGCTGTGGTGTAGGTCGCAGATGTGGCTGGGATCTGGCATTGCTGTGGCTGTGGCTGGCAGCTGTAGCTCCAATTGTACCTCTGGCCTGGAAACTTCCACATGCCATGGGTATGGCCCAAAAAAGCCAAAAAAGAAAAAAAAAATTGGATAATACCTTCTGCCTAGAGCTCTTCTTCATTATACAAAGGATTTTATTTCCTGAATATTCTAAATTGTTCTATCATGTCTACCTTTAAGTCTTTTGCTTCTTTCTTGGCTGTAGGACTTGTGTAACCCTCCCTGTATTAACCAACTATAAAGGAAATGAAAGAAGCTGACGTGGAATATATACCAGTTTGGGTTGCATCATCTAAAATATGATCTATTTATTCAACAAATACTCTCTGAGTATTTTCTATATGTGATGCATTGGGGTATTGGGTCCTCCTAGGAGAATTAAAGATTAATACAGTGCATTCTTTACCATTGCATAGCTTGTAACATGGTAGTGTATAGTGTGATAGCACTTTCGACAAGGGAGCTTCAGAAAGGGCCTCCACAAGAATAACACTTGGGTTAGGCTTTGGATTTTAGAAAATAGGGATAGACTGAAACATTCTAGGCGGAAAGAACAATACGAACCAAGACTCAGAAAACAAAGGCATAGGTCAGTGTAAGAGAAAGCTGAGTAGTCTAGTTTGATCGGAATTTGGGGAGTAGAAGATGAGTCTGGGAAGGGAGAGCTGGAGCCAAGTCACGGAGGACTTACAGTGTTGGACTAAGAAGTTTGGTCCCAGAGGGACAGAGAGACTGGCTGTGTGAATAAGGAGGGTCTCAGCTGTGGCCCTGGAAGTGAAAGGTAAGGACAAAGGGCGAAGTCGGAGTTATTGTAGAGGTAAGTTGATGGGAATGTGTGATTGTGGAGGTTTAAGGGAAGAGTTGAGCATTCAGTGCTTCATTTGATAGTTTGATGAGTGGTTACTGAGTGTTTTCTGTTCCATGCCCTTGGGAACGAAGCAGGCAAGCTCTGTACTCTTAAAAGTTAGTTTTGGTCGGGGAGACAGATATTAACAAATAAACAAATAAGATTTTTACAGATAACAAGTGTTCAAAGATTTTGAAGCCAAATTTATCATTACCAAAAAAGGGTAAATGTGAGGCAGGAGAGATAAATTAGGGCGTTGGGACTGACATATACATACTACTATATGAGTTTAATTAGGTCCCATTTGTTTGTTTTTGTTTTTATTTTCATTACTGTAGAAAGTGGATCAAGAAAGATTTTGCTGCAATTTATGTCAAAGAGTGTTCAGCCTATATTTTCCTCTAAGAGTTTTATAGTATCTGGTCTTATGTTTAGGTCTTTAATGCATTTTGTGTTTGTTTTTGTGTGTGGTGTTAGAGAGTGTTCTGATTTCATTCTTTTACATGTAGCTGTCCAGTTTTCCCACTTACTGAAAAGACTTTCTTTTCTCTATTGTCATGGATTAATTGACCATAGGTGCATGGGTTTATGAAATCTTTTTTTTTTTTTTTTTTTTTTTTTTTTTTTTTTTTTTTTTTTTTTTTTGTCTTTTTGCCTTTCGTAGGGCTGCACTCACGGCATATGGAGGTTCCCAGGCTAGGGGTCGAATCAGAGCCGTAGCCGCTGGCCTACACCACAGCCACAGCAATGCGGGATCCTAGCCGCATCTGCAACCTACACCACAGCTCACGGCAACGCTGGATCCTTAACCCACTTCACGATGCCAGGGGTCGAACCAGCAACCTCATGGTTCCGAGTCAGGTTCATTAACTGCTGAGCCACAACGGGAACTCCCTGAAATCTTTTTATTCTAGTAAGAATTAACCTGTTGAATGGGCTATTTAGTAATGACCATTTGAATGCTGGAGGGTGTCTTAGAATTACAGTGATTTTTTTTTTTGGTCTTTTTAGGGCTGCACCCACAGCATATGGAAGTTCCCAGCATATGGAAGCTACGGGTCTAATTGGAGCTGTAGGTGCTGTCCTATACCACAGCTGCAGCAATGCAGGATCCAAGCTACATCTGTGAGCTATACCACAGCTCACGGCAATGCCAGATCCCTAACCCACTCAGTGAGGCCTGGGATTGAACCTGCGTCCTCATAGATACTAGTTGGGTTCATTACCGCTGAGCCATAATGGGAACTCCTACAGTGATTTTTTAGAATAATTTTTTATTGTAGTTGATTTACAGTGTTCTGTCAACTTCTGCTGTACAGCAAAGTGACCCGGGTGTGTGTGTGTATACATATATATATATATATGTATACACACACACACATATATATTCTTTTTCTCATATTCTCTTCCATCATGTTCTATTACGTGATTGGATATGTTTCCCTGTGCCGTACAGCAGGACCTCATTGCTTTTCCACTTTAAATGTGATAGTTGGCATCTACTAACCCCAAACACCCAGTCCATCCCACTCCCTCTTTCTCCCCTTGACAACCACAAGTCTGTTCTCCATGTCCATAAGTTTATTTATTTTCTGTGGATAGGTTTATTAGATTCCACATATAAGTGATATCATGTGGTATTTGTCTTTCTCTTTGATGTACTTCATTTAGTATGAGAATCTCTGGTTCCATCCATGTTGCTGCAAATGGCATTATTTTGTTTTTTTATGGCTGAGTAGTATTCCATTGTGTATATGTACCACATCTTCTTAATCCATTTGATGGACATTTCGGTTGTTTACATGTCTTGGCTATTGTGAATAGTGCTGCAGTGAACATAGGGGTGCATGTATCTTTTTGAATGAAAGGTTTGTTCGTATACATGCCCGGGAGTGGGATTGCTGGATCATATGGTAGTTCTAAAATTACAGTGGTAGTGATCATCTTCTCACTATAATTAACCTTTTTTTTTTTTTTTTGTCTTTTTGCCTTTATGTAGAGCCGCATCTGTGGCATGTGGAGGTTCCCAGGCTAGGGGTCTAACAGGAGCTGTAGCTGCCGGCCTTCGCCAGAGCCACAGCAACGCAGGATCCGAGCCGCGTCTGCAACCTACACCACAGCTCACAGCAACGCCAGATCCTTAACCCTCTGAGCAAGGCCAGAGATCGAACCTACAACCTCATGGTTCTTAGTCAGATTCGTTAACCACTGAGCCACGAAGGGAACTCCTAACCATATTTTTAACTCTCTCTTAGTCAAGGAGAGTAAGACCGTGACATCAATATACAGAGGGATGCTTCTCTCAGATTGATTTCAAATTCACAAGAGTTATGAATTCCTTACATATAACCCTTTTCAACACAATCCAGGATTAGGAATATTCCCCATTATTTGGCAATTTCTGTCAGTTCTGATTCTAGCAGAATTTCTGCTGCCTCTTCTGAAGAAGCACTCCATTTCCAAAAACTTTGTTGCGTCTACAATGTTTGGCCTATGGAATGAATTTTAATTAAGAGATTCTCCCAATTTCGGGGTGTTCCCGTCATGGCTCAGGGGAAACGAATCTGACAAGTATTAATGAGGACGCGAGTTCGATCCCAGGCCTCACTCAGTGGGTAAGGATCCACCATGTGGGCTAAGAATCTGGGGTTGCCGTGAGCTGTGTAGGTCGCAGACGCAGCTCGGATCTGGAATTGCTGTGGCTGTGGCATAGGCCAGTGGCTACAGCTCTAATTCGACCCCTAGCCTGGGAATCCTGACATGCCTCAGGTGCGTACCTAAAAAGACAAAAAAAAAAGTGGCTTTTACTCACCATCGCCACCTATACTCCCTCACCCACCCTTCATCCTTGCAGCCTGACTCTGTATCGTCACCTCTCTACCAGTGTTCTCGATGTAAGATCCTCTCAGATGTAAGATCCTCTCAGACTGCCCAGTTCTCCTTACATCTTGGGCTACACCTTTTCTTTCTTCTTCATTTCCTCCACCTTTGCTTAAATGTTGACATTCTTGCAGGTTCGGTCCTTGGCCCGTGTTCCCCTCATCTGGCACACTCTCCCTGGTTGATCTCATCCATTCTCTCGGCACTCTTGAGTCTGTATCTCTGGCATAGAATGCTCCTTAAATATTCAGTGTCTTCCAGGCATCTCTGTCTGGATTTTCCATAGGTAACTCAGTGTATTCGAAACTGAACTCATTTTCTCCCGTCGAAGCTACTTACCTTCTTTCATCCACTATTTTAGTTGATGATACCACCCAAATTGTAGATAGCATTGACTCCCCAGTTTTCTGTAGTCCTCAAGGATCACCAGTATTAGGGTGCTGTCTGTGGAATGTTGCACATTTTCACAAGTAAGAAAAAACTGCGGGAGTTTCCACTATGGCGCAGTGGGCTGATGAGCCAGCTTGTCTCTGTGGAAGTGCCAGTTCGGTCCCCAGCCCAGCGCAGTGGGTTAAGGATTCGGCATTGCTGCAGCTGTGGTGTAGGTCACAGCTCTGGCTCAGACTTGATGCCTGGTCTGGGAACTTCCATATGCTGTTAGTGTGGCCAGAAAAGGGAAAAAGAGAGAGAAAAAAACATTGTGGCCTAGAAATGTACATTTACTGCTCTGCCTCCCCTCATGTGTGGTAGAGCCAGGTTTCAGTTCCCAGGATGTGTGAATGTAATATTCTTGTTCTTTCTACTGTATCATGCTGTCTCTGTAGAGTGTTTTGCAGGGTGATTTTTTTGATTTTGTGTTCTGCTCTCATTTTTAGATAATTTCTGCCATTTTTCACCACCTCAATATGAATTTAGTACTCTTTTTTTTTTTTTTTTTTGCTTTTCATGGCCGCACCCGTGGTATATGGAGGTTCCCAGGCTAGGGGTCAAATCGGAGCTACAGCTGCCGGCCTACACCACAGCCATAGCAATGCGGGATCCGAGCCGCATCTGTGACCTACACCATAGCTCACAGCAACACTGGATCTTTAACCCACTGAGCAAGGCCAGGGATTGAACCCGCAACCTCATGGTTCCTAGTCGGATTCGTTAACCACTGCACCAGGATAGGAACTCCGAATTTAGTTCTCTTTAGTTCATTTCTTTTGTACCATATCTTTAGCATGATATCTAAGACATAGAAAAGATGAGAAGACTTTTCAAATTAAAATTAATGAATTTTTATGGGTGGATGAGCTATAGTGGAAAAAATAAATTAGACAACTAGAAGAAAGTTGGATATAGTTATAAGTTAGTTATTTTAGCCATATGAGTTTCTCATGACTAGGAGATTCGTTCATACATTCAAGAAACATGTACTAACTGTCTACCTTGTACCAGATGGGCGTCGTATTACATCTCCTGCTTGCTCAGCTGAAAACTCACTGTACTTGGAAGATACACCCTTGCCTTTAAGGATCTCAGGGTCAAGTGAGAGACTGGCGTGTAAACAAAATGACCGCACTATGCTAAGTGCTCTCACAGAAGTAAGTACAAAGTGTTATGGGGACACGAAGGAAGGAAGGGTAATTCTGTTTGAGAGAATTGAATGGGGTCATCTCTAGAGAAGAGGCGATATTTGAGCTGTACCTTGAAGAAAAACTTCTCACCTGTTGGAGAAGAGAAGAAAGTGCAGTCTAGGTGTAAAGAACAGTACATGCTAAGGCAGAGAGTCATGAAAAAAAAGTTGAATTGCTTAGAACCCTGAGTTTTATTGTGGCTGGAGCATGGGGCGTGGTTTGATGAGGCAGGAGGTAAAGCCAGAGAAGCAGGTTGGATCCCACTGTGTGCATCCTTGGCAGTTTATATTTTCTTCTGTTTCTGAAATGATGGCCCATTTTTAGCCTGTGCGGGTGCTTCCTCGTGACTTTGGACTCTTGGTCTAGCTGATGCCCAAGTGTCCTGCTGCTTGTGCCAAGTGTGTGAATACTGAGTAACATAATCATTAGTCCTTTGAGTCTTCTCCTCCCGCCGAGTGAGCAGGGCCTAGAAGCAGAGGAGCAGCAGCCGTCTGTGTGCTGGCAACCATGTCGTCGTAATCAGATTGTTGAGTCTTTATTCTGTGCCAGGCACCATAGTAAGGACTTTTTGTGAATTTTCGTTTAATCCTTGTAACCTGATAAAGTACGTACTATCAGTCATTATCCCTGTTTTATCAGTAAGAAAACCAAGCCTTATCCACCTGTGTTAATAATAAGCAACGGAGCTGGGTCTTGAATCCAGGTCTTTGTCGCCTCAAAGCCTTTAAACTGCTCTACTCTGCTGCTTTCTAAGAGAGAGGAGAGTGAGAATAGATTCTAGAATGCGAGTACACTGAAGGGGAGCCTTCATATGCTTTACATAATAAACCTGCCTTTGGCTTTACCCTAGAGCAGCTGCAGGCTGGTACCCCAAGAGGGGAGGGGGGAAGGAGATCAAAGGCAAACTCGCCGGGAAGGACGGTTTGGAGGAATGGCCTGTAGGCGGTTCACAGTCGCCCTGCCTCAGGGAACAGCACAGTGCAGGCTCAGCGCCCGAAGCAGCTGCTGTTCTGCCAGGTGTGGCTTCCTGTGACCAGGAGGTGGGCAGGAAGGGGGTGTCCCTGCCCCAAATGTGGGTTGGAGGGCATGGGGTTCCAAGGTCAAATAAAATGAGAGTACGCGCAGAAGCACTGGAAAACTGCAAAGCCACCAGCAGTTGGGAGGGTAGCGTTATCCTCACCGAGCTTAACCTGGGAGAATTCTGTTAACAGCTGCTGTGATCTCTGTGTCGTATGCAGGGACTTTTCCTTTCACCAGTTAGAGATGTTAAGCAAAAGAGTTTTCTTCATTGGTCTGAGGTTTGGATCAGATGACCTGGTGTGCCGAAAAGAGTTCAGGACCAGAAGCCAGGCAGCTGGACTCCGGGAGCCTCCTGTTCTGGCTCCCCAGCTGGTGGTCTCGGCCCGGGCAAGCCCCCTGTGCTCGGTTTCTTGTCCATAAAGTGAGGAGTTAGATTTGATAAGTAGCTTTGAAGGTTTTAAAAAATTCCAGTGTAGTATGATAATATGATAATTAAGAGCCTTTGGAGTTAGACTGCCTCAGTTCAGTTCTGAGTTTTACCAATGAATAACTTTATTGTCTTGGGCAAGTTAACCTTTCTGCCACTGTTTCATCATCTGTAAATTGTACCTACCTCTTTAAGTGGTTGCTGTGAGACAGGTATTATATAAGGCATCTCAGTAAGATGCCTGTCACATAGTAAATGTTTGATACATGATAAATGTTATTATTTCTTCAAACAAATTCACAGGTCCAATTATTAATGAGTAAAAGGAATAAAAAATAAATATGGGATTTAGAGGTCTCTCTTGCTCAATCCTCAGTATAGGGAACAGAGACTTGGAAGATGAGAGCTCTAAATATTCATTTAGTTCTCAACAGAAGTATAAGCCTAAAGGGGAAAAAAATCGCTTGCCTCCTGATGTCCTGCTTTTTAGTTTGATATTTCTAAGTTGAGTACCAGGACACAGATATTCTGGAAATTCAGGCCAGTTGTGCCTTTGTTGGAGGCTTTCCTGGGTCACATTGGGATTATAACTGTAATTTTATTTGAAGGACCACTAAGCTGATTAGCATCCAGAAAGGCATAAGGACGCCCTTTAACGTGGTGTAGTCGTTTTGACAGTGCAGATCGTTTACTTCTGAACAGCTTCCTAGTCTGAGATAGAATCTGTTTAGCACTGTGTTTCTCTTTATTAAAACAGGGAACTTTTGAAAGGACATTTGTCTTGTTGCCTGCTTTATTGGCTACTCGGAAGGGAATGCCAAATAGCTGTTGATCAGTGGACACTTGGCTACTGCTGTTATCGCTGTTAAAGCTGTTTTTCAGACCAGCTGTATTTGGGGAGAAGAGTATTTCTCTGTGTATGTACGCTCTGAAATCCATAGGCAGAGAGGATATGCCCTGGCAGATGGTACCAGAATTAAACGTTTATAGTTAGGCAGGAAAGAGCTAACAACTAATATAAGTCGAATTGGCCAGTTGCCTAGTTCAGAAGAGGACATGGGTCTGGAAAAATAAGGTGTGTGTGTGTGTATAATATATATATATGCATATTATATACATATATAGTTGGCAGGCAAGAATTTAAGGCTAGAGAAGTCAGCTAAAATGAAAAGGTCAGGCAATTACAGAGGTCAGAACAGTTAAGATCTGGGTCCAAACCCTGGGAGACAGTCATTAAGTCAGTGTGGATAACAGCTATAGCCAGATAGTGCCAAAGGGATATTGGTTCCCAAATTCCCCCTTGCAGATCAGCTCCATCTCTGAGCCCCTAGGTGTTCGTTACAGCAGAGGGTCATCACATGCCTGCGGGTTACCTTGGCCCTAACTGAGATGATGACCTCTGAGGAGAGGGAGGGCTGGGCTGAGTGGAGTACTCCTCTCCCGGGCCTTGTGTCCCACAGAAAACCAGGGGCTGGACAATAAACCTTTCTCTAAGAAGCTTTCTGTTCTGTGATGCGCTCCGCCCCTGCATTGAGTTTTCTGTAACATCTTTTCATATTTATGTACCCTTTATTATTTTAATTTATATATTTTGTATCATTACAAAAATTAATCCAGTCCTGGGGTGAGGGTGGGGAAATGTTTATGAGTTGGCTGCACGCCATACTTTGGTAACTGTGTGCATTGCACGTATTGCGTTTGCAGAGTGCTAGGATTTGTTTAGCATGGACCTGAATGTGCTCGTACCTGGCCTTGCACAATGTCCCTGCTCCTTGTCATGGACCCCGAAGGGAATACCTCTTACCCTGAGTTAGCAGTGGCCAAGCTCCTCCATTGTGTGCTTCAAGCCCCACATTGCTAATTAGAGATGAAAAGCCTGTGCTTTTCAGAAAGCTCAGCTTATGCCAGCGTGACACATTTATTAATACTGCATGCCATGACTCGTTAAGAGCTGTTCTACTGCTTCTAATGGGCCTTGTGCTCACACACATTCAGTGGCTGTTGTTATAAACTGATATTTTCCCTTGGGCCGTAAACCACAATTCAATTTCAGTTTCCCCTTTAACTCATTTACTTCACAAAGATCTAATTTAAGACAGATTAGGTAAAATATTATTGGACTTCATGGGTACCAAGTGATTGTTGATTAAGAAATATTCTCGTAAGAATCCAAAGCTTGCTGTCCTTCTCACTCCTCCTGGGCTTTAAAGGATTCGGTGTTGAGAGCCCGGCGTCGAACAAGGGGTGTATCTCCTTAGCAGTTGAACCATGGTTACCGAGATTTTATCAGCCATGAGTATGACTTTAAAATGCTTTTGTATATATATTTTTAAAGTCAGCCCATCCGCAATCATCCCTATTCGTTCTTTCTCCCATAGTCACTGTTCTGGCGAGAACAGGGATTAAGTAGGGATATAGGGCAGGGAGAAGCAGCCGGTGGTGTAATTCTACCATGGTGCTGCCCCATGCTGCCTCCCGCCCACGTAAGTACAGCTGTCAGGAGAGCACTAAGCACTGTTGACCCTGGATTTGAGAGTGTCACTTGAGGGGGCAAAATAACTAATTCAGGAGAATCCTACCAAAATTGAATGTGAAAGAATGAGTAACAGCAGGCTTTCTCCTCTAAAGTATGGTTTGCCACTTTGTTGCAATTAATATCCACTGCTTCTGCATATTTTCTAAATAGTAGATTCATAGGTGTCAGAGCTGGAAAGGACCTGGGCACGCCCACCAAGCAGCCCCCTGTCTCATGTTATAGATACAGAAGATGAGATCCAGAGAGCTGCAGCCACCCCCACCCCCCCGCCCCAGGCCATACAGCCAGGTAGAGGTAGATGAAGGTGGACAACCTAGGTGTTTTCATACCTGACAGGTGATGTGGCAGTTCCCCAGTCCTGGTGGTGGGTACATTCCTCTGCAGCTTATTTACAGAACCTCTGGGGTGCGAATTGTAAATCTGCATTAAAAAAAAGAAAGGAAAGATAGAAAGAAGGAAGGAAGGAAAAGAAAGAAGGAAAGAAGGAAGGGAAGGAAGGAAGGAAGGAAGGAAGGAAGGAAGGAAGGAAGGAAGGAAGGAAGGAAGTCTAATCAGATAAGTCTTAAGCAGCCAGGCTATGTCAGAACTGGTACTGGTGTATAATGGGGATCAGCCAACCATGACCCATGGCCCAGATCAGCTCTGCCATTTGCTTTTGCACCGCCCATGAGTTAAGAAGGGTTTTTACATTTTTTAATGGTTGGGGAAAAGTCAAAAGAAAAATAATATTTGCGGAGTTCCTGTCATGGCTCAGTGGTCATGAACCCGACTAGGATCCATGAGGATTCAGCTTCAATCCCTGGCATAGCTCAGTGGGTTAAGGATCCAGCATTGCTGTGAGCTCTGGTGTAGGTTGCAGGTGCGGCTGGGATCCCACATTGCTGTGGCTGTGATGTAGGCCCCATTCGACCTCTAGGCTGGAACCTTCCATATGCTGCAGGTGTGGCTCTAAGTGGAAAAAAAAAGGCAAAAAGATCCATATATATATGTGTGTGTGTATGTATATGTGTATATATATATATATATATATATATATATATATATATATATATATATGTAGTGTGTGAAAATTATATGAAATTAATATTCCCTTGTTCATAAATAGCTTTATTGGTATACAACCACTCATTTGTTTTTATATTGTCTGTGGTTACTTTTGCACTACAAAGGCAGGGTTAGTTGTTGCAGCAGGGACCGTATGGCCTACATAGCCTATAATTTTTCCTATCTGATCCTTTACAAAAGAGATTTGCTGACCCCGGTATATACTATTCTGTCTCTCAGGTATAGCACTACAAGCCCCAGTGTTAAAAGGAGGTTCCTAAGCTTTGAAAACTTGTGTTGGCCCAAACACCATCTTGCTTTCTGCAAAAGATGAAGTTGTGAAAAACTGCCTATAAATTAAGCATATGTAAATCTAATTCTTTTAACAATAAAGTATGTTTTATTGTAATACAACTTGCTACTTGAAGTCTGGTGGATTCACCTTCATTTCTGGAGGTTTAGTATAAACTAGATATTTATTTCTCCTTGAGTAGAAAATAAAAGATGTGTTTTTAAACTTGATAAAGATATATAAATATTTAGAAAGGGGTGATGATAAGCTATTCTAAATGCAGTGTTCAGTACCTAAATTAATTATGAGATGTCTGCTTCACACATAAAACATCCTTAAGAAAGCCTTTATACTTACAAAGCCATGGTTTTAAAATTCACTGAAGAGCCCCAGTTTCCCTCAGGATCGTTTGTCCCCTTTTCAGTTTCCTAACGTCTTCCTTTCCTTTTCCTCTTCTCTGTTCCCCTCACCTCAGACACACAGGCATTTGTTCTCTAACCAAGCAACAGGCATTTATTGAGCACCTGCTCTCTGCCAGGCACCCTAAAGGTGCTAATCCTGAGATAGGAAGCGTACCTCCCCCCCCATGATTCCTCTAGACCTATCTTTCCATCATGGCCAAACTAAAAGATGAGAAATTTGGAAAGTGCAGGATATAAAAAATCCTGTTCCCTGTCTTCTTCTAAGGCGGGCAGGTGATTCCGGAAAGGCCCAGTCATGTTTTAGATCCTGGGACACGGGCCAGTGCTTCTTTCAATCTTGCTTAGGCGTTTATGCAGCATATCCTAGGGGCTCAAATTTCTCATTCACCCGAGAATCCCTCCCCCACGCCAGGTTCATTCTCTGCCCTACTGCCGCAAAACTGCCTCTCCGTCTGGCACAATAGAAGCTGTAAAGAGGCTCTAAACTTGGCATAATCTCTTGCTCCTTGCTGCCTGACCTTTGATGGGTGGTGGTCCCTCTCCTGAGCTTTTGTGAAATGCACAGAGGATAATAATCCCTCCTTCACACATACTTCATGGGAATATTATGAGGCTGAATGAGGAGGTTATTTAAAAGGCTTGGCATTTACATAGAGAGGGTTACTATAGAAACGCAGCGTACAAGTACTTCAGAGAGGGGATTTCAGGAAAGTCCTAGGCTCTTTGTTTCTTTGAGAAGCCAGAATATGGAAGAGCCTCAGCTTGGCCCTCGACCTCTTTCAGCCTAACCCCAAGTCCACCCCTTCTCTTGCTTTTGGAATTAGGCTTTCCCTGCAGCGTACCCCACCAGAGCCCGGACCTTCTAGTATAGGAAGGGAATATCGCTGTGCAGTCTCACACACCACGGTGGTGCATTCCAGAATGTATATGGCTTGATACCAGCACTGCTTTTCTACCACAGAGAGAGTGGTGTGACTCTGCCGGATCAAGAAAGAAAAGAATAGAAGATGAGAAGAGAGGAACTTAAAAAAAAAAGTCTGCCAGCAGCTGTTTATTGGGAGTGCTGGGGTTGAGCATTATGTCGGAACTGTGGGAGGAAGTGTGAGATTGGCTCCTTCTCTCTGGCTTTAGGAGCAGGGGAGTAGGGTGGAGGGGGAAAGCTTGAAGAATAACCAGAGACACAAACTCTGAGTGTGATAGGAGTTCAGAAGAGGGGAGGTTCAGAGTGATTGGAAATATATCATAAAAAAGTGGAAGCTCGGTACCAAATTCAAAATAACGCCGACCTCTGGGGAAAGGAAGGCATGTATTTGGAAAGAGGTTCAGAAGGGAACAGTACTGGCAAGACATTATTTCTTAGGCTGACTGATGGGTACCTAGATGTTGATGGTATCACTCTTCAGTCCTTCTTGTTACATGCCTTACACCTCTTATGTGGTTCATTTTCTGGTTTGCTTTTGTGTTTGTGGTGTTTTATTTTTGTCACGGTATAATTCACAAGCTAGAAGACCCACCGTTTTAAAGTATACAATTCATTGGCTTTTTTTTTTTACAAGGTTGTGCAGCCATTGCCACTAATTTCAGAACATTTTCCTCACTATAAAGAGACCCGTTAGCAACGACTCCATAATCCATCCAGCCCTAGGCAACCACTACCCAACTTTCTATCAAGATTTGCGATTCTGGACATTTCGTGTAAATAGAAGCATATAATATGTGGCCTTTTGCATCTGAATTCTTTTATTTTAAATCCTTGTGGCCATATCCAAGGTATGTGGAAGTTCCCAGGCCAGGAATCAAACCCGCACCCCAGCAGTGACAAGAGCCACAGAAGTGACAGCACCAGATCCTTAATCCGCTGTGTCACCTGGGAACTCCTTTTGTGTCTGAATTCTTTTCAAGATTTTCAAGGCTCACCCATGTTGCGGCATGTATAGGTACCTAATTTATCTCTCTTTCTCTTTTTTCTGGGCCCAGATATCTATTTTTCTAAAAGCTCCTTAAATCATTCTGAAGTTCAAAATGGATTAGGAACCACTTTCAGCCATTACTAGTCTTAATTCTATTACTTGGCTGGGGACAAAGCTTATTTAAAAAAAAAAAAAAAAATTATCAGTAACACCTTACTGGGAGTTCCCTGGCAGCTCAGCAAGTTAAGGATCTGGAATTGTCACTGCTGTGGCTGGGGTCACTGCTGTGGCGCAGGTTTGATCCCTGGCCTGGAAACTTCTACATGCTGCAAGCATAACCCGCAAAAAAGCACCTTACTGGACACTTTTCAGCTAATAATATACATTTGACCCTTGAATAATAGCAGGAGTTAAAGGCATAGACCCTCAGCATAGTCAAAAATCCACATATAATTTGCAGTTAGCCCTTCATAAATATGGGTGGTTCCCCAACACCTATGGTTCCTTCCTTAATACCTGCTATTTCTCTGTATCTGTGCTTCCACAGCCCCATATTCAGCCAATTGTGGGATCATGTATTACCATGGTATTTACTATTGAAAAAAAATCTGCATATAGGTGGACCTGCGCAGTTCAAACCCATGTTGTTCAAAGGTCAACGTGTATCTGTATTTTTTATGGTAAACTACACATAACACAAAAATTACCATTTTAACCATTTTTCAGTGCACAACTCAGTGGTATTAAATACACCCACCATGCTGTACAACCATCACCGCTATCCATTTCCACAAATTTTTCATCATCCCAAACAGAAACTTATACCCATTAAATAATAACTCTCCATTCCCCCGATAAACTCTGTTCTATGAATTTGCTAAATCTAGGTAAGTGGAATCATGTAATATTTGTCCTTTTGAGTCTGACTTATTTCACTTAGCATAATGTCTTCCAGGTTCATCAGTGTTGTAGTACGTACCAGAATTTCAGTCTTTTAGAGACTGTATATTATTATATGGATATATAGCATGTTTTGTTTACCTGTTTGCCGCTTGATGGGCATTTCGGTTGTTTCAACTTTTACAGTATTTTGAATAAAGCTTTTATGAATATTCGTGTATACCTTTTTTTTTTTTTTTTTGGCCACCCCGCGGCAAATGGAGTTCCCTGGCCAGGGATCAGATCTGAGCCACAGTTGTGACTTAAACCTCAGTTGCAGCAACACTGGATCCTTTAACCCACTGTGCTGGGCTGGAGATGGAAACCCGCATCCTTGGTGTTGCAGAGATGCTTCTGATGCCTTTGTACCACAGTCAGAATTCCTGTGTATGCGTTTTTGTGTGAACCTGTTTTCAGTTCTCCTAGGTATATAGCTAGGAGTGAAATCGCTGGGTTATATGATAATTCAATGTTTAACTTTTGAGGAACTGCCAAACTGTTTTCCAGAGTGGCTGAACCATTTTACATTGCCACCAGTAATATACAAGTGTTCCAGTTTCTTAATATTCTTGCCAACATTGTTATTTTCCATGATTTTTTTTTTTAAATATTACCACCCTAGTGGATATAAAGTGGTATCTCACTGTGGTTTTATTTGCATTTCCCCAGTGACTAATAATGTTGAGTACCTTTTCATGTGCTTATTGGCTATTTGTATATGTGCTTTGTAGAAATGTCTATTCAAATCCTTGCCCATTTTTAACTTGGATTATTTGTCTTTTTACTGTTGAGTTGTATGTGTTCTTTATCCTGGCTGCTAAACCTTTTTTAGATACATGATTTGCAAATATTTTCACCCATTCTGTGGGTTTGTCTTTTCACTTTCTTAGTAGTGTCATTGTTGTACAAAAGTTTTGAATTTTGATGAAGTCCAATTTATCTGTTTCTTTCTTTGGTTGCTTGTGCTTTAGGTGTCATATCTATGACACAACTGCCTAGTCTGAAGACGTAAAGATTTACAGCACTCTTTTTTTTCAATGAATTTGATAGTTTTAGCCCTTGCCCCGTTTGAGTTAATTTTCATAGAGAGTGTGGGATAGAGGTTCAAATCCATTCTTTTGCAGGGGGTTGTTTAGTTGTCCCAGCACCATTTGCTGAACTCCTTCCCCTTTGAATTGTCTCGGCACCCTCGTTGAAAATCAGTTGACCCTAGATGTGTGGATTTATTTCTGGACTCTCAGTTCTATCCTGTTGATGCGTTTGGCTCTCCTTATATTATTACCACAGTTTTGATTACTATAGCTTTGTGGTAAGCTTTGAAATGGAAACGTGTGAGTTCTCAACTTTGTTCTTACTGTTCAAGATCATTTTGACTGTTTTGGTCCCCTTGAATTTCTTTCTTTCTTTTTTTCTTTTTAGGGCCATACTCGCGGCATGTGGAGGTTCCTAGGCTAGGGGTCAAATTAGAGCTGGCCTATACCACAGCCACAGCAATGCAGGATCCAAGCTGCCTCTGTGACCTACACCACAGCTCACGGCAACGCCGGATCCTTAACCCACTGAACGAGGCCAGGGATCGAACCTGCGTCCTCATGGATGCTAGTCAAATTTGTTTCTGCTGAGCCATGACTCCAGGTTCCCTTGAATATCTATACAGATTTCAGGATCAGCTTGTGAATCTCTACCCCCAAAAAACAGTTAAAATTTTGGTAGAGATTGCATTGAACCATAACAGTGTCATCTTGCAATCCATGAGCACAATATGTCTTCCCATTTATTCATTTTTTTGTTTTGTTTAATGATGTTTTATAGTTTTCAGTGTATAAGTCTTATACTTCCTTTGTTAAATTTATTCCTAGGTATTTGGTTCTTTCAGGTGCTCTTGTAAATGGGGTTGTTTTCTTAATTTCATTTTCAAATTGTTTATTACTACTGTATAGAAGTACAGCTGATTTTTATATGTTGATCTTATATCTTGGAACTTCTTATGAGCTCTAATAGTTTTGTGTCTATATACTCCTTAGGATTTTCCATTTACCAGATCATTTCATCTGCAAATAGGAATAGTTTTACTTACTTAATTGCCTTGTCTAGAACCTCCAGTACAATGTTGAATGGAAGTGGTGAGGATGGAATCCTTGTCTTGTTCCTGATCTTAGGAAGAAATCTTGTGATCTTTTAACATTAAATATGATGTTAGTTGTGGATTTTTCATAGATGCTTTTGACCGGGTTAAGGAAGTTCCCTTCTATTTCTAGTTCGTTGAGTGTTTTTATTATTTAAAAGTATTGAATTTTGGAGTTCCCGTCGTGGCGCAATGATTAACAAATCCAACTAGGAACCATGAGGTTGCAGAGTCAATCCCTGGCCTTGCTCAGTGGGTTAACGATCCGGCGTTGCCGTGAGCTGTGGTGTAGGTTGCAGATGTGTCTCAGATCCCGTGTTGCTGTGGCTGTGGTGTAGACCGGCAGCTGTAGCTCTGGTTAGACCCCTAGCCTGGGAATCTCCACATGCCATGGATGCGGCCCTAAAAAGCAAAAAAAAAGTATTGAATTTTGTCATATGCTTTTTCTGCATCTATTGAGATGATTATGCAGTTATTGTCCCTTATTTTTATTAATATGTTGTGTTATATTGATTGATTTTCATATGTTAAACCATCTTTGCATTTCTAGGATAAGTCCCACTTGGTTGTGGTGTATAATCCTTTTTTACAATGCTGCCAGATATGGTTTGCTGGTATTTTGTTGAGGCTTTTGTGTCTATCTTCATGAGGGATATTAGTCTGTAGTTTTCTTTTCTTGTGATGTGTTTGTCTGGTTTTATATCAGGGCAGTACTGACCTTACAGAAGGAGTTGGGAAGTGTGCCCTTCTCTTCTCTTTTATGGAAGAACTTGTGAAGAATTGGTATTATTTCTTCTTTAAACATTTGGTCGAATTCATTAGTGAAGCCATCTGGTTCTGGGCTTTTCTTTGTGGGGATTCATTTTTTTAACGCAAGGTGCAGAAGGTATTTATAGTACAATCCCATTGGAGAGAGAGAGGGAGAGGGAAAGTGTCTTTTTAGGGCTATGTTTATGTGCTTATATTTACACAGAAAAGTTTTGAAAGGATACACAGGAAAAGACATACAAGCAGCAAAGGTTATCTTTGGGTAAGAGACAAAACTTGTCTTCTCTCTCTTTTTTATGATTGTGGCCATGTATTTTTTTAAATTAAAAAACGAAACAAAAACAAAACCTACTTAAAATGGCTAGCATTTGTTTACTTTTTACCCGCACAGTGAGATGCTGTGTGCTTGTCCCTGTCCTTGTGTCCTTAGGAACTCAGTCTCCTAGGCCCCTCCATCTCCCTCCAGCTTCGTGGTCTGCTGCTCCCCCTTGCCCCCATTTTATCCTCCATCAACACTGAATTACTTGTCAATTCCCTGAGCAGAACACACCTGCAGTTATGTGCTTCTTTGCTTTTGTATACCTTATGCTGTTCTCTTTCCTTGCCATCCCTTCCTCTTTACTCTGCCCAGCTAATATCTCTTAATCTCTACTTGTCCTTTATTTTTAATTTTTTTTTATTTGTATGTTTTTGCTTTTTCAGGGCTGCACCCACGGCATATCGAAGTTCCAAGGCTAGGGGTCCAATCAGAGCTGTAGCCGCCGGCCTACGCCACAGCCACAGCAATACAGGATCCGAGCCACGTCTGCGACCTACACCACAGCTCACGGCAGCACTGGATCCTTAACCCACTGAGCAAGACCAGGGATCAAACCTGCCACCTCATGGTTCCTAGTCGGATTCGTTTCCGCTGCGCCACGACGGGAACTCCTCTACTTATCCTTTAAAACCCCTTCTGAATGTTTAGTGACCTTCCTTTGTGAACAGTCCCCAGGTCACTCTCATCCCGTGCATTACCCACCCAAGGAGGAAAAAATATCTCTCCCTCCTGCTGCCCTCAGACATTACACGTTTTTGTTACTGAACTTCGTATTTACTCTGAACTGTAGTTATTAGTTCACATATATATCTTCTCTAAAAAGTACAATTTTATTCCATCTTGCATCCCAGGAGCTTAGCACAATGCTTGGCACATAACAGATGCTCAAATATATTTTAATTGAATTGAATTCATGAGACAAGAAAAGGCATTCCACATAGCATGAGCAGTGTGAGCAAAGGCCAAAGTCTGAATTACTGTAACCTGGACTGGTTTAGTAAGACAGGAGGACTCGTGTTATGAACTGTAGTTGAATGATTTTGGCAAAGTTGATAACGGAGGCTCTTAAAAGTCAGATAGAGTAGAATTGGTAAACCTTGGAATGAAAAACTTCTCATCTCCTTCAAGTCTTTGCTCAAATCTCTCTTCTCAGTAGGTTTACCCCGCCTGCCTCCTTTAAAACTGTCATCTCTCCACACACCGTCCCCTGACCCCAGCACTCTAGATCTCGGTTTCCCTGACCGTCCTCCTTTTCCTACAGCACGTGTCACATCCTGTGTAACTTACTTACTTATTATGTTTATTTATTTTTTTATTTTTATTTTTCATTGTTTTGCTTTTTAGGGCCATACCCACGGCATATGGAAGTTCCCAGTCTAGGGGTTGAATCGGAGCTACAGCTGCCGACTACACCACAGCCACAGCAACGTGGGATCCCAGTCGAGTTTGCGACCTACACCACAGCTCATGGCAACAACGGCTTCTTAACCCACTAAGCGAGGCCAGGGATCGAACCCGCATCCTCATGGATCCTAGTCGGGTTCGTTAGTCACTGAGCCACGAAGGGAACGCCTAGTTTTTATTTATTGTCTGTCTCTCCCCTCTTAGAATATAAGCCCCTCACAGTAGTGTAGCCTTGTTCACTGATATTTCCCCAGCACCTAGAACATTGCCTGGCATTTGGTAGGCACTCAGTAAACATTTGTTGAGTGAATGAATCCTAAACTAACAAATTTCAGCATCTCGTCCAGAGCTGGCAGGGAGAGCTTCGGTATAATCACATGGCTTGTTTCTGAAAGAAAAGTTTCTCCTGTAAAACTGCTGCAGTAGTGTCATCCGTTTGTAATATAATCTGAGGCCAGGTAGGGGAGGGTGATGAGGGAAAGAAAAACATATTGATTCTGGTTTCTTGCCTTAGACACCAAATTGGGGAGGAAAACTTAGGAGTATATTTGACTTGATTTTATTTCTCACCTAGAAAAATGTTGTTTCCTATGGTGATTAATTTCCATGCTTTAATAATTTCTCTCTTTCTTTTTCCACAGACCTTTGTAGTATTAAACAGAGGGAAAACTCTCTTCAGATTTAGTGCCACGCCTGCCTTGTACATTTTAAGTCCTTTTAACCTGATAAGAAGAATAGCTATTAAAATTTTGATACATTCATATCCTTTTCTGCAAATGTGGATGAGTGCAGCATTTGCATGGTCGCTGGTGTGTGTTTCTGAATGTTGACAAGTTAATTGTATATTAAGTACTTTACTAGTAGTATAGTGGACTGTCTCACCAGTAAGGAGATTTAGGAGTGAACTGGTGGATCCTGAGCTGAACTTCAGCAAATTCTTTTTTCTTAGGATGATATCATGGGAGTCTTGAATTGTGTGTGTCATTAAGGGGCACAAATTAAGGTGGTAAACTTTTACGGAAATCTTACTTTTTACAGCACTCAGACTTTAGTAATTTCATACTGAGTTAGGTTATTCAGTTTTTTAAATGTATTAAAGTCCATATTAGTATTTTTGAAATGTCACTTTTTGAGTTATAAATAATAACTCAAATGAATGTTGAATGAATGTTTTAGAGATCTGCCTTCAATATTTTTGATTTCTTGAACAGTGAAGTGAGCTTAGAAACTATCTAAGACAGTGTCTCAGACTCAATGGCCCCCTTGGTACAGAGTCTTGGATCTTTTTTATTTTAATGGCCTCATCCATGGCATATGGAAGTTCCTGGGCCAGGAACGGAATCCAAGCCTCATCTGTGACCCATGCTGCAAACTGCAGCAGCACTGGTTCCTTTAACCCATTGTGCCAGGCCGGGGATCAAACCCATGCCTCTGCAGTGACCCAAGCTGCTGCAGTTGGATTTCTAACCGACTGTGCCACAGTGGGAACTCCCAGAGGCTTAGATCTTGACTGCAGGATTGATATAAATTTTGGTAATTTTTGGTATTTTTGCTCCCCTTAAACAGAAAATGCCAATTTATTCATGTGGTTTGACTTCTATATCTTATTAATATAAGAGAGCATATGACAGATAAAAAATTATGTGGTGGGTTTAGCAACTTTGTTATTTATTTGTTTATTTATTTATTTATTTATTTATTGTCTTTTTGCTTTTTCTAGATCCACACTTGGGGCGGCATATGAAGGTTCCCAGGCTAGGGGTCTAATCGGAGCTATAGCCTCAGGCCACAGCCACAGCAACGCGGGATCTGAGCCGTGTCTGCAACTTACACCACAGCTCACAGCAATGCCGGATCCTTAACTCACTGAGCAAGGCCAGGGATTGAACCCGCAACCTCATGGTTCCTAGTCGGATTCGTTAACTACTAAGCCACGATGGGAACTCCGGGTTTAGCAACTTTGCATAGTGACTTTAAACTTTCATGGTTGGTATTTAATTTGACAGTACTTAGTCCCATGCTTCAAGAGTTTTGTGTCATCCAAGTAGATCAAGCAAACCAGCAGTTGTTACTTCATAAATAGGTGTGATAAGCTTTTGCATATTTTATTAATGCTAAGAATTTAGTAACCTGATCTGAAACCTGTGTTTTACAAGTAATGTAATTCTGACATCTAAAAGTTTATAAGGAAATAAGTAATTCACAATGAACTTTTTCCTTTTTTGTTGGATCAGAAGATGGTGTTTTTTTTTTCTTCTAACCAGAACATGTTATTGTTTCCTGAAGAGAAATCCAGCTGTAGTTAAGAAGAAAATTCAGCTGTGAGAAGTATTTTTTTTTCTTTTTAAAACACACCTAGTCAAATAAAGATGGTGCATGCCATTAGCAAGAGAGAGTGAATTAGCAGCAGATGCGATATAGCTTCTGTGCTTGTGATAGTGACGCTTTGAGAACTCATGCTGACCTAAAGCAGTTTGATTTTTCTCAGTAGATAGGAACTAAAAGCTGAGAAAGATCCTAGGTGGAACTGAAATGGCAACAAAATGGTTTGCTACTCATAAACCTTTTCGGACATGTTCATTATGATCAGATGAAATTGCCTCATTACCTAATTCTTAGGACTATGGTGATGCAGATGTCTTTGAAATCCTTACCCAATGTACCACTACTGGTTTCCCAGATGGGACAAGTCCAACACACATTGACCACTGCCTTTCCTGATAAAAGACAATTGGCTCTTTGGAGGACTAGGGAAGAAAGTAAACTGTTGGTTACACGCACAGTTGCAAACAACTGGTTATGCAAGATCATTAACAATAAATGACTACTGAATAATATAAATTAGATTTTATCTATTTTCTCACCTGACGACTTTGGCAGTCTGTTTATCAGCCAGAGAGGTATTTAGAGACATAAGTGGTAAGAGGGAGAAATGTTTTATCCAACAGCGACAGCCCTTTTGAAAGAAAGTGGTTGTCCTGCTGTGTCCAGTCACGTTCTTTGGCCGGGCGTGGGTACATATGGCGGTGTTCTGTGTTCATGGTGGCGGCCACAGTTTTCATTATCACCTCGCCTTTTCCTCCTCTCTGTGCTTTATCTCCTTTCAGGTTACTGATTTAATTCTTGTGATACCCAATGTGCAGTGTGTTTGCTTCCTGAGGATGAAAACAAGCCAGATTTTGTGTATTCTCCCTTGACTCTTTTCTACAGTATTTAGCATGATCATTATGTGCACTATTTTGACCAACTGTGTATTCATGACTTTTAGTAACCCTCCTGACTGGTCGAAGAATGTGGAGTAAGTAGCTCTTTTGTTTATTTTTCTGCTAGCTTGTTTTTACTGTTTTTAGTCACTGAATCTTGTTTGCACAGCTTATCCATCGAGGAGGAGTATTATTGCCCCCTTTTCATGTCACAGGGATGGGTTAGGATACATGTGGCATTTAAGAAATTTCCTTAGACATCAGCTCTAGAAAGAGAAGGTGTGCCCTAGAAGTTACCACCCCTCACCTCTGCCCTTTTTTGTGTTAACCAGGGCCTGTGACTTGTGTGCCTGTCACCTCCTTGGACCCTCAGTTCCTAACCATACCGCTTTCTTCTCCAGCATGAGCTTTCCTTTTCTTTTGGATTTATCTAAGTTAAAATTAGCTCAGGGGCCTCTTTGGCTGGTTCAAAATGATCACGTGCTCGATGGCCGTAGAATTATTTATTTCTTTGCAATACCCATCAGGGCCCAGTGCAACACTGCAGAGCTCTTGGTTTGTGCATTTCAGTAGGTTTCATTCACCGCATCCTTTTCTCTTCCTCACTTCCTTTCTGCTGCATCGGCAGTGTCCTTCCTGTTTTGTCTCTGTTAGAGCTGGAGCCACACGTCAGCAAGTGTTATCTTAAAAGATTCATTTACAGTTTCTGTCTGATCAGAAATTACCTCAAGCTATCTATTTCTTTGACAGGTACACGTTCACAGGGATTTATACATTTGAATCACTAGTGAAAATCATTGCAAGAGGTTTCTGCATAGATGGCTTTACCTTTTTACGGGATCCATGGAACTGGTTAGATTTCAGTGTCATCATGATGGCGTAAGTTCCCTGCTTACATTATTGGTGTCCTAGGTGTGAATGTATGTATGTGGTTGGACTCCTGGGTGTGTTTCTAAGTGTGAGTTTGTGGACATAGTTGTATGAGGAATTAATGGATAACCAAGTAAGATGGCATGGACTTATGTCTATGATTCTTGTTTATGAGGGCAGTGACAAGCATGTATATATGGGAGAAGGTGAGCAGAGGCTTTACAGCTGGGAGAGAAAGTAGGAAGTGATTTCCCATTGACACTCCCTCATATTTTATTCTCCCTTGTAACACTGACCAAAGTTTATACAATTATCACTAGGGGGCCCGGTGAAGAATTCAGATTTTTTAGATACAAACCTTAGGCTAGAAATGCATATCCTGGGTATGTTACATCACATAATTTCATGAGGCTATCCAGATGTTGCAGATTTCAGAGTCAAAACATAATGCAAGTGTCCAGTCTGGTCACTTGGTAAAGAATTACTGACCAGATCCTCAGACTATTATTACTAGAGAGCAGTGTAACTCCACTTTGGTATCCCAGCTGCTCTCGATAATTGGATTTGACAATGAAAGTGTATCTCTTTGGAAAGCTTATCTGGTGATAGAAGAATTATAGCAGACTTTATTTTTATTTTCAAGTTGGGAAAGTTTGATAGAAGGTAGCGGTGTAAATTGTGTGTATGTGTGTGCACGTAGCTGTGTAAGACTGGGTGCATTTGTAAACAGATGAGTCTGAGCATCAGATAGAAAGATGTATTTCAGCTATTACAATGTGAATGAGTGCTATGCATTGAATATTTGAAACCGGAACTTTGACTTTCTGTTATATTAAAGTTATTTCTAGCTTTCCAGCATTGTGACACATTGGTGTCCACTTAAATGAGCTGGTGATTAAACGAGCACTTAACACAGTATTTGCTCTGGTCCCATGATCTGGATTTTTCCTGAGCCCTGCTTTCACATGTTATGGGCTGAAACTTCATCTGCAGGCATGACTGCAAAGATATGCGTACAACTCCTGTCTAAGTCACGTATGCAGATATTTTTGCCATTGTCCATTAGGGAGTTCTTTTAATGTATATTTGTTTTTATGGGGTTCCTGCTGCAGAAATTTGTCTCCTGCCCCTAAGAAATTGTTTTCAAAGCTTGGAGACATAAGCCTTTGATACCTCCTGGCCTGCCTTTTTACTAAAGGAAGTGAATGGATGAGAGTAGTCATTCTGATTGGGGCCTGCACATCATGATGCTGAGTAAGAGAGAAAGCCCAGGAACCTTCTGGTGGTATCACTTCTTTCAAATACACTTTTTGAATTCTCCTTGCCCAACTGAAAAAAAAAAAAAAAGAGTATTCCTTAAATGTTTACATTTTGAAACTTTTCTTTTTTAAGGAAAAAAAAATGAAATCATAGCTTGTATGTAAGACCCTTTCTTACCCCCATCCTCAAACCCTCGCCCAGTGGTACCATTACAAGTTAACTTTGGTTTGATTCTGCAGGTATATAACAGAGTTTGTAAACCTAGGCAATGTTTCAGCTCTACGCACTTTCAGGGTACTGAGGGCTTTGAAAACTATTTCGGTAATCCCAGGTAAGATGGCCCGGGGTTGGTGTTAGGTGTTGGGTTAGGGCCCTGACGTGACGTATTGTACTTTTTGTTTTGCTGTGGTTTTGTTTTTTTTTCCTTTGGTGTTCGTGTTTGTGTCCGTGTTTGTCATTTGTGTCTGTGCGTGACCTCCCTTACTGCAGATATGTGACAGAGTTTGTGGACCTGGGCAATGTCTCAGCGCTGAGAACATTCAGGGTTCTCCGAGCTTTGAAAACTATCTCTGTAATTCCAGGTGAGAAAATTTAAACGCAAGACTGACTTCACCTCATCTCCTCGTTCCCCTCCACTCATTTTGTCCACCATATTCTGAGCTGGCGTCAGCACAGCTGATTGGCCTTGCATTCCGCATGTTTTTTTCCCTGGGAGACGTTCTCTGGAATGGCTCTTTGGTCCTTAGGCACTTTTTCTGATGGAGCTTGCTAGGCATGCAGCCCTCATTCCATCCATGCTTTGAAAAAGCACGTGCTTAAGAATCACTTGGATTTTACAATATCCGAAAAAATGGTCACCGAGCTAGCTGTCTCTCTGAATATAAATCATTTGCTTCCTGGCCTCATGGAATTACAGTAATTGTAACATTCGCCGTCATGCCATTGCTTGTGATTTCTAGGCTTCCTATCGCATGGTTTGCTGATGGGATGTTATTCAAAGAACTGTATACTTTTATTCTTTTTGTGTTAATGGAATTATTTAATCACAGAAGAGACCCTACCGGGTTAACTAGCCCACTGTTCCAGACAAAGTTAAGAGCCTTGGAGTTAGTGACCTGAACTTTAATAATCACTACCTATCATGTTCTACGCTGTTTCACTAGAATAAGAACCAGTAGACATCTGCTACATGTATATTCTGAGACCATTCTGAAATTAAATCCCAATGAAAGCTTATGCAGGTGCTATTAAAAAAAATCAAAGGTAAGATAAGATACAACTAAACATACGGGCAAACAATAAGTACAAAAATTTTAGATAAAGAAAGGAATCTGTGGGTGGTTGAGAGATAGTTGATTGACAGTCTTTTTAAATTTTTTCCTTTGTCTTCTTGATTCTGGTTGATAACCTTTTGAAGGTTTTGGATCCTTTTGAGAATCAGATGAAAGTTCACAGACCTCGCACCCCTAAGCCCATCTGTGGCCTTCAGGTGGAGAGCCGTTAATGTAACTCAAATCTTTGCTACCAGCTAATACTTAAGCATTTTTCTAAAGACCAGTCTTGAAATCTGAAAGAAAAGATATTTTAGTTAGTCTACTAACTAAAATATCATTGTCAGGAATGTGGCAGAAATCAAGACTGTGTTGCTGATTGGACTTTGGTTGTGTTCAGAAGTTTTCAGGGAAGACTCTCAAGAGACCAGCTTTCCGTTACAGTTTTTGTAGAAACAAGGACATGAAGAACAGAGGCATCCTATTCCTGGCATCATTGGCTCTTCTGTTTGTGGCTGAATCAGAACTATTCCTCTTTTCCCCTTGTCACCATTATCTAGATATCAGATACAGACAGAGCATAGAACAGGAAGAACCCCCGAGGGGGCAGGCTCTGTTTACACGTTTGGGCCATGAAGAGGGCCAGTAAATTATGGCCCTATTTAAAATGAATTCCTTTATTTTTAGCAACAGTAGCTTACACCTTATCAACCAGAAGGTAGGTGACGTTAGAGTATATTCTTCTTGGCAAAAAGAAACTGTAACCCTGACTTAGCAAGATTTAGTTCCTAGCCATTTTGAATCCATCTGACAGAAAACCCAGCTTGTTCTCCAGGCAGTTTCATGAAGCTTGTTGATGGCAGCCTAACCCTTAGGCGGGCCTTGTCTTTTTTTTTTTTTTTTAAGACATCCAGAGCACCAGATCTTTCATTTTTCCTTTGGTCTCTTTCCTCCTCTGGCCTCTTTTAAATATGATCCCATGTTTTCTGCTCACTTCCCCCAGCGTACTCTGCAAGGCATCTGTCTCTTTATGTGCTTATGAGCTCAGAACTTCTCTTCCAGAATTAAATTGGAAAGCTGCGTTCTGCTCACTAACTAGGGCAGCAGATGCTATCTCTGGTGTAGCTCTTAGCTTCTGTCTCTGTCTCTGCTCTGTGATTAACTTCTGACCACAGCATTTCTGCAAGATACCTCATGCCTGACGTCACATTAGTTATCCTGAATACTCTCGTTTTAAAGATATGTATTGATATCTAGTTTTCTATTATATATTTAAATATATATCTATAAACACAATGCGTGACTCCATAAGTGATTGTAGCAGAAACAATTATTATTGCAAAGAAGAAACCCAAGCCCAAAGAAAGAGTTTGCATGAAGAGCTGAACAACAGCTTTACAGTTGGAGATAGAATCCTGGATCCCTATTTTTAGAAGCACCCCGCAATTGAGCTGGCTTTGGGAGACTTTGAAAAATAAATTTAAAGGATAATCAAGCCAATAATAGATCACTGTGAGTGATGATATAATTGATCCTTGAATTAAAGTGTGACTTCTAACCCCAAGCCCTTTTGCTTCTCCTTCTGCTTGTAGAGGACTGTCGCCCTCTTCCCACCTGCTCCAGGAGGGAGCACCAGTATATGAGGTGGCAGACCTGGCCCGCTCTCGATTGGAAATCTCGGTTGTTTTGTCCCCAGTGTTAGAGAGCTGGGCCACAGTTCCCTCTGAGTAAAAGGCACTGCTTTGCATACCATGTTTTCTCAGAGGCCACCTCGAGAAGTGAACAGTTCACTTCAAGAGAGAATTGTCGCTCTCTTTGCCTTCTGTTCCCAGTTTATTGTGGTTGTTGTTTTGGGCTGAACCTGTGGCATGTGGAAGTTCCTGGGCCTGGGATCGAACTCATGCCACAGCAGCAGCCCCAAGCCTCAGCAGTGACAACGTCAGATACTTAACCCACTGAGCCCCACGGGAACTCCATCCTGTTCCCAGTTTATTACAGGCTTTTGCCAAAGCTGCCAAAAGCAGACTTGAGAGCAACCACAGAACTGAGCTGGGACCTGCAAGAACTCACAGAGCTCAACTGCCATTATGAGAGTTTCCCTTTTAGTGCTTGCCCTGCTCACCTGGGCAGGTGCTCTCCTCCCTCTGAGCACCTTTGGTAGATACTCTGAATGTGTAGGGCAGCCAGGATTCCCTGAGGGTGGAGAATAAATTGATGGCTAAATTGGTCAGTTAGCTCCAGCCTTTTGTGTAAAAGATTCTTTGATTTAGTGCCTTCTGAGAAAAGACCAAACTGCATTCTGACCTTTTCTGTTCGCTAACTCAGGACGCGGATACTTGTCATTCACGGTTTCCCTTTTGCTTCCGAGGAGTCGAGTTGAAGAACAGAGACGGACAAACTGTGCTGAAAGAGTCAGTTACAGGAAAAGACCCTTTTACAGTTTTCGCTGGTCCAGAACTTGTTGGATTCAACTTGGCATTGAAGTCGAAAGTCATATGTCTTCAGACTTTGTTTTCACTCTGTGTTTATCTGGGTACAAAAATGAGCTTCTAAGTGACTCTGTCAGACATTTCATCTTCTGAGAGCTTTGACCACGTGTCACAGGACTAATGTACCCCCGAGACAGGGTAACCCTCTCAAAGCAGGTGTCTCAGGGTTGTCCTAGAGAGTAGTACTTAATGGTGTAAATAAAACCAGTTGGCAGGGCCTCGCTGCCAGTCCCTTTTCATTTCCATCGTCATTTAAATGGCCCCCAAAAGCACTACTTCTGTTCATCATTTTGCTCTCTTTATAGCTGTGGTTTCTTGTTTTCTCTTGGATTCATTTCTCTGCTTTCATTTCTGTCACCTTCCTCTCTTTCCTTGTGGTATCAGATAAGAAGCAGGGAAAATGAGAGGCCTCTCCCCTTCCCACACCAGTATTCACACAGAAAGCATTTTCTTGCAGTGTGTCCATTGTGAAGGTGGCAATGTCTGCCGCATGGTGAGGGGGGATAGAAAGTGTTTTAAGACTACATTCAGGCTCACGGTTTTCTTTTAAAATATTTCTGGTTATTAACCCAGTTGTGTTTCTCCTTTTGCCACGTTGCTTCTCAGAAAAGACAGCTGCACAGTGGTCCTAAGTGGAGCAACACTGGAGACTCACAGGATCCCAGTGACCCACCTCTGAGAGCTAGTTTAGTTTTTGGTCATTCTTTGTGACACGAGTCTGGTCCTGAGTAAATAGATTGATGGGCCCCACATCTCTCTCACATTACTCTTGATCTGGAAAACCTCCAAGAACTATCACTGTGGCTATCGCTGTGGGGATTGAATCTGCAGCAGGAGTTGACCTGGCATGACTTTCCCCCAGGACCAAGCCAGACCGAGACGGGAGCTGTCCTTTCCCTGTCGTGAGAACCGCTTGTTACTGCTACGGAGGCCCATTCTGGTGTTAATTTTGTAAGAGAAGTAGCTGATGTTGCTTCGGACCGCTTCGGTTCTCAACCTGAGCCACAAACTAGGAAAGACAAACGTACTTTATTTATGACCTGGCGTCAGCATGGTGGAAGATGTTGATCCCAGTATGTGTGGCTGATTCTCTGGACTTAGCACATAAGCAGGCTTTGTTCATTTGTTCAAGGGATTGCTGAGCAGCATGAAAGGTGACAGGAGGCTCAGAGGTGCCTTTGGACATAGAATGGGATAAAATTCTGTGGCAGCGGCTTCACTTGCTTCTCAAAATACCTTAAGTGTCTGACTTCCTCTCTGTAGCTGACATTTCTGTGCATTGGATCCTACTGTCTTTTCTTGTTCTGCAGTAAAGATATCAACTGCTTCCGCTCGGGCACATCCCAGTGCTAATTCATGTTAGCCTTTTCCAAGAGTTCTCGCTGTCCAATTTGCCCCCACGTGGCTTCTGTCGCACACTCTGTTGTGTAGGAGTTGTATGAAGGAGCATTCTGCTCCGTTTTGGATGATGATGGTTTTCTTTGCTTGTTCTGGTATGTGGTGTTGTGAACCAACAGAGGAAGTAGACAGCTTATCCTCACAGCCAGAGCAGTGGCGTTCTCCATTCTTGCGTGCATTGGGTCAGGAATTCTACCAGCAACTTCTTACTTTTCCTGACCTGTGTTGCTGGTAACAGGGAGAGCACTTTTGCTTGGCTGCATTCACATACTAGTCTGTGGCAGCCACTGCTGGCAAGACTGTGAAGGTTGAGCTTAAGAAAAGCATTGATGGCGTCATCTCCACAAATTGGCATTGATATCTGCAAATATGGTCCTTCACAATTATCAACCCTAACGGAAGGAAGAAGAGTCTTGGCTGAGACCTGTGTATCAATTCAGTGACCATTTTCATTTCACATTGCTGAGTAATTGTGTGTCTGCCTTCACTTACAGACACTGTTACATCACCTTTCTTCTTCCTGTGCTCTCCTCTCATTTTCTCCTAACAATCGGAAGAGGATCTTAGAGAGTGAACTTTTTGAATGCCCGTAGTTAGTGTCATATAGTGATCATTTTTGCTTAATTAAGATTTGTTTTGGAGTTTCTGTGGTAGCTCAGTGGAAACGAATCTGACTAGTATCCATGAGGACGCAGGTTTGATCCCTGGCCTCATTCAGTGAGTTAAGGATCTGGTGTTGCTGTGAGCTCTGGTGTAGATCACAGGCGCAGCTCGGACCTGGCATTGCTATGTCTGTGGTGTAGGCCAGTGACTACAGCTCTGATTTGACCCCTAGCCTGGGAACCTCCATGTGCCGTGGACGTGGCCCTAAAAAGATCCAAAAAAAAAAAAAAAGATTTGGAGTTCCCTTTGTGGCTCAGTGGTTAACGAATCCGACTAAGAACCATGAGGTTGTAGGTTCGATCCCTGGCCTTGCTCAGTGGGTTAAGGATCCGGCGTGAGCTGTGGTGTAGGTTGCAGACGCGGCTCGGATCCCGTGTTGCTGTGGCTGTGGCGAAGGCCGGCAGCTACAGCTCCTGTTAGACACCTAGCCTGGGAACCTCCATATGCCGCGGGTGCGGCTCTACATAAGGGCAAAAAGACAAAAAAAAAAAAAAAAAAAAAAAGGTTTGTTTCTTTGCCTGTGAAATATAAGCATCTGAATACCATATCCAACTTAAGTTTCTACTTTAAACTTCTTGAAAGCTGAAAGGACTCCACCACGGAGTTGATCTAATCCTCTGACTTCAAAGCAAAACACTGGAGGGTTTTTTTCTAGCATTCTGGACTCGTGTTTACAGATTTCTTCAACAATGGCCTCTGATTTCTGGAGAATAGATGTTAAACCAGCGGACTGTGTGTTAAAAGTGAGCAGTTTCACGTATGTTGGGTGTATTTGTTGAGCGTCCCTGGTTGCAAGTAAAGAGATACAGGAGTACTTCAGGGAAAACCAAGGGCTGTAATGCTCTGGGGCTTCTGGAAGCCAGTGAAACCAGAATGCAGATCCATAAAGTCCCAGGCACCAGGAAGTACTTTATCATCATCTTTCTCCTCTCGGTGCATCTGTTTCCTTTTTCTATCTCTTAGCATGCTGTCTTTACCTCTCAGACATATCCTAATATAATGATAAGATATGGCTACCACTTAGCTCCCAGATTTATGTATTATCATTCCCACCACATGAAAAGACTACTGGACAGTCTCCTGTCCCATACCAGATTCCTGGAGAAGAGGATCTGGATTTAGGCCAGATATCCATCCTGACATCTGAGTACTAAGAGAAGGTTAGTACTTCCTACAAACAAGGCTGCAGGGAGCCCCCGCTTATGGAACAGATGATAGTTTGAGCTCATAGCCTGGGATGTCCTGTTATATGAGTTTGGAATGGTCCAGAGAGTTCCCAGGCCAGGAAAATCAGATTAGACTTAAAATTGTATGTTTTTTTAAGAATTAATTAATTAATATCACAAAAGCATTGGTTTGACTATTTTTAAGTATTACCCTCTTGTTACTAATGAAATAACAGCTCATTTCTCAAGTCATTAAAATGGAAATAGAAAGGGCCTTGAACTGTCTGTCCCCCAGTGTTCAGACGGGTGATTGTCTGAACCAGTCAGGAGAGGTGGGTGCATAACTCTTCATAAAGAAGTCCAGGAGAAGAAACTGTATAACCAATCTTCAGTGAACTATTCAACTACTCTTTAAAAAAAAAAAAAAAGAAAAAAATCACTCTTTGACTTTGGAAACAGATCTGTGCAGTTTTAGGAGCTCAGAATTGAATTATCTACCCAATATACACCTGCCTCCACCCAGCCAAATAATGGGGAAGGACTTTTCTATTCCTTAGCACCATGTGAAATTAAGTTCCATCACACTAGAGCAATTTTTACTTCTTTGTAGGTGCCTTTTGTTTTGTATCACCAGTACCTTCTTACCTGGCTATGTGATTATGATACAATTTCCTAGAACTTTAGGCATAAAATATTGAAATTTCAACTATTTAATCACAAAGGAATAAATATCTCTGCCCTGTTTTGAAAGACTTTTAGAGATGATTCTTCAGCTTCTCCACTGCCCACTGCCCACTGGCACGGACTCCTGTGTTTATCCACATTCCGTGTGTGAGAAAATGAGACTGGGAGATGACCTTAAATTTGTTCCAAAATCCAGTGGGTCATAAATAGAGCTGAGCCGGGACCAGAATTCCTGATTTCTGATTCCCGATCTGGTGCTCTTTATGCACAGTGAGGAGAAAAGCAATCACTAGAAGTGCCTTGTGTCCTGGAGCCCAGGCAAGCTCTTTCTAATCCCTTTGGGACTGTGGGGTCTCCATGGAAGGCCCACCCTGTAAGAAACATAGGCCTTTGCACACTGTCATGCTTAATCTTCACCGTGGTCCTGTGATAGTCAACTGTAATTATCCCCATTTTAAAGACGAAAAAACTGGGAGTTCCCATCATGGCTCAGTGGAAATGAATCTGACTAGTATCCATGAGGACACAGGTTCAATTGCTGGCCTCGCTTAGTGGGTTAAGGATCCAGCTTTGCCGTCGGCTGTGGTGTGGGTCGCAGATGCAGCTCAGATCCTGCGTTGCTGTGGTGTAGGCCAGCAGCTATGGCTCCGATTCAACCCCTAGCCTGGGAACTTTCATATGCCCCGGGTATGGCCTTAAAAAGACTAAATAAATAAATAAATAAATAAAGATGAAAAAACTGAGATTCGAAGAGGTATATTGCTCAGGTTATACAACTAAGTGGTGTAATTTTTTAAGATTACTAATTATCGGGAGTTCTGTCATGGCTCAATGGTAACAAGCCCAACTAGGAACCATGAGGTTGCGGGTTCAATCTCTGGCCTCCCTCAGTGGGTTAAGGATGTGGAGTTGCTGTGAGCTGTGGTGTAGGTCTCAGATGGAGCTCAGATCCCATGTTGCTCTGGCTGTGGTGTAGACCAGCAGCTGCAGCTCTTGAGTTGACCCCTCGTCTGGGAACTTCCATATGCCACAGGTGAGGCCCTAAAAAAGGAAAAAAAAGATTAGTAATTATCTACCCAGACTCACGCTTCAGAGCCAGGATTAGGCTTTCTCTGGAACGTCAGTCCAATATTACCTTCAGAAGTAGGTTAGAGATAAGATCCTCTTGAGGCCCATGTGTCAGGGCTTATGTCTGCCTCCTGTTCATCCTGATGTTTTGGCACTCAGGAAGTGCTCAGTGCTTTCTTGGCCACGTCTATGGGTAGCTGGTGCCTGGGCATGCCCAGGAGAACCATATATAGACTCAGTTTTGATCCAGACATTGTAAACCCACAGACATAATTTTCTTTATCTCCTATCACTTATCTTTCCCTATGCGGTTAAGAAATCTGACTGTAGATTCATATTTGAACCAGTGGCTTACATTTAAACCCCAATATCAAGTGGATTGTATGGTTTTTTTTAATTTTTGTTTTTTTGGAAGTTCTCGTCATGGCGCATCAGAAACGAATCTGACTAGTATCCATGAGGATACAGGTTCGATCCCTGGCCTCACTCAGTGGGTTAGCTATCCAGCAATGCCATGAGCAGTGGTGTAGGTCACAGACGCAGCCCAGATCCCTGTTGCTGTGGCTGTGGTGTAGGCCAGCAGCTGTAGCTCTGATTCAACTTCTAACCTGGGAACTTCCATTTGCCATGGTGCAGCCCTAAAAAGAAAAAAAAAAATTGTCTGTAAGGTCAGTTGTAGAGAACAGGACATATACGTGATGCAGAGGGAGGTGCGTTTCTTCATGGAAAGACAAACCATAAGTACTGGCTCGGTAGTAATAAACCTTATTAAGACATCAACATTTCCAGAGCTCTTGGAAAATATTATTGTCCTTGCTCCCATGTTATTGGCTTTTAAACTTCCTTGTAGTTCTCTTTCCAACCTGAAAACCTCCTCAATTCCTGAATTTCCATTTATTTATTCAGCTAATATTTACGGAATACCCGCTAGGGGCTAAGTCATGTAGCTAGAGCTATGAACCAGATAGATGTAAATAATTAATTATAACCATGATAATGCCCACAAAGGAAAGTAAAAGGCGCTATTATAATAGTAATAGTTGGGAGGGAGAAGAGTCCTAAAGTCAGGGAAGGCTTTGTGGGGCAATTGATGTTAAGCTGAGGATGAGTAGGAATCGGGCGGGAGGAACAAGAAAATACAAGGAAGCTTTCCAGGCAGAGGAGACAGTGTGTGTGAAGACCGTGAGGCAAGTAAGAGCTCGACTCATTTGAGGAGCTGAGAAGCAGTCAGAGACAGGAAAGTACTTCTAGGAAGAAAAGAGCTGCGGGTTGGAGAAGGAACTTTCTTTTACTTTTTAAAAAAGTGTAGACTCAGGAGTTCCCGTTGTGGCTCAGCAGTAATGAACCCAAATAGTATCCACAAGGACACGGGTTCGATCCCTGGCCTCGCTCAGTGGGTTAAGGATCCGGCGTTGCCGTGAGCTGTGGTGTAAGTTGCAGAGGCAGCTCAGATCTGGTGTGGCTGTGGCTGTGGCTGTGGCTGTTGAGTAGGTCAGCACTTACAGCTCCGGTTAGACCCCTAGCCTGGAAACTTCCATATGCCACGGTGCGGCTCTAAAAAGACAACAACAGCAACAGAAAGTATTGGCTTAAAAAATTGATGCTCCTGGAAAATGCTAATATTACTACCCCACTGTTATTCTCATGGTATAAAAGACATAGTGGCCGTGTGTCTGGGGGGCGCTGTGGAAGGAGTAGGGGCCTTGGCTGAGAGGGAGGCTGGGGGAGGTGGGGAGGGCTGCGGGGCGACTCTGATTCTGGGGGTTCTCTCCCCTAGGCCTGAAGACCATTGTGGGCGCCCTCATTCAGTCCGTGAAGAAGCTGTCGGATGTGATGATCCTGACAGTGTTCTGCCTGAGTGTCTTTGCCTTGATCGGACTGCAGCTCTTCATGGGAAACCTGCGGAACAAGTGTGTGGTGTGGCCCATCAACTTCAACGAGAGCTATCTTGAAAACGGCACCAAAGGCTTCGATTGGGAAGAGTACATCAACAATAAAAGTAGGTGGCCCCTTCTCTGCCGGAGACGGAAGGAAAGTCTGTCTCCAGTGCACTTGGTCAGAAGCCACCACTGGGCCATGCAAAGTGCTTGGGGCCAGAAAGGAAGGCCAGGACTGCTGGAAGTAGCCTTGTGAACTTACTCCCTTGCCTTGTGGTCGGATTATGTTCTCTCAAATGTCAGCCCTCTCTCCCTCTCTCTCTTCTCTGCCTTTAAAAGCAACTGTGAAACTTTATATCTTTTCCGCATGCACCCCTAAATTTTGCTTTGAAAATCAGGCTTAGAAACTTGGTAAAAATCCTTTTTCCCCTGCTGGGTTACCTGAGATATTTAAACATTTAGTTCAGAGTATACCTGGCAAGCCTCCTTAGTACTCCTAAGACCTTAGTAATCAGCCTGTTCTAGGGAGTCAGGTCATCTCGCAGTAACCATTTGATCCTATTAAGTTAAGGAGTTTTACCAAGTTCATTTTAGGAACTTGGGCCTTACCCTTAGGGGTGTTCGGTGTAGTGGTACTCCAGTAAAACAGTAGGGAAGGTTAGCAGTATCACTGTTAGTCACTTGAGAAAATAAAGGCGGTTACCAGCCCTAAGAAAGTATTACAAAGGGGATTTCGGGGAGACAAACAGGAAGGGAAAACATGCCTTCTAATTTAAAGTAGGACTTGGTAACTAGTGATCAGTTTATCTTATAAAGATAGAGGGGTAAAATTGTCTAAAGGGGTGAAAAACGTGGAAATATCTCTTTTATACCCTTTGATTGAAGTACCAGAACATGGCATATGGATCTGAAGAACAAGTAGAAGCCAAATGTCTGAAGGGAAAAAAAAAAATTGCATTAAAGGCTCTACAACAGCACTTTTCATTTTAAATATATATATATATAGGAAAATAATTAATGGGAAAGAATTCTTATCGGGTTTCGCCGCTGTCAGAAAAGATTTATATGAGCTAAAATCAATAGCTGTTTCTGCTGGGCTAGTTAGGAACAGTGTATGTAACCTTATTCTCTCATTCACTTAAATCTGCCTTATTCATTTCCTGCCTCTTCAAACTTTTCTAGCAAATTTTTACACAGTTCCTGGCATGCTGGAACCTTTACTCTGTGGGAACAGTTCTGACGCTGGGTGAGTAGCTCACCTAATTTTATTCTCCTACCTTAAAATAAAGTGTCGGACAAAAATGGACAGTATTTTCACTCTTCTTTGTGCTCAGGTAGTAGACCCTAAGTGGGTTTGGTGTATTGCTTGATCCAGATTTTCTTTCTGTTTTATATTTGTCCATCCAAAGTTGACATTCAGTAGTAGGTGAAGGTGCCTAGAGTCTCAAGCCAAAATCCAAGTTATAAAAGACTGAAGATAGGATCTGTAACAGCAGATAGCTTGCCCGTCCCTTGTAGACTCTCCTCATTCCATCATAACACAATTAATAAAATGGAGAGTAAGAACGCTGTCTTTGTGGTAGGTTAGCACCTAAGGCTGACCCCAAATATACTGGGCCGACGGCATGGGGGAGGGGAAAAAGTTACAACATAATATCTCATTCCAGTTTTTTTTTTATTTTTTTATTGTGACAAAAAGAGACATAACATAAAATTTGGTCTCCTAATCATTTTTAAGGGTACTGTTCAGTGGTATTAAGTACATTCACATTGTTGTACAACTATCACCACCATCCATCTCCGGAATTCTTCATCTTCCCACGCTGAAACTCTGTACCCATGAAACAGTAACTGCCAGTCTCCTCTCCCTCCACCCACCGGCAACCAACCCGCTTTCTGTTTCTATGATTTCGACCACTCTAAGTACCTTATATAAGTGAAATCACGCAGCGGTTTTCTTTCTGTGACTGGAGTAGCATAATGTCCTTAACATTCATCCATGTTATATGTCAGAATTTCCTTCCTTTTATATGTATGTGCCACGTTTTGTTTATCCATTCATCTTTTGGTGGACACCTGAGTTGTTTCCATATTTTAGTTGTGAATTATGCTGCCGTGAACATGAATGTATAGCAACACAACGTGAGTGCTGATTCTGATACTTCTAGCTCTGAGACTTTGGGCAAGCCGTTTCCCTTCTGTGAGCCTCAATTTCTTCCTCTAAAATGGATTTAATCATGGTCTCACTTTCTCAAAGGGTTATGTAAGAATCCAGTTAGATAACACGCATGAAAATGGCTTGTAAACAGAAGACTATATAAATGTGGGGTGTAAGGTCATTGTTTAGAATATATTGGCCTTCTAGGAATTGGTGATTTAAGATGACATGGCTACTAGAAGTCCATTTAATCTCCGTATTGAAGTAGACATTAGAAATTACATTGAAGTAAACATCAGGAGAGTCTTAAAGCAGAAGAACTGTTGTAACCGAGGTCGCTGAGGTCCCCGGATGGCACAAGTTATCACGATGGGCATTAAGAGAATGGAGATGACTAAGAGAAACTTCTGGCCATTTGTCATTTAGGATAGTAGCTGAGTTAAATTTGGTTGAATTGCACATTGATATGAATCTGGGACAGCAATTCTCAAATTTTGGCATGATAAGAATCATCTCACATGCCCCTTAAAAATGCAGATTCATGGATCCCGTATCCAGAGCTTTTATTCCTAGGTCTTGGGTAGGACACGGGAATCAGCATTTTTAAGGTGACTTATCCTAGGCTGTCCCCAGGACATCATTTTTTTTTTAAATGACCTTCTACTTTGTGTCTTTCTTTTTTTTTTTTCTTTTCGAAATTCCTGCTCATTGACGTGCCTCTGTAGATGGTTATTTATTATCTCCAAGGTCATAGAGATGACTTAGAGCTGATGACTGGGTAGGATTACGTTGAAAAGCCCTGTATTTCCCTTTCTTTCCTTAGGCAATGCCCAGAGGGATACCAGTGTATGAAAGCAGGAAGGAACCCCAACTACGGTTACACAAGCTTTGACACTTTCAGCTGGGCCTTCTTGGCACTATTTCGCCTTATGACCCAGGACTACTGGGAAAACTTGTATCAGTTAGTAAGTAATGCCTCTTTTTTGAGTGCTCCCTCTTTTTCCTTGGTGATAGAATTTACATGAGGATAGGCAGGGTTGCGGACATGCTGTGTAAGAGGCCTTTAGCGAAGACATTATGCAGGATCTTAGGATGCTGTTTCTCAGAATCAGCTGGCTTACAGAACTGAGTGAATGCGCCCAACTTTTGGCCAGTTTCTTTTTTTGCTCATCACATAGAGCTGTAAAGGCTCACAGCCTCCACAGCCTCTTCCCTGATCTTGGAACCTCCTGCCTCTGCCTGCCTCCTATCCTTTCACCGGACCATCTGCAGTCTTTCTCCTTTTGGATTTTTGGGCTTAGGGCATCTTTTGAAGAGATATTAATTAGACGTATTGTGCAAGGCACTATGCTAGACATTATAAAGACGGAGTTTTATCCACAAGGATCGTGGAGCCTAAATATATCAACATTTTGAGATTTATAACACATCTCTTGTGTTCAAGCAGATTGTGACAGATTGAAAAGAAAAAAGGTCAGTACCTTCTGTTGAGCTACTTTGGTGACTCCGGGCAAGTCACTTAACTTTGCTGATTGTGATGGAGAAGTTAGTCTAAGTGATTACTCAGGGTTTTCCTACTTAGAAATCCTCTCATAATCCATTATTTTCTATTTGACTCTAGCATTTGTGATGCCAGTTAGATTGAGAATGAGGAACGTGTCCCCCTCAAGCATGAAGTAAGCTCTTTAAGGGAAGTTTCTTATTCATAGCGCTTAGACCTCTTACTTTTCTATTGTACAGTCTAATATTCCCTCAGGTTTGTATCTTTACCATGAAATATTTGTGACTGGTGCTAAATTCCATGAAATATTTGTGGTTCAGGAGAATAAAAATGAAAACTAAATAATAGTGGGTCCTGTGTACTTAACCTAAAAACCCAATTGTTCTTTGACGTCTGTTTGTTTGCTGGTCCTGAAAGGAATACACTTAGAATCCTCCTTCCTTTTCACTCCACTATCCTTTATGTCATTTCCCTCCTTAAAAACTCATCCTGTTGCAAAAGGCTAAGGAAGGACGTCACTCAAGAGAGAGACTTCCTGTGACTTGGACCCGGTCCCAAAGATGGAATTTGTCTGTTAATGCTCTTTGAGGACCAGTAGATAAATGAGCTGAGGTCTCATATTCATTTCTTCATACTTGTTTTAGAACCAGCTGACGAAGTCAACTGTAATTCTTAGCCCAGAGAAGTTTATCCTTTAAAAAAAAAAAATTAGGCATTTTTCTACGAAAGGCATGTGTTAGGAGCATTTGGAAATGGAAGATGACTTCTTTGTCCCAACGAGTGGGAGGCACTCCTTACACTGGCTGCAGGTTGAGGACAGGGAAGGCCGTTGGGCTGTTGAAGATGCTGAGTGTTCTACAGTAGGAAGAGCTCACCATCCTGTGAAGGACTGTCCTGTTCCAAACGTGCTGGCGCCCCTACAGAGGAACATTAGCCCACAAATTGTTTTCAGCCTGATTTGCTGATGCCAGCAACTCAAAGTGATCTTGTCTTTACAGACCTTACGAGCCGCTGGGAAAACGTACATGATCTTCTTCGTCTTGGTCATCTTTGTGGGTTCTTTCTATCTGGTGAACTTGATCTTGGCTGTGGTGGCCATGGCTTATGAAGAGCAGAATCAGGCAACACTGGAGGAGGCAGAGCAAAAAGAAGCTGAATTCAAAGCAATGTTGGAACAACTTAAGAAGCAGCAGGAAGAGGCACAGGTTGGTGACTGATTCTCTGCACCATCCTTCCTGCCAGATCACTGTGACTCAGGCCCCATCCAACTGGCACTCCAGTTGACCTTTCTAGGCACGCTGTCAAACAGAAGTCATTGTTCTGATTAAAATGACCCAAGTAACAAAGGAAGATGGTTGGTCCAATTATTCCATTTGTCTTAATGGCCAAATTATTGGTTAATATGATCTTTTGCTACATTTCTCAACTCTTCAGTGTCCAGCTGCTCTGATGACTGGGGAGAAAAAAGGTGACCAGAGCATTTTATATAATGCTTCATGTAAGAACAGCCTTTTCGTTGAAGAAAACATTAGGATCTGCTTCATAGATTCTAGTCATGCCAAGTATTAAAAAGAAGATATAGGTAAAATATTAAAGAAAAAACTGAAAAACGAACTTGTGATTCTACCTCTCAACACTTTACTTTTTAATCCTTATCCAAATATATATGTATTTTTACATCGTTGGGCTCATAACGTATAGTTTAGTTTCTTAGCACAGATCTTCAGAGTTGCCCAGAAAAGATCGTGTGGTACCAAGAATGAAGCCAAGTTCTTGTCTGAGACACTCAAGAGAATAAATCCCAGAGTTCTCACCACACAGCTCTGTTCTGATTACGCAGGGCTATGTGCCTCGATACAAATTAACTTGGAGAGAATCAGGCATGGCCCTGGCCACAGTCTCCTCTGACAGGCTGGTTTTCCTTCTTCCTTCTTTCCCTCCTTTCCCTGTCTTGGCTTTGGGTGGCTCCCGTTCGTTGCTTCTGATCTGGTCTGTTGCCGTGTCTCCTTTCCTAGGCGGCAGCAATGGCCACTTCAGCAGGAACTGTCTCAGAAGACGCCATAGAGGAAGAAGGTGAAGATGGGGTGGGCTCTCCCCGGAGCTCATCTGAAATTTCTAAACTCAGTTCCAAGAGCGCCAAAGAGAGACGTAACAGGAGAAAGAAGAAGAAGCAAAAGGAGCTCTCCGAAGGAGAGGAGAAAGGGGATCCTGAGAAGGTGTTCAAGTCAGAGTCTGAAGATGGTATGAGGAGGAAGGGCTTTCGGCTGCCAGACAACAGAATTGGGAGGAAATTTTCCATCATGAATCAGGTAAATCGTTTGTACTGGGTCACATACACCTAAGAAATTCCAGTTCTCCTACTGTCACTCGATTCTCATATTTTCCTTTGATTTTACATTCTCCAGACCCATCCTTGCATCCTCAGGCCTGCGTCTCAGTGCTCCACATTATGGCCCTCTAGGAAGAAGTGTTACAGGTGTATCAGCCTCTCCTGTGCTCTAATCCTGCCCTCCCTTCCCTGCTCTAAAGCCAGCCGTGGGACAGCATGGCCACTTCTGGCAGACGTACTTACGTAGCTAAGTCTGTGTTATACCAGCAAGCCTCATGTTCTAAAACATCTGGAAGAACTTTTCTCTTCTTAGCATCTGAACTTCAGAATTTAGATCAAATACCTCTGTTTAAGAGTTGCATAGGAGTTCCCGTCGTGGCACAGCGGGAACAAATCCAACTAGGAACCATGAGGTTGCAGGTTTGATCCCTGGCCAGGTACAATGGGTTAAGGATCTGGCATCGCCACAGCTGCGGCTTAGGTCACAACTGCAACTCGAATCTGATTCCCGGCCTGGGAACTCCATAGGCCGGGGCAGCCAAAAAAAGAAAACAAAACCAGTGAACAACAACAACAAAAAAAAAAAACAGAAACAAAAAAAAAGAGTTGCATGTAACTGTAGGTTAAAAAAAAAGTCCTGAAACTCTTTAGGTCACCTTATTTGAGTGTGGCAATTTCTACTAATTAATTATTCTAGACAAATAGTGTCAGGCTGATAAATTAGCCTATGGTAGATTTAAAGTCTCCAGTTTTACCCAACTTTGATAAATTGGAAAACTAAGAGAGAGGGGAGAAGACTTATGGATAATTATTGAGAATTTAGTATTACTATAAATTTCATCACATGATAGATATTTTTGTATTTCCAAGAACACCACCAAAATCCAATTCTTAGGCCATTTAACTCCCCATTTTAAAGAAAGTTTGTAAGGTATCGAATGGGCTACAGTTACTGGCTATGGCAGTGTAGCCAGTGTCTCTTCTTGTTTCCCAGAGGTGAATCAGTATGCCTCTTCCTTGTGTGTCTCACCTCCCAGTTCAGTCTTTCCTAGTCCAGTTTGTTTTATCACAGCAAAATCTCTCATGTCCACCCCTTTCTTTTTATTCCTATTAATCCTGTTTTAGTTCAGACTGTGTATTACTTTATTCTACTGCAGTTATCCAGTGCTGTTTCCTTTCCTCTGGTCTTTCTCTCTCTCCTTTATGTTTTGTATATTGTCATCAGATCACTTCCTTAAATATATCCCACATTATTCATCACCAGACATTTACAGAGTGCCTACCATGCGTCAAGGATTGAGCTAGGGCCTGGAGATTGAAAGGTGGTTAGAACCCCATCCCTGCCGAAGGGAGCTCACGGTATAGTGGGGCACCCAGATACATTAAAACATTATATGTGTGCTAGCATTGGTGGCATTATTCCATGACTGAGATGTGCTGGGATGTTTTGGAGAGCACAGATCTGTCCTGACCTGGAGGTTCGGGAAAGATTTTCTGGGGAAGGTCAACAAAAGATAAACAGGAATTAGGTAATATATGTGTATGCCGATAAAGGAGCAATAAGACAGGAGACAGGACATTCCAGGTTTGGAAGAAAACTGTGTCCCAGTTTGGACATCTCAAGTGTGAAATATTTATTGGAAAACCAAGTAGAGAGGTCTTCTAGACACATGGATAGTCAAACGGTAGCTCATGGAAGAGGACCTGAGCCGAGAGGTGGTGATTGAAACCATAAGACATGATGAGATGACTCAAAGAGATTGTGTCAGATAAAAGAACAGTGGGCTAGTGACACGACCACTGATGGGTCAGAGATGGAGCTCATGAAGCGGTGGTTAGAGGTGCCGAGAGAACCAAGGCCTCAGTGAGGCCAGGAGAGCGCAAGGGCTGGAGAACTTAAGAGACACGTTTCAGTCCAGGGTAAGGGTGGATATCATATCGAGTGGGAACTGGAGACAGTGAGTAGAGTCTTCTTATTCATACTTCTTTAAAGAATGTGGATAAGGAAGTTCCCATATGTGATCCAGTGCGTTAAGGATCGGCGTTGCTGCAGCCGTTGGTGTAGGTTCAGTCCCCAGCCCGGGAACTTTCCCATGCTGCAGATATGGCTGAAAAACAAGAAAAAAAAGAATATGGGTGAAAACAAGCATTTTTATAACCTGTTGAGGGGGAAATCCAGAATAAGGAGAGATGGAAATAGAAAATGGAGTAGAATAGAAAATAAAATAGAACAGTCTTGGAAGATGTGAAAATAGATGTGGTCTCTAACAGGAGGGGAGCACCTTGTTCCCCAAAACATCAGGACAGTAGAAGTGGGTGTGTGTGGATAAGTTTGTAGCTGGAGTAGGAAGTTGAGGAAGATGACACTTGACAGTCTCTAGTTTTCAGTAATGTAGGAAATTAAAAATATCATCAAAGGGAATGAGAGATTGAGTCAGGGGCGGGGGGGGGTGGCATTAAGAAAATACTGACAGTTTAGAACAGTTATTGAGGAGTTCCCGTCGTGGCTCAGTGGTTAACAAATCTTCGATCCCTGGCATCGCTCAGTGGGTTAAGGATCCGGGTTTCCGTGAGCTGTGGTGTAGGTCGCAGACGCGGCTCGGATCCTGCGTTGCTGTGGCTGTGGCGAAGGCCGGCAGCTACAGCTCCTGTTAGCCCCTAGCCTGGGAACCTCCATATGCCGCAGGTGCAGCCCTAGATAAGGCAAAAAGACAAAAAAAAAAAAAAGAAAAAAGGAACAGTTATTGAGAAAGATAGGAGAGGAGTTCCCATTGTGGCACAGCAGAAACGAATCCAACTAACTATGAGGTTGCAGGTTTGATCCCTGGCCTCGCTCAGTGGGTTAGGGATATGATGTTGCTGTGGCTGTGGCATAGGCCGGCAGCTGTAGCTCCCACTCCCTAGCCTGGGAACCTCCATATGCTGCAAGTGTGGTCCTAAAAGGGAAAAGAAAAAAAAAAAAGGGGAAAGATAGGAGAGGTGGGTAAGCAATGAGGTCCTGCTGTATAGCACTGGGAACTATATCTAGTCAGTTATGCTAGAGATGATGATGTGGGAAAAAAGAATGTGTACCCATATGTGTGACCAGGTGTGTGACCAGGTCACCTTCCTGTACAATAGAAAGTTGATAGAACACTGTAAACCAGCTATGATGGAAAAAAATAAAAATCATTAAGGATAGGAGAGGGAATTCCCCTAATCGGATCCACTCTATTTACTGATTAAGTCCCAAGCCTTTAGCGTGGAATTCACAGAACTGCCCCTTCCCCAGACACAGCCTCCCTTTTCAGTCTCCGGTCACTGTGCCTGCCAGGGACCCTGTACTTAGACTAGAATGAACCAGGAGATGCTCCTCAAATTTGTTTGTTTTCTACCATCTGTTTTGCTCTAGAAACAGCTCCTTTAAGACACCGTGAAGCAGCCCCTTTAAGACACCATGTTTTTTCATTTCTGAATGTCCGCATTATCCTTATTCTTCACATCCTTCTCTCAAGAAACCGTCCCTGATCCTCCCACATCTCACATCCAGCTGGAAATTATTTTGTCTTTCCATTATGTTTTATACATACCTCCTTATGTGCTGCTTTTTACTCTCTGTGGTTTTGTATTTGCTCATGTTCATATCCTCTCCTCTCTCAGATGAAGTCTGAAGTCAAAGCCTACTTCTATGCACATTCAGATATCTGTTGGAAAAATGAATGGAGGACTCTCATCCGATTTAACCCCTTCCAGGACTTCTTTATATCCTGGAGCCATCTCTGTCTCACCTTCACCTCACCTTTCTCCTAGTTCAGCCTCTTTTGGGGAAATTGTTGTAATTGTTGTAATCCAACCCTTGTCTCGAGAGCTCTGGCTGAGCTAGCTAATGAATAGCTTAGTGCCCTTAACATTCTGCTGCTGAATGGTCTCTGATTAATCCATAGGCTTCAGCACAGAGTTGAACTGATTGCACCCCAGCTCAAAAAATAAAGCTGGGCTTCTGAGATGTCCTGCTTTGCATGAAAATGTTCCTCTAATTTCCCCATCTGAAAAAAAAACCTGTAGATTCCTAGAGGCCATGGCTGACTGCCAAGACTTGCTTAAAAGCCCCACACCGTAGTGATATTCTTTGTCCAGGACTTTCCTGACGTTTCTCTGAAGAATGGTTGAGGAATCTGAGAGATTAACTAATTTCTCTAAGGTAATATGCTTAGAGGTATTATAGTCAAAGTTTGAACCAGGTCCTTCTGATTGCAAACCCTGTACTGTGGCCTCTAGCCACTGCTTCACATTCATCTCCACACTTACATGGTTATCTCTTCTGTTGGCTTAATAGTAAATGTGGCTTCAGTTTTCCCGCCACATAATTCAGGTGTATTTCAGTTTCCTGTACTGCAGATCTGCTGAGATCCTCTCGAAACCTCTGCCCAACCTATCTTCTACCCACTTCTCTATAAAATTACTACTGTGTATTTAGGGTTTAGGTGAGTTTATAAATATTAGGTTGAGTCCATTTTTGCAAAGTATTTTAATTATTCTGTTTCAGCAGTTCTCAAACTTTTTGATCTTGGGACCTCTTCATATCTTTAAAAATTATTAAGGACCCCAAAGAGCTTTTTTTTAATGTTCTTTTAATTTATTTTATTAGAAATTAAGAAATTTCTAATTAAATTGGAATAACTAAGAAATTTAATCAATAAGAAATTTAAGTATTTACCTATTTTTTAAGAATGATAATGATAAACCCATTATATGTTTAACATATATCATACATATTTAAAAAAAACTGTTTCCCAGATTTTAAAAATTTAGTGGAAAAAGTGGTATTGTTAACATCTTTGCAGATCTCTTTAATTTGCAGTTTGATATAAGATAGCAGGAATATAATACCTACATTCAGTCTGTGGAAATATGTTTTTTTTGGTTGAAGTATTTAAAGAAAATGTAGTTTCATGCAGATGCAGAAGGAAAAGAGAGGACTATTTTAACAGCCTTTTTAGATAATTGTGAATATTCTTCTTTGATGCTGGTCCAAAACTGGATAGTGTTAGATTTTTAAAATCAATTTTAAAATGGTTAGTTCCAGGTAGTTCCCATTGTGGCTCAGTGGATTATGAACCCAACTAATATCCAGGAGGATGTCGGTTCGATACCTGACCTCATTCAGTGGGTTAAGGATCCAGTGTTGCTGTGAGCTGTGGTGTAGGCCGGCAGCTGGAGCTGTAGTGTAACTCACAGACGTGGCTCAGATCCCACGTTGCTATGCCTGTGGTTTAGGCCAACAGCTACAGCTCCAATTCGACCCCTAGCCTGGGAACCTCCATATGGCTCAGGTATGTCCCTAAAAAACAAATATATGTGTGTGTGTGTGTGTATATATATACATATATATATACATAATATGTTTTATATGCTTTATATATTTTTTTTAAATGGTTAGTCACAGTATGGAATCTGAAACTATTTCAGCAACTTGGTACTCTGTTACATGAAAATCCTTTGCTGTATTTTGCACCGTAGATTTTTAATGATCATGAATGATTTATAGCATCCTGCATTGATCATTTGTGAAGTACCAGTTCACCGAGTTATGCAGATCTTCCAAATACTGACCCACATATGTTAAAAAAAAAAAAAAGAATTATTATCACTATCAATCTCATCAGAAAGACCTATAAATTCTGTGAAACTCAGGCTCACAGAGTCTACTGTATACCTGTGAGAAAATGAGAATGATAAAGGCAGATATCATCTTAGCATCCTGTGATACTCATCCCCCAAGAAAAGGATCACAGGTACCCCAGGAATTCCCAGACCATATTTTAAGAACCACTGCTTTGTTAAAAAGAAAAAGTGAAAAAAAAAAAAGAGAAATATGGCATGGAAATAGAATATTAAATCATCGGCTTATTACGTTCTAAACTTCTCAGTCTTTTTTTTTTTTTTTTTGTCTTTTTGTCATTTTAGGGCCGCACCTGCAGCACGTGGAGGTTCCCAGGCTAGGGGTCCAACAGGAGCTGTAGCCGCCAGCCTACACCAGAGCCTCAGCAGTGCGGGATCCGAGCCGCATCTGCAACCTATACCACAGCTCATGGCAACGCCAGATCCTTAACCCACTGAGCGAGGCCAGGGATCGAACCCGCAACCTCATGGTTCCTAGTCGGATTCGTTTCTGCTGAGCCACGACGGGAACTCCTAAACTTCTCAGTCATCGTTAAGCCTCATCCCAATAGACAACTGACATGGATGCCCTGAACCCCGTTAATTTCTCTGCATATTGTGAGGGCCACCCCCTCAAACCAAGAACACTCCAGAGCTATTTTCCCAAGCAAATACTTAGTTAGCTGTGATGTTACTGCCTGAAAAGGACCAGAAGCTCCTGGTTTGCTGACAGGAAAGATTTTGAAAACAAGACCCATCTCATAAATAGCCTAGTCCTGAGTCATCACTGAAACCCTTCCGTCCAGAAAAACTGAGGTTGGAGAGGGGCTGGGGTGGCTACCCACCTGCAGGATGTGTCTCTTTAGGGAATTGGCTCGATCAGAATTAGACACTGGGTACAAGGAGGAGTGGGACAAGTCATCTTTTGCTCCTTCACAGTTATTGCAGTCAGCTAACTCCCTGACCAGGAATGGAACAAAGAATTAAAGGATAATAGATAAATTGTTTCCTTTTAGTGTGTATTGTCTCAGGATCCTGATTCCTAAGTATTTCTGGGTCACTGAATTGGTCATTATCTTCCTTATCACTGAGTTGATTTTCATCTTCTCACTTTCCTATCAGTTAAGAATAGTCAGGTATGTTAGATCTCATATAGTATATAATATTTCCTACTAGGCTATAGGTTTTGAGAGGGCAGAAACCATATGTGTGTCTTGTTTCCACATCACTGAGCTGAGCACACAGTGGATATTTAATGACCATTTGTCAGATAAAAATCAAACCTCTCTCCTGACGTGGAGACCTGATATGCCAGGTAGTGTCAGCACCCAGAACTGGCCTAGTGAAAATCATAGATTCAGTCCAGGGAAGCTTTCTGTGAGAAGGGAGACTGTTGTTTTTTTGTTGCTGTTGTTATTGTTTTCTGCATTTTATGGTGTGTTGACATATCAGGGGCCTTGCTGGCCAGGGAGAGACTGCCCCTCCCAGTGCTAGTTCATAAAGCCAGCAAATGACTTGCCAGGAAGTGTGCCTTGCAGGTGCAGATCAGCCAGTCTGAGACCCTTATCCCCAGCCTCCTTTTATCTGATTCACACACCCAGCCGGAATTTCCCCTGCCCTCAGTCACTCCGGGGCCAGAACTTGCAGGACCATCCTGTAGCTCAGAGCCTTCTGAAATTATTCAGATTGTCCAGTTCTACACGTATTCAAAGGTGCCTGCTCTGCCTCGCCCATTCCTTCCTGACGAGCACACAGCAAAGGCTCTGGACCACCCTCTTCCCCTCGCTCCTTCTGCCTCCTGACTGACCCTCATACCCCCCCATGAGGCCCGGATGGCGTAGTGAGGCACAGTGTGGCCCACCCTGCCCCCTTCTCTTAGGAACTATAAGTAATAAACTTCTTTCAAAGGCAGTTATCTCTGTGACTGTCACCTTACAATACCTGATTAAAAAGTGTTGTACGTTCAAAGACACTTACCAATCCTCTGGCCAGCCACATTGTTTAGAGAAGTGCTTCTCAAATTATGTATAGAGAAGGACCAGTTTCTAGTTTTCACAATTCTTTGTGAACTGATACTCATAAAATACAATAACAGTAAATTTCTAGAAAACTTATCACGTAATTGGATGTTGTGAAAATGTCTAATTGCTATTAAAATTTCTCAGTGCCTCTCTCAGTTTTTTACTGTCTCATTGCACACCATTAGCAGATAATATACTAGCAGTGATCTGTGAATCGCACTTTGAGCACTGGTTCAGGGGAATGAATCAGTGAGGGTGGCCAAACATACATGTGAGAGAATAGCAAGCAGTAAGCTGGAGGAGGGCCCGATCTCTTTACCACTCCAGCAACATGGAGAAGGACGTATAAGAGCTGGCCACTTGTGAGCCCTTTTAATACACAGTGACACCATCCACTCATAAATGAGACCCAGTGAAAATTCTGGAATCTAACCACTGCAGCTCCTCCTCCTCTGTGGTGCAGGGATGGGCAGATGAGCAAAACAAGTCGGAGTGATTAGGAAAGGGGTCAGAGATGTAGCATACCTGAATTCTCTTTTCTGGAGGCCTATATTCAGCCTATGGTATATATTTAATAACATTTATATAAAACGATATATGATTAGTGCCTCTCTCTCTCTCTCTCTCTCTTTTTGCTTTTTTTGGGGCCTCCCCCATGGCACATGGAGGTTCCCAGGCTAGGGGTCCCATCGGAGCTACAGCTGCCGGCCTACGCCGCAGCCACAGCAACGCAGGATCCAAGCCGAGTCTGTGACCCACACCACAGCTCATGGCACCACCAGATCCTTAACCCACTGAGCAAGGCCAGGGATCGAACCTGCAAACTCATGGTTTGTAGTCGGATTCATTTCTGATTAGTGCTTTTCTTGATGTCACTCTCAGTGATCAAATTCATTTATTATCTCAGAGATTTGTGAGTTGCTTCGAGCCAAAACAGAAAAAGACTACACACCAAGGGAAATACAGGCAAGAGAATGAAGTATGATGAACCTAAAAATATCCAAAGGAAATATACCCCTCTGGGCACAGGGGCTTTCTACATTATAGAAAGAAATTGGAACTGAGATCATTTTGAGTCTAGAACTAGAAGTGGAGTTCTAGGTAACAAAAAATATAGGCAGAAATATTAAAGAGGAGCCCCACAGCCACTCCAGGATTATCATCAAAAAGTAAGATTTATTTAGCACTTTGAATATCTGCACTCTGTTGGCAGAGTTCTAGCCCACAAAAACCTTTCACATGGAATCATTTTACAAGAAGGTTAAGGCCTAAACCCTAAGGCAAGAATCTTATGTAGTTAAAAATTATTTTGAAATTCCTTCACAGTCATCACTGGGCAGATTAAGTATCCCAGAGTAGCAAGAAGGCTTGTCCGAGGTCAGTTGTTGGTCAGGTTTCATTCTTTTGGAGCAGTGGTCCTCAAACCTGGGATTGCTTCCCCTGGGGCCACTTGAAGACTTCCCAGGCACAGTTTTTTGTTTTGTTTTGTTTTTGTTTCTTTTTAGAGCCACACCTGCGGCATATGGAGGTTCCCAGGCTTGGGGGTGAATCCGAGCTGTAGCTGCTGGCAGGATCCGAGCTGCGTCTGCTACCTACACCACAGCTCACGGCAACACCGGATCCTTAACCCACTGAGGAGGGCCAGGGATTGAACCTGCATCCTCATGGATGCTGGTCAGATTCGTTAACCACTGAGCCACGACGGGAGCTCCTACAAAATTTAATTTAGGCAACTTAAATCCATTGTAAGCCTTTCTGAATTTACCTGTCTCTTACAAACTTCTAATAAGAGTGAAATGTAGAGTTATAATTAGGGGTTTTGGGGTGTTTTAAGTTAAGAGGAGGAATGGATGTCACTGAGATACATATTAATAGACTTATTAAAAGTAAAAAATGAAATCATACTTTTTCCAATGAAAGCAAATCTGATTTGACCGATTGGTAGCGGGGGCTGGCTTCAGTAATTAGATCATATGATGGGCATTTTATACATTAAATGAACTAAATCTATGGTTTAAAGTTTTGATGAGAATGTCTTTAAAGCATATAATAAGATAATGTTGGCAATGACTATAAAAATTGACAATATTTTGATTATTCCAGCATTTTCTGTTGAATTGAATTAGGTTCCTTTAAAGTAAAAGAATACCCCGTATGAGGTACTAATATAATTATTAGTAAATAATAAATAAAGCCTTTTTGATATCCTCAGAAATCAGGAAATGGAATACTTCTAACAACTGGGTAAAAAATCCTTTGGCGAATTGGGTAGTTTTCAGTTCTTTGCTTTCAACAGAACTGAACGAGGACTTGATTTAATTGTCAGCCGATGGACTGTTAAAATAAATGTCACTGATAGCTTACTATGTAATTTTGGCAGATAACTTGGAAGCAGTTCAAAGAATTGAGTAATGTTACTATCACAAAGTTCTTCTGTTCCAAGATACCATTTACACAAATAAAGGTTTCTCAGCACTTAAAATGTAATATTAGAAGGGGGAGATGGAGGGTTGCTGTTGAGCCATGTCTGATTCTAATAATAAATAATACTATCTGTAAATATTTAAACACCAAAACACCAACTGAAAAAAAGAAAACTAATTCATCTCATTGAGATACATTTTAATAAAATTTTCTTTTAAGCTCAGTAATTACTTATTTATAAAATGTAGAATATATTTGTGTTCAATTGTATTAATGAGATTTGTAATAAAATCCAGGGGAGTTTTTTTTAATGTCTTGGATATTCATGGTCACAGAAAAATTTTTAAAATTTTAAGTACAGTTTATTTATAATTTTTTGTTGCAGAAAAAAGTATTCAAAGATGATCTGTAAAATACATTAAAGCATAAAGATATATATTAGCATAAAATTCTCTAGGGAATGTGGAATGGAAGTATGAGCTGAAGGAGAAAAAGAAATGAGAAAATTTTCTAAATAGTAAATGAGAGTTTGATTTTAAAATGTCAGTGCTGGGAATTATATAATTTACAAATTCTTAAACTTCTCATGAAAAAAAAAAGTTGACTTTAACATGGAGTAGGAGGGGACAGATCCCGTGTTTTCAACCAGACTGAAAAATGAAGACCACTAGGAATAGTTCTTAACCCCAGGGCATGTGGTTCCCATTGAAAGAGTGGCACGTGGCTGGGCACTTCTAAATTCTCTCCTTTTACCAAGTGTGGCATAGAGTCTAACTTGAGGAATTAAAGTCACACTCCGTGCGAGTGCATGGTAATGAGAAAGATGTAGTTCCTGGTGGATTCCCTGCATAGAGCATGGGAAGAGCATCGTTTCGATGCGTGGGTGAACAATGCATGGAATGTGTGGATAGTTAACAGGTCACAGAGGGTGTATTTCAAGGATATGAGGCAAAGAGAAGTGCGTGATGATGGGTGTTGGACACCTGTAGAAATTCAACATCCAGAAGTGCTTTCTGGAAATACCCTAGTTCAGATTAACAGGGATGCAAGGTTGGGGCCAAGGCTGGGGAAGCTAACAGCCTCTGCTCAGTCTCAATGGGGTCCCTTTCCTGTCTCACGCCTGCCTCTCTGTCTCTGTCTCTCTCTTGCTCTCCCCCTACAGTCACTGCTCAGCATTCCGGGCTCCCCATTCCTCTCCCGCCACAACAGCAAAAGTAGCATCTTCAGCTTCAGGGGCCCCGGGCGGTTCCGAGACCCGGGCTCGGAGAACGAGTTTGCGGACGACGAGCACAGCACCGTGGAGGAGAGCGAGGGCCGCCGGGACTCGCTCTTCATCCCCATTCGGGCCCGCGAGCGCCGCAGCAGCTACAGTGGCTACAGCGGCTACAGCCAAGGCAGCCGCTCCTCGCGCATCTTCCCCAGCCTGCGGCGCAGCGTCAAGCGCAACAGCACGGTGGACTGCAACGGAGTGGTGTCCCTCATCGGCGGCCCCGGCTCCCACATCAGCGGGCGTCTCCTGCCAGAGGTGAAAATAGATAAGGCAGCTACCGGCGACAGTGTAAGGAAGTAAACTGGTAGACCGAGGCTGGGCATGGCAGGCTCTCCCGCTCCCTTGTCTCCTCTCTCCCTGCGCTGACCGTTCCACCTGCTCTCTCTCCTGCTGTCTGTCCCCCACTCCTGTCTCCACCCCAGTCACTTCTCTTTTCTCCCTCCTGGTTTGTTTCTCTTTCTCTCTTCAGTCCTCCTCTTGTATTCATCCTCTTTTCCCTTTTATGTTATTCCTTGCAACATTTTCCCCCCGTTTTCCTTTCTAGTTTCTGACTCTGGCCCTTCCTCCATCAGCTTTCCTTTATCTTACCTCTTTTTCTCTCGGTCTTTGCACGTCTTTGCCGCCTCTCTCTTTCCCTCCCCCCACCTGCTTTGACTGAATGTCTCTGGCCAGCCGATCCTGCCTGGATGGAATGAGAAGGGCCTCTGCCATCACCAGTGACCAAGTCTGAGCGGGTTTGGAACTGCCTTGCTTCTCTCTCCCCACATCTTCCCTCCTCATAGGGAAACAGCTTGGAATTTAAAGCTCTTATCTTTCTATTAAAAAAAAAGAAAGTAACATAGCTTTGAATAATTTTCTTAGTCTCCTCTGCAAGAACGAGATGTGATTTTTTCCGAAGAGGAATGGGCATCATGATGCTGAGGGTAGGAAGTGGGCACCAGGAGGGCCAGGCAAGGAGAGGTTAAGGAAACCAGTGGGGAACTGGACCTAGACATTTAAAAGGGATTGAGATGGAAGTAAATCAAAGGAGGAGAAGGTAGGAGGTGGGGGCAAGAACACATGGTATATGGGGGAGGAAGAAAAAGGGAAGTGAAAGATGAATTTTAAATGTAATCAAATGTCAGGCTCTGGAGGAGTTGCGTATAATAGCTTCGCAAAATCACTTGTCTAGGGGTTAGGTTAGTGTCTCCCCTCTTTGGGAAAAGCCATCTCTTAATATTTCTTTAGATTCTAAGCTGTTCATATCTTTTTTGTAATTTTAAATTCTTATAACCTTAATGACCCTAATCCTTTCTACCTCTAATTCCTTAACTTTCCTCAGTTCTTCCTTAGCTGGTCTAAGCTTCTTGAGATAGCATGTCGGTCTGTTTGGTTCTAACACTTGAGTTTCCTCTAACACAGCATGAAGATAGCCAACCCTTCAATTAGCATGATGCATGTGTGAAGGATAACTGGGCAATCCAGGATGGAATTATTCAGAATGAGCTGTTTTTAGCAGTTGAGGACAGTCGTTGACTGTACAGATAAAAATTTGAAAGGCGAGTTAGGCTAGTTGACGTCCTTTCTCTTTCTTCCTGCCTTTTTATTTAAAAGCAAAATATTTCCCCTTACATTTGTATAGCTCTTTACAAGCTACAAATTACTTTTACATGCATTATTTGTTCTGAATAAAAATTCTGTAAGGCTGACAAGGTGGAGCTCATGATTCCTGTTTTTAAGGTGGTGAAATAGTCTCAGAGAATTTGCACTCCTTGAGGTTACGCAGTTCATCATTGATAGAACCAGAATCTTAAACCTTTCAGAAACTTCAGTCTTCTGTTTCCCAGAAAATTGAACGACCTCTCTGCCTAGTCACATGGCCATTGCTCTTCTGGAGAACTGTTTAAGGTCAAGAATAATAGGCACAGCAGAAATTGACAGAACATTATAAATCAACTAATTTTTTTTAAATTTTTTAATTGATTAAAAAAGAATAACAGGAACAATAATAATAACAAACAGTGGGTCCAAAGTGCCCTCCCTGCAAAACCAGATTTCTGGCCAAAATAAATGTTATAGATGGCTATCTTTAAGTATAAGCTTTGATTTTCACTAATTCTATGTCTAGATATAAATTTTGGGCTCCGCAATTAGACAATTACATTCTCTGAGAAAAAAGCAAGAAATGACAGCAACAGAGAATGAGGAGTGGGTCGGCATGAATAGTACAGTTGGGATAATTCAAATGTTGAGAACCGCCGTAAATTTTGATATCCTAGCAGTTTTAAAAAAATATTTAAACCAGGTAATATATCCTGCCCTTTCTTTGAAAAGAAGGTATTAGAAAAGGTGTTCAGGAAGAAGGAGCTTGAACCTCACCTTAAAGGCAAATGAGCAGGTTTGTGGGTTTTGTTTTTGTTTTTTTAGCAGCTTCTGTTATATTGTATGGGAAAAAAATCTGAGAGGCACTAGAGCAGATGGCTGTAGAACGCAACGCTGTCTGCACTGCCTTATGTTGTGGCCCCCACAGAACGCTGCCTTTTAGGTTTGGGGGCTCCTGCACAGCCAGTGCCCCTTAAGCACTAGATTTTTTGCGGTGGTCCCAAGTGATGATGGTGACAGACTAGAGGATCCCCAAGGGCAGACGGTCAGATTCCAGAGTGGCAGGAAGATGAGGTAGGCAGGACACTTTCGTTCCCAAGGGCTTCATAACTAGGAAAAACGATTTTGTTAGAAGCCATAAAGAAGTACCTCCTAGCTGTTAATGGTGTGGGGAAATAACTATTATATTAATAGGCCTAAAATACAAAACAAAACAAAAACAGAATGGGTATAGTTTGTGTGGTGTGATGTCAGATCTGTGTAAAGATAAAGTACATGCAGTAAAAAGATAACTAAGAGTTAATAGCAGTTGCTTTGGGAGGGGAAGCTAGAGACTTCCCCTTACAGTTAGAGACTTTCTTCCTTACAGTTTTCTGTTCTTTCTAGCTTTCTGCAGTGGGCCTAATAGTTATAGCTACCATGTACTGACTGCACCATGCAAAACATTTTATACACATGGTCTCATTTAATTTCTTTTCTTTTCTTTTTCTTTTTAGGGCCTCACTTGTGGCATATGAAAGTTCCTACGCTAGAGATTGAATCAGAGCTGCAGCTGCCAGCCTTACCACACCTCTCAGCAATGCCAGATCCTTAACGTACTGAGCGAGGCAAGGGATCAAACCCTTGTCCTCACGGATACTAGTCAGATTCATTACCACTGAACCACAATGGGAACTCCTTCATTAATTCTTATAACCTCCCCATACAATACAAACCACAAGGTGGTTTTATACAGTTAACAGATAGACTCAGAGTTCGTGTCATGGCTCAGTGGAAACGAATCTGACTAGTATCCATGAGGACGCAGGTTCGATCCCTGGCCTCACTCAGTGGGTTAAGGATCTGGTGTTGCCGTGAGCTGTGGTGTAGGTTGCAGACGAGGCTCAGATCTGGCGTGGCTGTGGCTGTGGTGTAGGCCAGCAGCTACAGCTCCGATTCGACCCCTAGCCTGGAAATCTCCATATGCTGTGGGTGCAGCCCTAAAAAGACCAAAAAAAAAAAAAAAAAAATAGAGATTTAGTGACTTGTAGAAATGGAACCAAGGTCTTCCTGATGCCAGGAGAACTTTCCGACTGCTTACTTGGGAAGTAAGAAAGCAGTCACTTATCATAGGGAAAATTAGTATGTTCATAATGTTATATGCAGCCCAGGCCAGGTGAGCAATTAATACCTCTTTGGGCTAGAAGATGGTTCTAACTGCCGAAACGTTTGTATGCATCTGCAGCCGCAGATTAACTTATCTTCGCCCAAACCAGCAGAGTGCTTTCAGTTACATGCTCATGCTTTATGGAGTATGTAGGAGCCGCTGAGGGTCCACAAGCTGATCACACACAACATTAATGCTCGGGCTGTGCCACGTCTTTATTTTTTCTTTAGGCTCAAATTAAGTAATACAGTTTTCCTGGAGTTCCCCATTGCAGTTCAGCAGGTTAAAAACCCAACATACTGTCTCTGAGGATGCGGGTTTGATCCCTGGGCTCACGCAGTGGGCTAAGGGTCTGGAGTTGCTGCAAGATGCAGCATAGGTCGCAGATGCAGATCAGATCCAGTGTTGCCGTGGCTATGACATAGGCTAGCAGCTGCAGCTCTGATTCAACGCCTAGCCTGAGAACCTCCATATGCTGCAGTTGATGGCCATAAAAAGAAAAAAAGTATAAAATTCCCTATGGGAAAAAAAAAGACGTCTAGGCATCACCTCATTAAACTCTCATCAAAAACTGTTTCACAGCTTCATTAATTTTTCAGTTGTGATTGAGTGGTGATGATTTTTGGATAGTTTGAGACTCTTCACTTTTGCTTTTTGCTGAACAGAGTGTAAGGGCCCCTTTCCCATATCTTCATCTCTGAGCTGGAAAGTCATTGCTCTTCATTCATAAAGGAAGCAGGTGTCACTGACCATTCAAAAATCACACATAACTCAGAAATCATGTTGCATGTATAAGCGTTGTCTCATTTAATGCTCAGTCTCTGCCTCTGAATTAGATACCACTGTTGTCTGCATTTTACTGAGGAGGCAGCCACAGCTTAGAGAAATAAAGTAACTTGTCCAAGATTGCACAGTAAGCAGTAGAGTTAGGATTTGAATCCAGGCAGTCTGACTCCAGAGTGTTAACCAGTAACCATTGCACTATGCTAACTAGAAGCCCAGGTTCTTTATTTACTCATGTAATCCTGAAAAGTTAAAAGTCTTTAAGCCCATTTTCTTAACTGTAAAAAAGGGATGAAGGGACCTTAGTTTTGAGGCTATTTGAAGATTAAGCGTAGTAATATTTGTAAAATATGAAATGTATTACTTGCTCCATCCTTGGTATTCAGAAAGGCAGTTTCCCTTCCTTTCCTATACGTTTTTGGCCTTTTTAGCCGGAGACCTAGACAGTGGGATTTCTACTGAATTGCTGGACTTGGAGAGTGTCAGATTTCTTCTAAAATTCTAAAGATTCTTTGAGAAGGAGAAATTATTATAACATTATTGTAAAGCAGAATACAGCAGAATTTTTTGTAGAATACTATAAAAATTTTAGAAAGGCTTGAACAAGAGATAAATGGCTAGGTTCTAAGGCCACTTCTAAAATGCTCTAAATTTTAGTTCCTAGAAAGGTGACTAGCTAATAAATTTCCAGTTACCTGTTTCTGTGTGAAAGCAGTTTAGATCAATAACAACTCGAGGTTCCTTGGGCAGATCTGTGGAAATGTGGGCAGAACCTACCATCTGCAGATATTATGGAATAGCTCTTTAAGAAGGACAGCTACAGTTTAGGTGATTGGAATTAGTGGCTAAATGCCTAATAAACTTTACATTTGAGTTAAGATGAATGAAGCAAGTTCATACTGGGTTTAAAGTGATTAAGTAAGTAACTAAGGTTCTTAGTTGCTTTCTGTGTTACTGATAGTTTTGCACAAAGGCTCCTTAGAGGCCGAATTTTAGAAAGGCAGGGGCCTTTCATTCTCCTCCTCCCTCCTCAACAAAATAAAACAAACAGAAATATACACCTTCATTTGACCCTTCCAAAAAATGACCTGAGGAAAGAAGGAAGGGGAGAAAACTAGTGTGTGCTCTTTCCTCTGGCCCTTGGGTCTCAGCGTTCTTGGAGAAGGATACGCTCTCACCTCCCAGGAGGTGAGAATTGGGCAGCTGAGCCAATAGCAGACGCATACCTCACAGATTCTAGGGGGAAGGTGATAGTGAACTGCTTTACATGGAGGGAGTCTGTTCCAGGTTTTCTTCCCTTCAGTTGGCCACAGCCTGACACAAGAGACAATAGCCAGCGTTGCTAGTAGGAAAGTAAAATGGTGCAGAGACTTTGGAAAACAGTCTAGCAATTTCTCAAAAAGTTAAACATAGAGTTTCCATGGAGACCCAGGAATTCTGCTCCTAGGCGTGTACCCAAGAGAATGTAAAACAGATGTTCGCTCAAATTTTTATACATAAATATTCCTAAAATCATTATTCATATCAGCCAGTAAGTAGAAACAACCCAAGTACCCACAGCTGATGAGTGGAAAGACAAAATGTGAGACAGTGGAGTCCCTATAATGGAATATAATTCAGCCATAAAAAGGAATTGATGCGTCAAACAACATGAATGAACTTTGAAAACATTATGCTACGTGAGAGGAGCCAGGCACAAAAGGACACCTTTTGTATTATTCCATTTATGTGAAATGTCTAGAAGAGGCAAATCCATACAGATAGAAAGCAGAGTATTGATTGCCAGGGGCTGGGTAGAGGCAGGGATTGGAATCAACTGCTAACAGGTACTGTGCTTTTCTTTGGTACAAGGGAAATATTCTGGGGTTAGACGGTAATACAACATTGTAAATACACTACAAGCCACTGAATCATATACTTCAAAATGGCCCGGATGGTGGATTTTATGTTATTACATCTTATCTCAATTTTTTTTTTTAATTGGAAAGAAAGAAGCAGTAGCCAAGAACCTGGACTTTCAGTCCCAGCTTTCACAGCCTCACCTAAGGGAGGAGGGACTTCCAGGAAGGACCCAGCCATCCTAGTTCTCTGTGTACCCTGATTTCAGTGGATTACATTTTCTTAATCAGTCTGATCGGGTGAGTACTGAGAAATACACATACAAGTGGACAACAGACTGTGTATAAAAACAGAACTTTCACACACAACCTGCCCAACATCTGTGTGTCTACAATAATTTATTTATCAACAGTAAACAGCCCAGAAAGCCAGCCTGCTAGAAGTCAAACTTGTAGGAATGCAGACTGCTATCTCTAGTGATAATCCAGGAAGCGGAACAGTAACTTCTACAACAATCAGCCCGAAGTGGCTAGGGGTTGTTTACTTCATTAATAACTGACGACTTTCCTAATTTTTGCCCCTGTTTCCAGCTTAGGGCTGACCAGAGAAAGCCAAATATGCCCTCCTAGCCAATCACACTGTTTGCCCTGCTGCTAGTGAGCCTGCCTGCAGCTTCCTGCCAGCAGCCTTGTATCAGGCACACTTGAAGCCTTTTCTCTTTTTCACTCTAAGACTTTCCTATTCCTCTGCCTGCCTTTGAGTGTCTGCCAAAATGATAGTGATTGTGATCTTGACTGACTCCATCACTACATCGTCAGAATAAATAGCCTTGACTTTCTCATTTAGTTGCCCTTTCTTTGTTTCCACAATTCAGATAACATTTTATACCCGTTTATACACTCTGCATTCCATATTCCTTCTCAAAGGGATTGCACTGCATAGTCAGTGTTGCAACAGTACTCAGGTGATCAGCACCCAAGAGTTACCGCCAAAGATGTGGGTGGAAGGGAAGTGGAAAAGGAGTCCTCTGACCACTTAAGGATTGTTTCCTCAACCCTTTACCACAGGACTCTCATTCTCAGACCCCTTTCTAATCCATTTCCCTCCATCCAAACAACCACTTCTGATTTGTATCATCACAGATTAGTTTTCCTTCATTTTTGCAGACTCATGCAATACGTATTTTCTGTTTGGTTTGCTTCACACAAAATGTTTTAGAAATACATTTATGTTGTTTTGTGTATCAGTCGTTCATTCTTTGTTATTGTTGGGTGCTGTTTTATTGTATAAATATACCCCCATTTGATTTTCCATTTTCCTGTTTTGAACATTCAGGTTGTTTTCAGTTTGTGGTAGTATAAATAAGCTTACTGAGAGTATTCTCGTACAACTCTTTGTAGACAAGTGTTTTCATTTATAATGGATTAATACCTCAGAATGAAGTTCCTAGGTCATATGGTAAATATATGTATGACTTTATAAGAAACCGCCAAACAGCTTTCCAAAATAGTTATACCATTTTTTATGCTCCAATCAACAATGCATTAGAGTTCCAGTTGATCTGTATCCTAGCCAGTAACTGGTGTTGATTTTAGCATTTCAGTGAGTACAAAATGGTATCTTATTATGATTTTAATTTGCATTTTCTTGATAACTAATAATGACATGCATCTTTTCATGTGCTTATTGGCTTCTGATTTATCTTTTCTATTAATTGTTTATTTGATCTTTTACCTGCTTTGAGTTGCACTGTATATCTTTTTTTATTGTTTTTTATTTTTTTTAGTTTTTCCTATGTTGTGGATACAGGTCCCTTATCAGACAGATAAGTTTTTAATTTTGATGAAGTCTAATATATAATTTGTCTTCTTTTAACGATGTTTTGCATCCTAAGAAATCTTTGCTGATCCCCAAGATCATGAAGACATTTTCCTTCTATAAGTTTTATGGTTCTGAGTTTTACATTCAGGTCTTTGATTCAGCTCAAATTAATTTTAATTTCAAATTTAATTAGTTTTTGTGTGTGCACTTAGATAGGAGGCAACCTCTGTGGGTGTCTAGTTTTTTCACTGTCATTTGTTTTAAAAACTCTCCTTTCTCCATTAAATTGATATGGCACCTTAGTCAAAAATCAATTGATGTACGTGTGTGTCTCTTTCCCTTGGTCAATTTCCCTATGCTTATACCAATACTCTATTTGTCTTAATCACTGTGACTTTATAATAAGTCTTGAAATGAGATAGTGTAAGCCTGCCAAACAAAAAAATAATATTTTTAAAGATTATTAAATAATATTTTGAGATTATTTTGCTATTTATAGGTTCTTTTTAAAAAATAATTTTCCTGTTGTAGATCCATTGCAGGTCCTTATAAATTATAGAATCATCTTGACACTTTCTCCCAAAAAAGCTAGAATTTTGATAGCAATTGCCCTGAATCTGTAGATCAATTTGAGGAGAATGACACTTTAACTACACTGAATCTTCCAAGCAGTGAATGTGGTATATTTAAGTTTTTTTAAATTGAGTTTTCTGAAATTTCTCTCAGCACAGTTGTATAGTCTTTAGTGGGAGTTTTATACATCTTTCACTAGATTTATTCCTTGGTACTTGATATTTTTTGATACTATTGTAAAGGTATAATTAAAAATTTTTATGTTTGATTATTTATTCCAAAATATAGAAATACAGTTGATTTTTTTATACTGACTTTATATATCTCATACCCTTGATACATTAATGTACTGGTTCTGTTAGCCTTGGAGAGTTTGAATTTTTGGTCTGTGTGTTTGTTTGGGTTGGCACATTCCATAGGGCTTTCTACATGCACAATACTTTCTGTAAATAACAGCAACTGCAATCTTTATGGTTTTGTTTTTCTTGCTTTATCGTACTAAGCTAAGACTTCAGATACAAATTGAATAGAAGTGATGAAAACAGACATCTTTCCTTGTTTCCAGTATTAGAGAAGGATTTAATATTTCACCAAGAAGTATGATGCTGAGTATAGGTTTTCGTAGATAACTCTTCATCAGACTGAAACTGCTACAGTGTATTCATGACTTGATGAGAAATTTTATTTTTATGCAGAGGTGTTGAATTTTGTTAAATGTTCTTTTTCTGCATCTGTGAGATGATGATATGGGTTTTCTCTTTTAATCTTTAATGTGATGAATAACACTTTTTTTGTAACAAATTAACCTTACTTTTCTGGGATAAACCCTATTAATCATGATGTAGTATCCTTTGTAATACATTGCTGGATTCTTTTTATTCATATTTTGTTTAAAACTTAACATCTTATTTCATGGTGGATATTGGTCTTTACTTCTCTTTTCTTGTAATGTTCTTATCGGGTCAAGTATCAGGTTTATGTTAGCTTTATAAGACAAGTTTGAACTATTCCTTAGCCTCCATTTTCTGAAAGAATTTGTGCAAAATTAGTATTATTTCTTCCATAAGCATTTGGTAGAATTCACTTACGGAGCCATCTGGGCCTAGAGGTCTCTTTGTGATAAGATTTTTTATTATAATTTCTTTAATTAATATGGGCTGTTTAGATTTTCTATTTCTTCTCATGTCAGTTTTGATAGATTGTGTCTGGATACGTTTGTCCATTTCTTCCAAGATGAGATGACATAAAGTTGTTCACAATGTATTCTTGTTACCTTCAGTAATACTTGTAAGATTTATAGTGGTGTTCCCCCTTATCATTCCTGAAAATCATAATTTGTGTTTTCTCAATTTTTTTCCATTACCAGTCTTGCTAGGGGAATTCTCAATTTTATTAAATCTTTTTCAAGAAACAATATTTGAGCTTTTTTTTGATTGTCTATTGTTTGTTCATTTACTAATTCATTAATTTCCATTCTTATTTCCTTATCTACTTACCTAGGGTTTAATTTGATCTTCTTTTTCTAGTTTCTTAAAGTGGAAGCTTAGAGCATTGATTTTATATCTTTTTTTATTTTCTAATGTAAATATTTAAAGCTACAGAATTTTCTTTAACACTTTCTTTGCTTTATCCCATAAATCTTGATGTATTGTGTTTTCATTATCATCAGTTATTTATTTTTTTTAAATTGCCCTGTGATCGCCTCTTTAATTCATGGATCTTTAGAAGTCTGTTGTTTAATTTACAAATATGTGGGAATTTTTCTGAATATCTTATCGTTAGGAAGACTTTTTGATGGAACCTGATATATGGATCTATGCTAAATGCTCTTGTCTCTATAAAAAAAAAGTTAGTGAATTTCTCTTTTAACCCTCTAAAATTCCGTAAGTATGGGCTTTGAAATTTTCATTTCTTAGCATCTTCTTTCATTTGATTCTTTTTTGAAATTTAAGCTTTTGTACAATATAGATAATAGTTCTATAAGACATTATGGGAGTTCCTGTCGTGGCGCAGTGGTTAACGAACGAATCCGACTAGGAGCCGTGAGGTTGCAGGTTCAATCCCTGGCATCGCTCAGTGGGTTAACAATCCAGCGTTGCTGTGAGCTGTGGTGTAGGTTGCAGATACAGCTCAGATCCTGCGTTGCTGTGGCTGTGGTGTAGGCCAGCAGCTACAGCTCTGATTAGATCCCTAGCCTGGGAACCTCCATGTGCCGTGGGTGCGGCCCTAAAAAAAAGGCAAAAAAAAGACATTATGGATTATGGAACAAATTATAATGTTCCAGAAATTGTCTCCCTGCTGTAGTTTACTTTCATTTTACATAGAAGGATATAAATGATAATTGTTTCATCTTGTTTATTTATTTTTTTAACCACATCTATGGCATGTGGAAGTTCCCAGGCCAGGGATTAAAACCATTCCACAGCCGTGACGGTGACAATGCTGGATCCTTAACCCACTGCAATGCAAGGGAACTCCTAATTGTTCCCTTTTTTTTTTTTTTTTTTTTTTGCTTTTTATGTCCACACTCGAGGCATATGGAGGTTCCGGGCTAGGGCTCAAATTGGAGCTGCAGCTGCCGCCACAGCCGCAGCCACGCGGGATCCAAGCTGCGTCTTCAACCTACACCACAGCTCACGGCACCGCCAGATCCCCAACCCACTGGGTGAGGCCAGGAATTGAACCCGAATCCTCATGGATACTAGTTGAATTCGTTTCCACTGTGCCACAACGGAAACTCTCTGATTGTTCCATCAGAGAGTTTTCTTTAATTTATGTGGATTTTTTAAATCTAAGCTAAAAATTATATTTTGAATAGGTATCAGTAAGTGATAATTAATAATTTGACTAGGTCTTTTTAGACAACATTTTCATTAATTTTGTTTTTTTAAAGCTGATGCTTTAAAGTCTGAGGAATTTATATCTTACTATATCTAACATGCCCAGAAAACAGTAAGCTATACTAGTACCAAAGCCATATTAAGTGCAATTTCATCATTCTTTGATGAATCAGCCAGTTTGTTAGATCTTACAGTACCTTAGAAGTCAGCATTACAAAATCTATCTTCTGTAGATTTATAGAAGGGCAGTTCAGTAAAAATATAGAATCAATAAATGCCAGAATGTCTTTCTGTGTTTGTTTTTAGATGATCGTCATTTTTTAAATGTAGTGGTTTAATCATTTGTTGAATATCAGGCTGGAAACTGTAGCAAAAAGTGATTTCTCAAAGAAATACACCTTGTTATGACCTGAGGCAGTGGTGAACAAGTCATTCCCACAAATACAGATGTTTGTCTAGTAAGGCATCCAGGAATTCCCAGGGAAACGAGTTCTTTTTCCTTTCCATTTCTTCTGCAGTTCCGGCCAACAAACAAAACAAAACAAAGCAAAGCGAATAAAACCCTAAAGTGAACCAAATCTCTGAATCAGTGAAACAGCTGGATAAAATGCTATGATGGGATGAATTATAATGTCAGGAATTTTCTACAGTGCGGTTCTTAAAATCTCAGTATATGTATGAGAATAAAAAGGCTTTCTGATGTAGCTCTCCAGAGATGATTGTTTCCTTTTCAAAATATCCTGATGCGATCAGACAGATCCTTACCTGGCTTCGGGCAAACCTGTGTCTTCCCTATTCTTTGAGGGATGGTGACTGTCTCTGCCCTCTTAACGTTCACGTGGAAGGAGCAGCCAAGTCTCTATGGACCAAGCGTTCACAGTGGACAACGTGGTTACTAGAAAGCTAGGTTTTAAGCCACCCACTAAGTCCGATCTGATGTAGGATATTCAGATTGGCACAAAGAGCATAAGCAAGGGACGTTAAGAAACGCTTTGCCATAGTTTTCCATACTGATCTTGCCCCGGGTGGAACATGTAAAAAATACTTTCCTCAACAATCTGATGGTGTTTTCCACCCTTTTTATTTGGTTGAGAATTTGAACATTGCATGTTAAACTCATAAAATAAAAATGTAAAAAGGCCAGATAAATGTATGTAAGGCATTTAATTAAGGTGTAAGATCTTTAATTAAGATAGCAAACCTTCTTTACAGTGGCTTGGAGGAGATTTGGGGTAGAACTTGAACTTGCCAATGTTCAGATAGGTCCAGGTTTGACATTTGAAAGCAACAGTTAGGTAGAGCAGTGCGGTTCCTACGCGTGGAGGGAACCGTGTCTGTGTGATGAGGGACTTGGCCCTTCATGTAATTTCAAGTAGAGGTGAATTTATTTTAGCATATGATCCTATTCTAGCCAAATGCTATGGCTGTGCGACGAGAACAGGCAAACTCAAGGTCTGCTTCTCATGATATTGCCCCCGGGAATCTGGTCTTTCTACTCTCTGCTTAGATTGAGTGGGGGAGGTGTTTGGATCCCAGCCAGACTCTTGGGTTCGTTGTAGATTTTGGACATACTGAAACGACTTGGTCATGTCATCTGTAGAACTAAGGATGATCCATGGCCACCTCGTTTCATTCTACTTCTTGAGGTAAATAGGCTTGTAGGGTCAAAGTAAAAAGATGTCATGCAGAGCGTATCTTCTTGCTCACACTGCAGACTATATCCAGTAAGGCCCAGCCTTAATATTTAGGTGACCTTGCTCACCCAGCTTGCTCTTTTGCTTGTTTGTTTTCCAGGCTACAACCGAGGTGGAAATTAAGAAGAAAGGCCCTGGATCTCTCTTAGTCTCCATGGACCAGCTGGCCTCCTATGGGCGGAAGGACAGGATCAACAGCATATTGAGCGTCGTTACAAATACACTAGTAGAAGGTATGTGCCCTGTGATGTCAGTCCAAGCCGCTAAAAAAGAAATACGTAGTGTGCATGGTAAATAAAAATAGAGTTCCTGGGTCCGAGTTTGGCCAAAATTGTCTCTGAGCTTTAGGAATGGAGTCTGCTGGTTACAGAAACTCACAGAGAATCCAGTAAGGACTTCAGAGCTGCTGCCGGCAGCAGCACAGACAGTAAGAAGTACAAAGGAACAACGGAGGTGAGCTAGAGGATCTCAAAAGGCCTCTGTAATCATCACCATGAGGAGCCGGTGGGGTGATGAGAAGCAGAGAGGGTCCTGGCCTGAGGAACCATCTGAAAGGAGGAATCCCACCTCCAGCTTTGTGCCATTGCAGAAAATATACCTTCCTCTTTTCCTTTTCAGCTACTTAAAAGTCTTTGGTTTTCCCTTAAGGAATGTACTGTGCACTTTGATTACACCTAATTCTGCCTCTCTTGAAACACCCCCACACATCCATAAATATATTGGACATGTGACTAGGTAAGCTGAAACCCCTCTTACATCGGAGCTCTGGGGGCCACGGGAGGCGCAGCCGCTGCTGAATCACAGTGTGTCTGCAGCGGCGTGGCTGTCAGAGCCTGAACTCACCATCAGGGGGCCCCTCCATGACACAGCCCGGCCTGCCAAGGACAGCGAAGGATTTTCCATCACCCCGCACCCCCCCAGCAAGCGTCTGCTTTCTGTCCCGCTCTGGTCTGCACTCCAGGCTCCTCTTGACCTCTTTGGAGGTAACTGCAGTGACTAGGTTTTCTCTCCCAAGATCAATGCGTGACTGATTCCTCATGCATCCTCGGAATTTGTATTCATGTTGGTTTAGCTAAGTTGTCCCGTTACAGATCCATACAGTTCCTGATTCGCTATTTTTCAGAGTCCATATACCCAGGCTGACCCATCGATAACCAGAGACTCCAAGATAAGGCAGCTCAAACATTCATATGTCCTTGGAACGAGTCACTAATTTTTTGAGTCATTGAAGCCAAATACCACTTCTACTCGGGGGCAGGGGTGGGGTGCTCTGTGGTAAAAGCAGAATCCCTAGAACAGAGCTTGAGACTCCCTTGGGGTGCTCACATCTGCACATATGGACTAATCTTAGGAGCATATCCAGTGAAAAGAATGCCTTCAGCTCCTGAACAACTTCATTTATTCCGGTTTTCTTTCATTCCTATTGAGGTCATTGTCTGGGAGAACATCTTTACGCTTTATCGGTTATACTTTGAGATGACAGGCAAATGACTATAAATCGTAAGAACTCCAAGATGAACCATACTAGCTTGAGAACCTTGGCTTACTCTTCGCTTGGAGACCAAGACAAGATTTCCCTGAGTATTTATGGCAGTTGAGAAAGAACTCACAACTTCCAACAGGCCTATTTTATTCTTGGTAAAAAAAAAAAAAAAAAAAAAAAAAAGGACATCAGAACAGGAGAACTACCCATGCAACACAGCACCACACTGATTAACCTCAGTGGCCTGGCATGGGGTCTGGCCAAAGGAGACGCTCCAAAAATATGTATCGAGCTGAATTTCATTGTGCCTGGAATGGGGGCTGCAGGATTCCTTTGGAGGCCTTGGTGCTCCATCCCTCCACTAAGTTAAATGTAAACCATTGCATCATGACTTTGTCTTGTTCTAGGCCCTTTTCTTCCTCTTCCTTCTCTTTCTGTCCCGCTGTCCTCATTCTTCACCCTCTACCCTCCAAGACACATGGAAAAACAACAGATGCAAAGGTAGCTTGGGGGACAGAGCACTGTGGTTGTGTTCTTAAGTAGAAAGCCACTCCGGTTCTTCTCCCGTCCCCGAGCCCACTGCCCACATGGCCCGTGTCCGTTGCTCCTTGGCCCCGCTCACACAGCCTCCCGTCCCCTCTCCTAGGATGTGCCTCCCCTTGTTAAAGCTGAGGAGACAGAACTGCTGTAAGCAAAGAACGATGAATGGCTGGAGCTGAATGATGTGAGAGGGAATTAAAGGACATTAAGAAAGATGAATAGCCACTGGTCCCTCTGTATTTAATGACTGCTCCAACATGGAAAGCCAGCAGCAAACAAATAATCATTTCTGCTTCCCAGGTCTTCAGTTAGGAACCTCTGACATTATTTTAATCCAGAGATTTAAATAATTATTATTTAAAACCAAAGAATTAGGCCTTGTCTAATAGTTTAGAAACCACAGTGGGGAATTCCAGAATCCTGTAATTAATGAGAAAATCCTGCCTTCCCTGCCTCACCCCGTCCTATTATAAACATGCTCACGAAGCTCCTGTAAACTCAGCGGAATTCACAGTCAGCAAAGCCATAAGCTCTGGGGATATTTCAGAGGACAGGATGCGAGGTGTCAGCAGAGAGTGATATGGTCTCACTTCATCTCCTCAAAGCAGTCAAACTGTGAGAGAAGGAGGAGAATTGACTTAAGAATGAGGACGCGGAGTTTCCATTGTGGTGCAACAGAAACAAATCCGACTAGGAAACATGAGGTTGTGGGTTCAATCCCTGGCCTCGCTCAGTGGATTAAGGATCCAGCGTTGCCGTGAGCTGTGGTGTAGGTTGCAGACATGGCTTGGATCCACTGTTGCTGTGCCTCTGGCATAGGCCAGCAGCTACAGCTCCAATTCAACCCCTAGCCTGCCTCAGGTGCAGCCCTAAAAAGATAATTAAAAAAAAAAAAAAAAAAAAACAGAGAAGAAGAAAAAAAGAATGAGGACTTGGTGATGGTATCCAGCATTATCGGTTCTCAGGCAGAATAGTTTCAACAGTGTCAGTACAATTACTTATCAGGTATCTGCCTTCCCAGCTGCAGCTACAAGCTCTGCAGGTTGGTGACTCTTGTTCACCAGTATATTTCCAGTGCCTAGCACGTTGCTGAATTGAACTGAGAGAGGCCCCTGCCTTCAGAAACCTCCTGATCTGCTCACACCATCATCTTGGAGGAATCGTGAGGCCCTGTCTGAAAATAACTCTCTCCCCCTGAGGTTAAGACTCCAGCAGCCTCTCTGTCCAGGAGCAAACAAGAGAAACCCCACAAACTTTTGGACATCTCGTCCCGACATGTTAGCCCGTCCCCCCCAGACCACATTCCACGTCGTAACAGCTTAGAGAGTTGTGAGCCACTTTGTAAACCTCTTCATTTACCTCGTTGATCTTTCCAACCCCTAAAGCTCCCCCATGGTCTCAGTTTTTGTGTGACAGAAAAGATCATCCTAGTGGTTTTCCCGTCTTGGTCAATGGGGATAAGAGATATCGGGTACCCCTTTTTGGTGCCCCACGGTGGGGGGACACCCCTCTTCACTGTCTGGCCAGGACTCGGGGCCCAGTTCATTGTAAAGCGTTACGATTGTGTCAGCTGTTAGGAACGTGAAGTCACTGCCTCAACCTCCACGTGCCGGTGAACAGCAGACATTTGGAGAAAGGAGGAGATTAAAAAAGGAACGGAACCAAATTTCCAAATAAGTACTATAAGAATTTATGGAAATAAGAGAACCTTTTCATTTTCTTTTTTGGGAAGAAGACTAAATTTACCTTGGGAAGGGAGGGAGTTCTCTGAGGAAGAAGCCAAAGCAAATTTTTCTTCACAGACTTCCTTTCCCACGCAGACGCCCACGTGGCGCTTACTGTGGCCCTTAAACCAGGAAAACCAAGGCAACCATTTTCTTAGCAACCAGGGAGCCAATCAGAAATCCAACCAAAGCAACCCACCTAAAGTAAAGGCATCACCATGCGCATCAGCCAGCTGGTTGGAAAACGGAGAAGTAGACTAGGGCGCCATCTTGTTCTTGGTGAAACGCTGGGAAACTTTGTTTCTATTCCCTGAATGATTCGGTTTCTGTTAGCGAAGCTGAGTAGCGCCAAGGCGGTGGGAGATGCAGTTATATCCAACCTGACAGAACCAAGACCTTGCCTCTAAGGATTATCGTGCTGACAGGTTTTCAGAGTTACACCCCTTAAAGAACATTCTTCCAGATCAAAGTCCTTGGACTTTGAACATGCTGGTTATCATACTTCATACTTGATTCGAGGACGGCTTTGTTACCGAGGGCCTCGCGACTCGACTCTCGTAGCTGGATGTCGCTCTGCCTTTAGCGTAATCGTCCTTCCTAGTCTTTGCTTTGTTAACAGCCGTAGAGGTCACCGAGGGCAGTGATTTTCAGTCTGTGTCTATCAGAGTCCTAGGATCCTGGGGAGGAACCTCAGGGGAGGAAGAAATGAATGGGACTGAGCTCCGTATTCCTCTTCCTGCCTCAACTAGAGCAGTTCCTGGTTTGTCTGTTTTGCATACCGGGGATCATATAAGATCTTGTTTGAGAAAACAGGCTCCAATTCTAAAAGAGACAGGCATGCTAAAGAGACAGAATGAGAGAAAAGAAGAGAGAAAGAAAAAGGAAAGGAGAGCGAGAAATGGGGAAAGGACGAAGATAAAGAAGGGAAGGACAAGGGTGGGAAAGGGTGAAAAGGCAAGAGAAGGAGGAAGAGGAGAGCAGAGATGAGAAAAGGGGAAGGAAGGGGCAGAAGACAAGGAGCGAGACTTCCGTCCCTGGCGGTATTGTGAACATGTTCGTCTTTTGGAACACGAGAGAGAATCCACATGGTGGCTTGTTTGATGATGCTGGTTCTGCTGTAAAGATAATAAATAGGAATAGCAGATACCTCCATAGCACTTGCTATATGCCAGGGTGTTTTGAAGCACTTAATATTTGTTTTAGCTCATTTAACTCTCACGGCAAATTGAAGTAATTTACTCAAGATCTCACAGTTAGCAATTGTCAGAGCTGGTATTTGCACCCACGTATGTCTGGCTTCAGAGTTTGTGCTTTTAACTGCTTCTCTAGTAAGAATTTAATATACAATGTGTAGTAAGATACCGCCTGTTTATTGAGGACTTACCTTGTGCCAGATGCTATGCTGTCAACCTCTTAATCCATAATCAATGGATGAGGATTATAGGACTAAGTGAGTCCTATAATCTAGAAAGTGTCCCTTCAGAAAGGACAACAGCGGCTTAGAGGAGTCAGTATCTTGCCCGAGGTCACACGCTTGTGAGTGTTGAAGACAGTTAAACTGGGGAGTCAGACTTCAGAGGCCAAACTTGCAGCCGCTCTGCTCTGCTCCCCAAACGGATGGATTGAGTTTTGTTTGTAACTAGATCACTGTTAACAGGGATGTGACCCGGCTGACTGAACACACGCCACCTCTCTGCCTTCAAGGGCAGGAAAACTGAGGGCAAAGCTCAGGGAAGTTCGCACTCCGGGCCGCCTTCTTTCTCGTATCCATAGCAGCAATAGCAACCAAGCCGCCTTTGTTCTTTATTCCTTGCAGAGCTGGAAGAGTCTCAGAGAAAGTGCCCACCATGCTGGTACAAATTTGCCAACACTTTCCTCATCTGGGAGTGTCACCCCTACTGGATAAAGCTGAAAGAGATTGTGAACTTGATCGTCATGGACCCTTTTGTGGACCTGGCCATCACCATCTGCATTGTCCTGAATACACTGTTCATGGCCATGGAGCACCACCCTATGACCCCGCAGTTTGAACATGTCCTGGCTGTAGGAAATCTGGTAAGACGGAGCACTGTCTCTTGATTTTACCATCTGAACGGGTTTTTGCCTGTAGGACCTCTTTTTTCTGATCCTGAGAGCTAGTGTTTAGTTGAAAAGAAAGTAATAGTTAACTGGAAGACAAATGCTTCCACATATGCCGCAGCCCCAGCCGCCTCTGCTCGCTGTTGTGATCCCATGGCTGTTTCCTCTTTTCTGCAGAACTTTGAAGACGTCATTTAGGAGCCCTTGGCAGAAAACCACCCCTGGTGACAGAATGGGAGGCATGGTACAGTGGGTTGGTTTCAGCAGCCCCAGCCAAGGACTTGTGATTTTTTTTTTCTCTCATTCTGTTCCTCACATTGATTCCTGTGTTAACTCCAGCCAATTGCTTCCCCTTTCACCTTCAGTAACAACCACCACAAAACGGGCGAGCTCTTCTAGTGCATTAAATGTAATAATAAATTTGTTATTTTATTAATTCTCCATATGGGGACTACCTATGGGAAATTTTAAATTCTAGGCTGATTTCCCCCTCTGAGCTGTCATCATCCCGTTCCTACCATTAGCTGATCTGTGCCAAATTTATTTTAATGTTAGCCTAAGTCATACATTTATTGTATTATTTACAAGACAAGTATACAGTTTTAAAAAATAGATTTTACAGTGTATTCTGAAGTCAAGTGGTGGTGATTTGGGCATTATCTGTTTTACCTCTTTAGTACAAAAACAGGAGTTGATTGAATTTTGATAGACAATGAAGAATTAGAGAGCGTCCTGTCAGTCATCTAGTCTCATTTATTCCTTAGAAGTTACACCATAGGCACATCAAATTTAGTTGTTACCGTATAATTTACATGTGATCTCTGCCTGTGTTCTCTCTCTCTCTCTCTTTCTGTCTCTCTCACTCACACACACACACATACACACAGGGACACACACACACACAGAGACACACAGAGTTTCTACCTTAAGTCCTAATACACTATTAAAGTGTTATAATTTGACTTCTGACTCTGAAAACACACATAGCAAAAGGGATCTTTTATCTGGTTAGTCCTTATAGCTGATTTTGTTCCCTAGTACACGTCCAAGATGATTCTGTGATTTTTCCAGTCTTCCCACTTGAGTTAGTGACGTCCTTCAGGCTCACTGCTGTGGTGTGCAGCTCAGTGAAATACCTGTAGTCTTAAAACAGGACACCCATAGGCTATCCCGGGAAATCTGCCAAGTGGCTCCGAAAGGAGCCTGTGTGATCAGCTGACCCCCAGGGGCTTGGCAATCAAGCTGCATTTGGAGGCAGTCAACAATATCACATAAATATAAGCCTTATTTTATTAGTCAGAGGTTATGTAATGAGAAATATGACCTGTTGTTGTTGTTGAGGTGGCAGCGGTGGTGTTTTTCCTATAGTTTTTCTCAAAGTGTTTACTTTTACTTGCTTTTGACAGAACTCGTTTCTGATTTCCAAGGATTTTTGAGAGGCCTTTTCAAGTACTACCAGCAGAATTGCCCTTAGACCAGGCCAGCGAATCATGTTATTTTTCCCTTCCTAAAAACCTAGGCATTTAGCATCACACCTAAATTAGAGTGGTGAGCTGTAAGAAGACTTTGCTTGGAGGTATCGGTGGAGACAGAGGGGCGAGGAGAAGTCAGCAGCTAATGTAATGTTCAGGGACTCCCTGGGCCAGTCCAAACCTAAGCGCTCTGGGGGTAGAGTTTCCGGGGAAAAGTAGGTGTGATGAGCATGGAGGTGGAGGGCAGTGAGTGGCTCAGGACACTTTGGACTGGCCGGTGGCTTTAGATGTGAGGGTGGAGGGAAAGAAATCAAGAAGGGGGCCTAGATTTAGAGCATTCATTAACCGAGGGGGAGATGGGGACAACTGAGCAAGGAAAAGGTTTGTGGAGTTTAAAATCAAAAGCTCTGGGGAGTTCCCTTCATGGCTCAGCAGTTAACGAACCCGACTAGGATCCATGAGGATGCGGGTTCGATCCTTGGCCTCACTCAGTGGATTGAGGTTCCGGCGTTGCCGTGAGCTGGGGTGTAGGTCACAGACGTGGCTCAGATCTGGCATTCTTGTGGCTGTGGCGTAGGCCGGCAGCTGTAGCTCTGATTTGATCCCTAGCCTAGGAACCTCCAACCTCCATGTGCCACGGGTGTGGCCCTAAAAAGCAAAGTAAATAAATAAGTAAATAAATAAATAGTTCTGTTTCGGACCTAATAGCCGAAAGAAGCCACTGATTTCTGTCCAGAAATGGTTTGCATCTACAACACGAGGATAACACCATGTCATTAGTAGATGGGAGGATAAAACAAAAAACTATGCAGAAGTTTGGGGACAGTAAAGAGTACTCTGCTTGTTTAGGAACTGTGTGTGAGCATAGTTCAGGAGGAGAATTTTCAAGGGCCTGGAGGGAGATGTGGATCCAGCCTTTGACTGAACCTGAGAATAAAAGAATGAAGAGAATGGTTGGACTTTGAGGTTTCCCCACAGCTGGGACAGTGAATTAAGTTGAGCGTGTCCATAGATGTGCAGATTGATGTTTTAGAGGGAAGATGAGAACAGTATACTGTAAATTGGCAGTCCCTGCCTCTTCCTGCCTCCCCAGGGGAGAAAATGTCCTAATAGGAGGAAGCTTAAAGATAATTCAGTGCAGCCCCTGTGTTTCATAGTGGAAATTGAAGCCAGGGAGGCTAGGTGACTTCTACAACTTTTGTATCGTTTAGTAGTAATGACTCTTTTCTTGCCCTTTTTTTTGCAGCCATTTGAATACAACAGTGAGTTTATAAGGTGACTTTTTTTTTTTTTTTAAGGGAGTTCTCTGATGGCCTAGTGGGTTGAGGCTCCTGCCTTCTCACCGCTGTGGCTCTGGTTGCTGCTGTGTGGCATAGGTTCAATCCCTGGCCCAGGAATTCCCACACATACTGCCTGTGTGGCAAGAAAAAAAAACAACAAAACAAAACAAAAAACAAGAGAGAACCCGAAATAAACATTGAAACTCCCATTTAAAAAAAATAAGTTTTTTTTATAAACAACTCAATCTTACAGAAGTTTCAAGTACAGTACAAAAAGCTATTTTTTGAGAGTAAGTTGCTGATACAGCCTGTCACCCCCAAACACTTTAGTGCGTTTTTTTTATAAACAAGCACATTCTCCTACACAACCATGATATAACTGCCGAAATCAGGAAATTGCCATGGTGCATCACTGCCTTCTCGTTCTCAGGCCCCTTCAAATTGTGCCAGTAATCCCAGGAATAGAGAGGGTGCCATTCCAGAGCTACCCTGCGTTTAGCTGTCACATCTCTTTAGCCTTCTCCAGCCCCGGAGAGCTCCTCAGTCTGCCTTGGACTTTCATGACCTTGACATGTTTGAGGATGACAAGCCAGTTATTTTGTAGAGTTCCCTCCACCTGGGTTTGTCCGATGCCCCGTCCTCATTAGACTCAGGTTATGCCTTTGGTGGGACTGTCCCACAAGCGAGGCCGTCATCCTCTCATCGCATCTGCCAGGTGGCACGGTTTCCGTTTGTCCCGTTTCTGCCGATGGTCACTTGATGACTTGATTAAGGAGAGGTCTGCCAGGCGTCTTTCCTGTGAAGTTACTCTTTTTCCATTTATAATTAATAAATGTTCGTAAGGAAGACACTTTGAAACTATCTCAGTTTCTTATTTTTCATTAAACTTGATTTATTCCTTTATTTACTGATGCCAGTATGGACTCATGGTTTTCAGTTTTATGCATTGGGTTTGAACCCGTCACTATCATGTACTTAGGGCTTTAACCTTCCTGATCTGGCCAGTGGGAGTCCCTTCAAGGTGGCTTCTGGGTCCTTTCAACATCTCCTCGTTGCTCCCTTGTTTTCTCAAATATATTCCAGGCTGACTTTATATTTTTCCTGCCTCAAGCCTGGAGTCAGCCTTTCCTCAAGCAGCCCTTGTTTTAGTGGAAGCTGATGTTTAGGAGTCAAGGTCTGCCAGAGTGCTGTGCCTCTCAGCACGGGGCCATTACCTCGTTCATTCTAGTTTGCCCCTTTCTGTGTTTGTACCTCCATAGCCAACAGAAAGAAACCTGGTTGCTGCTATCTTCAGTATGTTGCCTTGATTGTTTTTTAAAAACAGAGGAGATGTGCTGCTTCTCCCCAACCCTTCTCAAGCCCCAGGCTGACCCCCAGTCTTAGGTACCGGAGGCCTTGCCTGCTGACCTGGAATTATGTTCTCAGGCCGGTGCCAGGGGCTTGTCCAAACTAGAAGCATATGCTGATTGTGAATTCAGAACATTTGACTGGAACAGAAATCTCTGTCTTTTTTTGGTTTTAGGACCCCATTATTCTCTTAAAAGGAGCTAAAGCGCTAATGTTTATGAGAGTTATCTTTTAATATTTACCATATTTGAAATTAAAACCAACAAAAATCTTAATTATTTTTAAATCACAAAAATATATCCATTACACAATTATGTAAATGACATTTTATGGGGAAAAACTATTTTCTGAGGGGAAAAAATGGCATTGTTTGGCATTTTTGCAGATCTCTTTCACGTCTAGTTTTTTGTTTAAGTTCTTTTGTTATGTTTTGTTTTGCTTGCAGAAGTTCCCAGGACAGGGGTCAAACCTACGCCACGCCAGTTGTCCAAGCCACAGCAGTGGCAATGCCGGATCCTTAACTGCTAGGCTACCAGGGAACTCCTCGTGTCTGATTTAATAGAAGATACCTAGATTTATCTGCTTCTGTACTTAGTCCATCGTGATATATTATTTTGGTTGCAGTGAAGGATGAAAGTCTGGCCTCACACAGATATGTAGTTGGGAAAAGGAGACCTCATGCCCCCGTTAGGGTCTTAGGGACCTAGGGATTCCTGAGTGCACTTTGAGAGCTGCTGTACTAGAACGTAAATTCTCAGGTGAATATTTGATGACATTCGCAAGAGCGACATATGTATACAGTTCTTGATGTGCTTGCTTGTAACTCCTTTTTCTCCTCCTCAAGAAGCCTATCACTGCGCAAATAAAAATAACATCCAAGGGATAACCTTAAATCTACTCTTCTCTGTTTTTAAAAAAGTAATTCCTTCAGGCAACCAATAGTTACAGAGTTATTTTCCCCGAAACCCCAAACGAGGGCAGCACACTGTGTGTTGAAACACTGCTTGCTGGTGGCAGTCTCAGGGCTTCTTACCAGGCTGGTCAGCCCTTTGAAAGGCAGCACCACGTGACTGTGTCATTGATCTTCTCTCAGGGGCCAGAGGTCCCACAATATAGGTATTCTCAGGTCATTCAGCCCGTGCCCGTTACTAAGCACTTATGTGTGTTCACCAGGAACCCAGGGGGCAGCACATTCAGTCTCTGCTCAGTGTGTGTAAAGCGGGTTAACGTTGCTCTATGGAGAATCCTTTGATGGGCTTACGCTAAGGGTAAACTGCATGTCAGGAGCTGATTAGCCGCCCCTACTTTCCTGACTCCCTGAGAGTGATAGCCCCTCTGTAGAAGCTTAACTTGCACTGTGAACTTTGATTTAGCTTAACAGAACAGGAGTACGTTAAAATAATAATCGTTTGTAAGGTGGTGAGACTATGAATGTTTCTCCTACAGTTTGCACACTTTATTTGTCTTTTTAGGGCCGCACCCGGGGCATATGGGGGTTCCCAGGCTAGGGGTCTAATCGGAGCTACAGCCGCCGGCCTGCACCACAGCCACAGCAACGCCAGATCCAAGCCATGTCTGCGACCTACACCACAGCTCACGGCAACGCCGGATCCTTAACCCACTGAGCGAGGCCAGGGATCGAACCTGCAACCTCATGGTTCCTAGTCGGATTCGTTAACCGCTGTGCCACAATGGGAACTCCAGTTTGCACACTTTTAGCCATGTCCCATTGCTCTTACCATTTAAAATAAGAAACCCTGCAGCAGCATATGTCTACATTTGAGAAGACACATAGTGTCAAATCAGAAATAATATTCTGTTTTTCTAATTATAACACAGTGGGTGAATTTTTTTTTTTTTTGGTCTTTTTGCTTTATCTAGGGCCGCACCCGCGGCATATGGAGGTTCCCAGGCTAGGGGTCTAACAGGAGCTGTAGCCGCCGGCCTTCGCCACAGCCACAGCAACGCGGGATCCGATCCACGTCTGCGACCTACACCACAGCTCACGGCAACGCCGGATCCTTAACCCACTGAGCAAGGCCAGGGATGGAACCCGCAACCTCATGGTTCTTAGTCGGATTCATTAACCACTGAGCCACGAAGGGAACTCCAGTGGGTGAAATTTTTTTTAACAACATCCCAAGCGTACACATTTAGATGACGGCTGACCCTTGAGGAGTCACCTGTGGGATATTCCCAGTCGCTGAGAATAAAGTTTAAACTGCAGTCTTGAAAGACGTGCACTGAGTAGTTCTGGCCACCAAGCTGGGACCACGGGGCTGAGTACTTCATTTAAGGGGAAGTAAGACTTTCCCGCATCGTGTGGCGTGGCCAGGGGACATCCGGGTGTTGATGTCTCAGATGGAGGATTTAGTCAGGACTGGCTCTCGCAGCTTCTTAGACGTGTCATAATCAAAGATGAATGATAAAGGCATTTTCTTTCTGTTACTTCTTTTTCTTACGCCCTACCTTCTGTTCTTTAGGTTTTCACTGGAATTTTCACAGCCGAAATGTTCCTGAAGCTCATAGCCATGGATCCCTACTATTATTTCCAAGAAGGTTGGAACATTTTTGACGGATTTATTGTCTCCCTCAGTTTAATGGAACTGAGTCTAGCAGACGTGGAGGGGCTTTCAGTGCTGCGATCTTTCCGATTGGTATTCCATATTTCTCCAATTTCTTTTTACATTTCCTATCTTGCAGCTGCTAGAAAGAGTTTTGTATAAGTTAATCCAGTGATTTTTTTTTTTAAGTCCTTAGCTATGTTCTACTCTCAAGTTCAATTGGCTGCTTATTGGCTTAGCTACTGAAATCTTGAAAACTTTTCTGCTAACTGTGCCTGATGTGGAAAGTAGTTTTTAAAATCAGTCAACAAACTGGAGTAAGTCTTCTGAATTTCCTCAGAAGACAGTGGTTCATGTAAAAGATGAAGAAGAAAGATTCCCAAGGGCTCTTCTGAGGTCTGTTTTGCATTTGCTAGAGAGCCTATTTCTGTATCAGAACATTGCCCTGAAATGGCGAGAATTTCTCCTATTTCAAAAATGGCTCTCCTCATTTCTTCTGTCCTTCCAGGGAACGAGAATAAAATAACGTTTTTAAAAATCATACTGAAATAAGTTGTTGGACACTAATCATTAGCTGAGGATGATTTTTTAATGTATTTAATGTAATTTAATACTAAAGTGACTCTGAAAGAATAATGATATCCTCAAGTAGTTTCCCATAAGCGTAGACATAAGTGATGTCCTGACTCAGTCCCTTGAGAAGCTGAGTTACCCTGAGGCTATCCCAGTCAGACAGAGCCTCAGAAATGGCTTAGATTTGTTTTTCTCCTTATCGGGAAGATATCTAAGCACCTCAACCGAAAGGATTTAAGGTTTTTTTCCACAAGAATATTCAAAATATCTGAGAAAGAGAATTGGATCAGAGTGAAACTATTTGTAAACCAGAGACTTCATTCAATCCAAGTCATAAATAACACCTGCCAAGTTTCTGGAACCTCTGCTTCCTAATCTTTGGTTAGGATCCAGCCCCCAGTAGACTTTTTGAGAATGGTTCTCATTACCTAGAAGATGAAGAATTAAGAGATTGAAGCCTTAGCACTAATATTCTTAATAAATTAAAAGCCAGTCAGAAATGGAAAACATACGAATAACCCAGATTATGCACAGATCCACACCTAATAAATTTCGAACTCTTAAATAAGACTCAAGTTTTCAATAGAAAACAGAAGTCCAAATCAGTGCTGTTGACTTCTACCAGGTTCCTGTTACATCCTGTGTTAGCTGTTAACCTAAGGCATATGATATTGGCCTCTATTCATGGGCTTCATGCATTATAATTCTCAGGCTATTAGCCAAGGCCTTGTAAGCATTCATTGCGGAATACAGAAAGTTCATGATTGACAGATACCAGAAGTTCTGTCCTTTACATTATTATCAGTATAGTCCCTTTTCATAAGACATGTAATCTCTTTTCAAAAGATGGCTCTACTTGGGAGTTTTGTTTTCTGTTTAAGTTATTTCAGGTATATCATAGAGTTTTCCGATCAGCCATTGATTATTTATTGGCAAGCAAAAGGAAAGCTATGTAGAATGTTTAAATACTTGCTTTTTTAAGGAGGCAGATGACCTGTTTTCACTGTCCTTACCAGACCGATCTTTTGGTTCACTATAGATCACGTTGTCCTTGATATGTCTCTTGAGAAGTCAAGGGAAAATTAGTGGGAAAAGGATATGTTCATTATGGATTTTTTTTTTTAAATAAATTGACCCAGAGACGGATACGGGGGGCTAGAGGTAGTATTCTGGGTTCTTAGTTCTAAATCTTTCACTTACTGTGCAGTTAATGTTTCCCTTTCTGTGCCTCAGTTTCTCCCATTTTAGTCTAAGATGCTGTTAGAAAGTCCTGGGAATTTGCCAAAGGTGCTCAATAAAGTTAAGCTGATCTTACTAATTTTATGTTTTTTGTTATAGCCATGTGGTAAGAATAAATGGACTGACTACCATTTGGGTTTTATTTGTTTGTTTTTTCCTTAGCTTCGAGTCTTCAAATTGGCCAAATCCTGGCCCACCCTGAACATGCTGATCAAGATTATTGGAAATTCAGTGGGTGCCCTGGGCAACCTGACCCTGGTGCTGGCCATTATTGTTTTCATCTTTGCTGTGGTGGGGATGCAGCTCTTTGGAAAGAGCTACAAAGAGTGTGTCTGCAAGATCAACCAGGACTGTGAACTCCCTCGCTGGCACATGCATGACTTTTTTCATTCTTTCCTCATTGTCTTTCGAGTGTTGTGCGGGGAGTGGATCGAGACCATGTGGGACTGCATGGAGGTGGCCGGCCAGGCCATGTGCCTCATTGTCTTCATGATGGTCATGGTCATTGGCAACTTGGTGGTTAGTACTAACTTGTAGACCTTTTTGTGCTTTGCTCTGAACGTCTTACCCTTGACCCAGAAGCCCGATCTGCTTAGTCCTTCTGCTACCTTCCATGTCTGTGCTGGTCTTTATTCTTTCTTGGCCCAAGAACCCTAAGATGCAAATGAAGGAAAGGAGACCGCTGTTTTCAGAGGCCCACTGGGTCATGAGCCACACAACCTTTCGGTCTTGTTTCATAGCTGTGGAAACAAAACTCAGCCAAGTTAAGGGGCTTTTCCAAAGTCACACAAACTGGTAGATGTCAGGGCTTGTATTAGATCCTTGACTTTAGAGTCTGTGCTCTTTCTGCTACGGAAGTTTGTATTAGATCCTTGACTTCAGAGTCTGTGCTCTTTCTGCTACACAAGTCTCATTTCGTCTGAGCCGGAATTTCTCGACCTTGACACTATCGATCTTTTGGACTAGGTAATTTTTGTTGTGGAGCTGCCCTGTGTGTTGCAGGATGTTTGCAGTATCCCTGGGCCCTGCTCTTCACTGCCCAGTCGTGTGACAACTGAAAATGTCTCCAGACATTGCCAGCTGTCCCCAGGGGGGCAAAACTGCCCTCCTCTGAGAACCATGGATCTAAACCACGTTAAGAGTTTTATCTAATTTGCGTAGATGGCAGATCCCATTCTTGCTTCACTCTGATCCGTCCACCTGCTGTCTTCTGTTTCTCTATATAGAACATTCACCCACAGAGATTTAACACTTTACTTTTCAAAGTGTCAGCCGAGGACTAGCGGCAGCGGGATGGCGTGAGAAAGTATTAGAGAGGCAGACTCTTAGGGCCTCCCCAGAACTGCTGGATCAGCATCTGCGTTTTTAATAAGATCCCCAGGTGATTCACATGCGCTAAAGTATGAGAAGCGAATCATCTTTCCGATCAGGCCAGAGCCCACTTGCAAGTGTCGAGCAGGAAGGGCTGGAAGAAGGCAAACTCGGACGACCCCTTGTAAGCTCAGCCATGGTCGTTCTCTTCCTTTTCCTGCCGTAGAGAAGCATCTGCCAGTAGAGGCTCCTATTCACCAGCCTCTGAACCAGCCACGGCCACCCTGTTCTTTCCAAGACCCATAAAAATAGACACTGCAGTGTTTCTTAACATGCCTGTTCTCTGTTTGCAGCCACCTTCCTTTCAGTCCTGGTCCCCCAGTCTTTCCACTCCTCCCGTGAATACAGCTACTGCCTGCTGGTCCAGAGCGGGATCAGCACTACAGCCCTGAACCCCCACCCTTCTCAGGTCTCCTGTCCTCGGTTGTTCCAAGGACATCTCTCCATGCCTGTCTACAGTTACCTGAGCATGTGACAGAATCCACTGTTATTTCTGCCTCTGGTGACACCTTTCCCAGTTCCCCTTGGCTCAGGCCTTCTGCCCATCTAGTCTTGAGGAATCTAAGTCTCTTCTGACTTTTCTCTCTACTCCTAGTAAATACCCGGTGTCCTTCCTAGGTCTTTCTTCTTGGCATTTCTATACCTACGTCTTTCTCCATAGGATTTCTAAGATCCACCCCTTCCTCTCCATTTCTCTAACCCACCTAGTATTTCTAACAGTTGCGATGACGGTCACCTTTATCTCGGTCACCTAAGTGTCGCTCATTAAAAAAGACCGAATCCCAGGCCCTACACCAGATGGGACACCGATGAGTCAGAATCTTTCAGGTGAGGCCAAGGAAATGCTTGTTTCTAACAAGCATCCTACCCCAGGAGATTCTCCCGCAGCCTAAGGTTGGAGATTACTGTGGCCTAATCCAGACCCTTACCAACTCAGGCAAGTAACAGCCCCCTAACTCCTAGTCTCCCCTGTGTGTGCAGCTAGGACGAATGACTTTCTCAGATCTCTGTCACATCTGCGACTCCTTTACTCAAGGACCGGTGGTAGATCCAGTTAAAGAAAATTCAGATCTTTTAGCCTGGCCTTCAAAGTCCTGTCCATCTCACCCCCATTTTACTAACTATATTCCCCTGCAATCTACAAATGGCCCAGGTGATCCAACGGTGTAAAGCTCATTTACTGTTTCCATTTCTCCCACTCTGCACATATGATTATCTCCACCTAAAATGTATGCCTTACTCTTCTTCAGAAGTGTGACAAAGTAAGGGCCAAGTGTAAATCAAGAAGTGAACACCTCTCCCACTTTTCAAAAGTAAGTCTTAATAAAAAATAAATTAATTAATCATAATGCCCAATGTGGAGTTCCCGTCGTGGCGCAGCGGTTAACGAATCCGACTAGGAACCATGAGGTTGCGGGTTCGATCCCTGGCCTTGCTCAGTGGGTTAACGATCCGGCGTTGCCATGAGCTGTGGTGTAGGTCGCAGACGTGGCTCGGATCCTGCGTTGCTGTGGCTCTGGCGTAGGCCGGCGGCTACAGCTCCGATTAGACCCCTAGCCTGGGAACCTCCACATGCCGCAGGTGCGGCCCTAAAAATGACAAAAGGCAAAAAAAAAAAAAAAAAAAAAAAAAAAAAAAAAAAAAAAAAAAAAAAAAAAAAAAAAAAAAAATAATGCCCAATGTGGTAAAGTAGGAAACAAAAAAAACATAGATAAAGCTTGTTTCTGATGGCTTGACACTTGGATATACAGTAGAACACAAAAGTCATCATCACTATCTTACTAAAGCTATTTATTTGGATAAATGCTAGGAGGACACAATTAAAAGAGGATGGCATAAAATGTATTTCAGGTCTACCTTCTGTATTTGTTGTCTGAAAGTCTGGCTCTCCAAGCCTAGTTTTTCTTCTAACCTGGATCCTCCAAGATATCTATTGCTCCTGAACACATGGCCTTTCTGCATTCTTTGATCCTCCCCAATAATCCACGCCTACCTTTTTGTTTTTATTTGGGGGGAGTTTTCTTCCAGAACGCATACAGCCTTTGCTTTTTTTTGATTATAAAAATCAGTATAGGAATTCCCTGGTGGTCTAGAGGGTTAAGGATCTGGTGGTGTTATCGCTGTGACTGGGTCACTGCTGGCACAGATTTAATCTAATCCCTGGCCTGATATGACTGCACCGCATCGTGAGTGCAGCAAAAAAATAAAAGCAATGTGTTTAGAGATACATATATATATATGCTTGTAACAGTATAAAGGAATCGAGGAAAGGGGAGCTGAATTCCTTGTGTTACAGCCAAACCAAACAAAAAGCCCACCTGGTGACATGAGCATTTCAAACATTCTGCAGGTCAAAGAAAACACAAAAGAAACTCTTGAGTCTTTCACATAAGTCCGTGGGCTTCCAGTTTGCAACCCTAGTTTAGTGGATTACTTTACCTAATAAATACCGTTCTACACTCCCTCTCCTTTTTCCTAATGCCACTGGTACAGGTGCTGAACTTGTTTCTGGCCTTGCTCCTGAGCTCCTTCAGTGCCGACAACCTGGCTGCCACCGACGATGATGGGGAAATGAACAACCTGCAGATCTCGGTAATCCGGATCAAGAAGGGCGTGGCTTGGACCAAGCTAAAAGTGCACGCCTTCATGCAGGCCCACTTCAAGCAGCGCGAGGCCGACGAAGTGAAACCTCTGGATGAGCTGTACGAAAAGAAGGCCAACTGCATCACCAACCACACTGGCGCCGACATCCACCGGAACGGTGACTTCCAGAAGAACGGCAACGGCACGACCAGCGGCATCGGCAGCAGCGTGGAGAAGTACGTCATCGATGAGGACCACATGTCCTTCATCAACAATCCCAACTTGACCGTGAGAGTGCCCATCGCCGTCGGCGAGTCTGATTTTGAGAACCTCAACACGGAAGACGTGAGCAGCGAGTCAGATCCTGAAGGCAGCAAAGATGTAAGGTCCTAGCCCAGACGCCAGTCCTGATCCTGCGCGAGAACAGACAGGGCTCTGTCAGCCCCTGGCAGCGACTGGTTCCGCCATGGGCCTGGCAGAGAGATTCCGGAATAGCCAGCTCTCGACTTTGAGAACCAGCCCTGCCCAGCTGGGTTGTTCTGGATATCTAGCTTTCTGAGACGTTCCTAGATCTGCCTCCATTGCTTCTCAGTCATCTGTTTTTTGTTTTCATTTTTGTCTTTTTAGGGTCGCACCAGCGGCATATGGAGGTTCCCAGGCTTGGGGTCTAATCGGAGCTGTTGCTGCCGGCCTACACCAGAGCCACAGCAATGTCAGATCCGAGCTGCATCTGCAAACCTACACCACAGCTCACGGCAACGCCGGATCCTTAACCCACTGAGCGAGGCCAGGGATTGAACCCGCAACCTCATGGTTCCTAATCAGATTCATTTCCACTGCGCCATGACGGGAACTCCGCTTCTGGATCAGAGGCTGGAGGAAACCCTCGAGTACTTCCCTGCACTGTAGCAGTGAGAGCAGTCATCGAGAGTGGGCTTTCATGTTGTTCCCCGGGCTGAGAGGAGTTTTGGGGGCTCTGGGGTCATTGTTTGCCCGTGATGAGTTGGGTGATGATGAGTTGGTCATAAGAGCTGTAGCGGGTACATCGTCTGGACCGTAGGTAGCTTTTTCGGCATAGAGTAGATGCGTGGCCACAGGGTTGCTTCTCTCCCCTTTCCTTGTGTATCTAGAAACTGGATGATACCAGCTCCTCTGAAGGAAGCACCATCGATATCAAACCGGAAGTAGAAGAAGTCCCTGTGGAACAGCCTGAGGAATACCTGGATCCAGACGCCTGCTTCACAGAAGGTGAAAGGGGGAAGGACAGGGGACGGGCGAGTGGCACTTGTGCTGCTCACAGAGAAATCTCTGCCAGGTTCAGTGGTTGGCTGGGGAAGGGGCTCAGTGGCCGTCTTTAAGAACTTTGTTCCCGAAGTTCCCATCGTGGCTCAGTGGTTAACGAATCCGACTAGGAACCTTGAGGTTGCCGGTTCAATCCCTGGCCTTGCTCAGTGGGTTAAGGATCCGGCGTTGCCGTGAGCTGTGGTGTAGGTTGCAGACAAGGCTCGGATTCTGTGTTGCTGTGGCTGTGGCGAAGGCCGGCGGCTACAGCTCCTGTTAGACCCCTAGCCTGGGAACCTCCATATGCCACAAGTGCAGCTCTAGATAAAGGCAAAAAAAAAAAAAAAAAAAAAGAACTTTGTTCCCCACCTCCTCCTTTTGAGGGAGGTTGATACTGTTTTCCCTATCGGCTTCTTGCCATACCAAGTTTTTATTCTCAAGCTTTTCTTTGTCCGTTTTCTCTTGACATCAGGCCTGTTCTGGCACGGCCGTGTCTATCTCCTGACTACCCTTTTCTCCTCCCTCTCACTGCTTCTTTAATAGGACATCTTCC